>VDFB02058242.1:530305183-530333260 GCA_007258455.2 Sequoia sempervirens
AATCATGATATTTCACAAATGAAATGTGGTAAAAATTAATTTTCCTTTGGATTGAGCTCCATATTCATCATTTTTAAAATTTATCATGTGTGTACACTACGTATTCATCACCTAATGATTACAATTGTTTTACATATACACATTCTTATGTTATCATAATTTATGTGATACTCTATTTTTTTTCTTGTTATTGACACATGGAGGCAAGACTTTTATTCATTTTTCATACACTGCACACAATCATGATATTCTAAATGGGGAAACAATGATGAAATTGATTTTCCTTTGGATTGAGCTCCATATTCATCATTTTTAAAATTTATCATGTGTGTACACTACGTATTCATCACCTAATGGTTACAATCGTTTTATATACACATTCTTATGTTATCATAATTTATGTGATATTCTATTTTTTCTTGTTATTGACATGGGCAAGACTTTTTATTCATTTTTCATACACTACACACAATCATGATATTCTAAATGGAAACAATGATGAAATTAATTTTCCTTTGGATCTGAGCTCCATATTCATCATTTTAAAATTTATCATGTGTGTTTTAGGTATTCATGCTAATGGTTACAATCGTTTTTACATATACACATTCTCATGTTATCATATAATTTATATTTTTTCTAATGATTACTTCTTTCCTTAATTTTTAGTAGGAACACTTTTTCCATTACTAGTGAGAAACTAATGGTGTCATTTTATAAATATGTACATTAGCTAATTATATCAATACCTTGTTAGATTTTTTCACTATAAAGAATTTTATTTGCTTAAGAGTTTAGAGCAATGACTTTATTTGTCAATCTAGTTAAGGAAAAATTAAAGAATAAAATAACAAAGAATGGTGATAACCATGATATTCACAAGGTATAGGAATTCCAAGTGCACCAAGAATGAGGTAAAATTCAATTTATAGAACTAAATAAGTAGGTAAATCACATAAATTTTCTCTCATAAAATTAAAATTAACAGCCTGCATTAGAAGGGAAAATATCTTCTTTATCATTGAAAAGAAAGATTAAACCTAAAATTATTCTACAATTATGAAGTCTTCAATAAATTTCACATTAATGTCCTATATTAATGTCTTCAATATGAACATAAAATGCATAAATGTACATGCGTAAATTAAAATTTCAAACAATAATAAAGTCCATAATTTATGTAACATATTAAGTGTATGAAACCAATATATTAAGCACACATGAAATAAAGTCCAACAGTACATGATAAACAAGAAATATAGAATACATAAAATCACATGTTTGTAGGTCATGTCTTGTCTCTCCATAATCAGAGACCTCTTCACACCATCTTTGGACTATGTGGATGACCTGAAACACTCTGTACATAAGAGAAAAGATGAAATTAGATGTAAGACAATAAAAAAAAATGATTTAATGACAATTCATTTATAATCCCATCATAAAATTAAATTACCACCATATCTACATCACGGATATGCAGTGCTTTGAAGAAACCTCTAAATTCTCTAAATCGGTCTACATAAACAAGACAAAATTTAAAATTAGATGTACAACTCTACAATTATTATTTTTTTATTTAATTTGGTGAGAATTTATCATATTTTAATTATACCGTATTGAGGTTGTGCACTAGGCTCTTCTCGGGACACATGCATGCATGCTCAACTTCTGGGATGTGTCTCATGTACTATAAAAGAAAAATAATATGTGAAATATCATGATAATATGTATATATTCAATTTAAAATTTATAATTCACTTTAAATATAATAAAAAAATAAATTACCATTTGATCACGAGACACGCTCTACATGTCCTCACGGTGGTGTAACTATGTGCAGGTTAGGGCTGAAAGTTACTTAACAAAGTCCTACAAGATCAAGAATTAAAAGCATGTTACAATTCAATTGGAGTTAATATATACATATATACTCAAGTTTGCACATTTTTTGTAGAAAGTTTTGTAAACAACACGGAAATCAGTGGGCTCCACGGTAACTACAACATCAAATGTTTTCCCAATGCCCATTCTTATTGTGTGGTATCAACCTAGACATACATGTACATAGACATTTAATGCTTTATAATATTTACAAGTGTATACATGCATGGATTTCATATATCTAGTGAATTCAAGCTTTCCATAAAATTGTAACTATACTAATGTAAGCTTCAAACAAATTTACAATATGAATGTACATTCCCCTGATCTATGACACTTGATAGTGGAGGAGTGCTTGAAAATCCCTTAGGAGGAATCGACGTGGATGTCGATTGACTCACCTAAACCAACATAAATATTTGAAACATATATGTGATTCAATTATAAATTTAAACTCAAGTTAAATAATTTATAATTTCATATATAATTTAAAATTGAAATCAAAATACCCCATAAGGGTTGCCAAGTATGACCGGTGTCAATATATGTACTCGTGGTATAGATGATTGCCCTTGCATCGAAATTGTCATCTGTACACCCAAAAAAATTGATTGTTAAAATGTATTGCAAACTTTTCTTTGATATATACAGCCATAAAAATATTATAAAATGAGTTCGTACATCTAGATGCATATTTATACCTGTGTCGTAGTGTCCTCAGGGTGATGTTCTGCTACGAGGAACTCTACAAAATGGTGATCGCGACGGATGAACCACCCGAGAATCTCCTTGTCCACGAACTAGGTGTAGCGTCGAGGTCCATAACTTACTTGATGACAGGCCCATATATGGAGGGGCGGGTCTGGAGCACTCTGGGCGATTACTTCGGACCCGACTCCATAAAACTCCTCCATCATCATCGCCGTCTCTATGCTCCCCACTAGCTATCATGAAGAAGATCAAGGTCTCTACTTGAGTGTACTAAGGAACCTAATGTTGAGACCAGAGCTTGATGATGTCTGAGGTCTGAGAATGGGACCGGGAGCAACCATGAGGGTTGTGCATGCCTGGTCGAGAGATCAACCCTACTAATCTGTTGTGGCATCATACCAACACCCTGAAATGATCTAAAATCAAAATAATTGGGCTTTTGCCCCAAAACAAACTCTACATACATTTTTCTCAAAAAATACAATGGGCACTCCCAATTAGCATGTGGGGGACTATCAAAAACCATATACCATCGATCCCAAAAATGTGCAATCATCTGAGGATGTATGCACCACCTCATGGATATTCTAGATTTGTTGGGTGGAATGGGTTGTCAAGTAACGGGGTCAAGAAAGTAGGGGGCTAGATAGGCTTTCGTTATTTTAAGGTCTAGTATTTGCTTGTAAGAGAGACCATCAGAATAGGAGTTGTCTCATTTGTTCTCTCTCGTCGATGCCTATCAAGATCAAAATCAATCATCCTGATGGAATCAACCACGTTTTGCATTACAGATGCAAAACGTCTCACATGTGGAGAAATCAATGCTTGACTCTGCATAGCATTGATTTGTGTCTGTAAGGATGCGAATTGATCGACTATTACGTGCTCGAAGCGAAACCTCACTCGAATCACCATAAGGTGTTAGAGGTAACATATGAGGGAGAGGGAGAGGGAGTGGAGAGGTGGAGGGGAAAGGAAGCGGATCGAGCTGTGTTTCGGTGGTGGATTGATGATATCATCAATGTTAAAATCATCCCATGATATATGCTTGATATAATATTGCACGCATTTTAAAATCATACAAAATAGTCCATGTACGCCACAAAATTAAGATCATATATTTAATTGAAAATAGGATGAGCAACATATATTAAGCTCATATATTTAATTGAATGCACATATATATATACATTGATTGTTCCAACTCAAGAGCATGTCCATACAAAATTAAAATTAAATGTATGTACATGTACATTTAAAAAATAAAAAAAATCACGATGCATAATTTTGCATCGCATTACAAATCATTAAACTAAACTATACATACATACATATACAAATTTCAAAATTTAAGAACTATTATGCAAATTTTAATACATGCACATACATACTAAACAATAAACTTGAAACATTCACAAAATCTCATTTTGTAATGTTTTAACACACACACAATTTTTATTGAGGAGAAATCATGATCTAGTAGGCCGTCATAAAATATATACTAATATATACTATTCATTTATAAGTTCATAAATTCCACCAACTTCTACAAATCCACATGTCACTAAAATATCCATATAGAACCAAAATCCTTAAATTCATGTCACTAAAAATATCCATTTGGAACCAAATTTATAAATTAATCACACAAAATATCCATCGTTCACCAAATTTATAAATTCATAACTATTTAAGATCATTGTTTTAATTTATAAACTATTATAAATTAAAATACAATTAACTATTGATATTGTATAATCTTGCATGATCTTATTATTCTTAAATTTGGTTGGGCCTTGGGCAACTTTGATCACCAAATTTTAAGAACTTCTTTGATCCCCTTAAGAAATGTCATATTGGAACCCCTTAAGAAATTGAATTACGATTTAGGGTGATAGGATGGCTTAAGGGGATTTACGTCTAGTGAGGTCCTAGGAGAAACTGGCATGACTCAAGTGAATAAGAATTTGGTGAAGTTGCCCAAGGCAACCAAATTTCATTATGACCTTTCAGAAAAATGGTGGCTTTAGGGTTTAGGGTTTAGACTTTAGAGTTTAGGGTTTAAGGTAATGGGGATAGCTTAAGGATCTACATGTTGCAGATCTAGGAAACAATTACATGGCATAAAGGTAATGAAATTTGGTGGAGTTGCCTAAGACAACCAAATTTCATTAAGAGCCTAAGAAAAAATGATGGCTTTAGGGTTTACGGTTTAGACTTTAGAGTTTATTATTTAATTAGCTAAAATCCCCAAATCCTAACTTTTAATCAACCATTAAGGGGATAATCATGTCACATCCATAGCTTAAAATTAAAATAATTCCAAATCACCAATCCAAACTCAAACTAATGTAACTTACTTCCAGTTCATCAAATCTAAAATGAAATTAATAATCTATCCTAGCCATCAAATCAATTAGACTAATCATAGCCATTCATTTCCAACTACCTTCAATCCAAATTCAAATTAGCATTCAATTATTCCCATCTACCTAATCAAGTCAACACAAGCCCTCCATCAACCCAACCACCTACATTTAATTCTCTCTTCCCTCTCAAATACAAAATCAAAAATTCTCTCATGAAATTCTAGTCCTCGATTCCAAAAAAACCTAGTCCTCCATTCCTTTCCCCTCAACTCTATAAAATAATGACATCCCCAAATGTTTCCATATGATAAAATTTGTATGTATATGTTATCACATTAGAGAACCAAAGAGCAACATCAACACATACATTTAGAGCCATAAAATAATGTTATGGAACCTATTATGCTTCTCTAATCTTTCATTATTTTATTTACCTTTCATTAGAAGTAGAGTATTGAGTTTGCACTTGCATTCTTGGTCTAGAATTTCTCTTCTGCACTAAGTACAAAAATATAATATTGGATGGCTTAGTATATCTTTCTCTTCTAATATATATTCCCTAGTTCTCCTTATCCATATTTGAGTATCTTAGCATATGTGTAACACGACATGTTAATAATATATCTCATATAAATGTAGGGATGTGTCGCTAATGTCATCTTCAAACATATTTAACCAATAGGAGATACTATAAGGTATCTAATATAACTATACAACCTATACAAGTATGACATATGGTGACCTTTGGCTTTTTTTGATATGTCAAGGGTAGTTTTGCAAATATTAGTTTCTAGTGCTTTTGTGAGTTTTCACAACTTGTAAGTTTATTAAGCTACACTTTTGGGTTTTCAACCTAATAGGGATAAACCTAGTAGATTTTTTAGCTTTCCAGCCTAATGGAGATAAATCAAACCACACTTTTTGGTTTTTAGTTGCACCTATCAAGTTATTTGTTAGCTATTAAATTTACAAACATTCTAGGATTATAAGTCTACTATAAAATTTGATGTAAAATAGATTACACATTGAGCCCTATAATTTAATTACAACAATGAATAAATATAGCAACATTTAGTAGACATAATGAAAATCAAGCCATGATAGTAATATAGAGATAATATACAATGTTTAATATAGATAAGTTAAAGAATCATTTTAAAAATATATATCTATATATTCACATCATTTTTGTTTTTTCTTTAGATTTCAAATATATCCACCAATCCTTCTTATCTTACATTTTAACATAAACTCAAAAAACATAGTGGACATGTACACACATATAAAACTACATTAAAATAGTGTTAGATCTTACAATTTTTCAAGGCTTATTTCATCCTCTTAGACAATCACTCTTACTAAATCATTGGCATAAATTAGATGCACACAATGGCACATTATTTAGGTTTATTCCTCATGTTGGATTCCCTATTTTATATAACTATATCTTTATTATCTAATTTAAATATATCTAAGCACAAATTTCTTTTATGTAACACATTGATAATTTCAACTCATTATAAAAACCAAATACAAATTTAAAGGGGGTACACTATATTTATAAATACGAATTTAAATACCATCCCAATCTCCATGGTGTGTCACTTGTTCACTAAAAATCCCTTACATAAATCATCTACTTAGGTCAATCTTATGTAGATTTTTCTTAAATATTAATATTCATAAAATATGGCACAAAGCATATTGATGCATTTCTATCCTTCCACATAAATCTATATAGTATCAAAATATAGGTAATTTTATGGTTAAATTGAATCTCTCTTAATTGCTAAATAATCCATTATGATTGAGGATGGGTGGATTATTATCTAGGATCACATCTTAAAAATCCAATAGAGGTCATGTGCTATGTTTTTCTTAATACATATATTCACATACAAACCTCTTTCCATGTATTATCAACTCGCCTATATGATAGACACCTTCCTAGATTTAAATTTCATACGATATATATGTACCCAAGTGTTTCCAATTGGAATTGCTATAATTATACTTTTATGGCATTCTAGATATTTAAAATAGTTTTCATAAATCTACCAAATAGACCCATTCTTGACATTGAACCTACATAACTTTAGGTATGTCCAATGAAAGATTAGGGTCTAGGGTTCATAAATTTCAAATGCTTTAGTGTTATGGGTTTAGATTTTACAGTTTAGGGTCTAGGGTTTAGCAAACTTAGGGTGAAGTTTGGGTGGCCCTTGGCATAATTTAGAGTTGCAAGTTGGTGTCAATTGGATAGATTGTACGTGTTTAGATTTATGAATTTGTTAACTAAATTTGCAAACAAACATCAAGATAAACTTTATGAATTTTAACCATTCTTTAACATATTGATTTCTAATCTAATTATAATTTAAAATTGAAACTAAAGTTTAATATATATCATTTTTTCCATACAAAGCAAATAAAATTTAAAACATTTAAGCAATGTGAATGATTTTTTGTTCGATTCAAATTTAGGGTTTTAACAATTTCTTTTGTTCCAATTCAATTTAGGGTTTCAGTTTTAAACAATTAGGGTTTTTAATGAAATTTTTTCGTTTCAATTCGAACTAGGGTTTTCAAATTCAATTTTTTTCGTTTGATTTGAATTCAGGGTTTCAAAAAGCTCGATTTGGATTTGTAAATGCGATGTTTTTATTTCATTTCAATTTCTAGGGTTTTGAAATGCAATTTTTTTTGTTTTATTTCAATTAGGCTTTTCAAAATCAATTTTTTTTGGGTTTAATCGAACAATTTAAGATTTAAAAGTTAAATTTTGTTTCTAAAACACAATTCAACGTTTTTTTTTTCATTTTTATCAAAAAACATTTAAGTTTCATTGCAAGTTTTTGTCTATTTTTACAATTATTGAATTCTACTATAACAATTAAAAAAATGATTAAAACGTGACAAAAATTTTAAAAAATACATACTAAATTAACGTATTTCATTTAAAATTTCAATTCAAAAAAAAATGCAAAGAAATGGTGTTTAGGTGGGGTACCTGTAGCTGGTCGTGGGGTCGCTATCGCCAATTCACTCGGGGTCTCGTTCGCAGAGCAGTGAAAACTGTTCTTTTTAAAAAAATAAATAGCAAAATAAAACGGGATCCCGATTTATAGAACTCGGGATCTCGATTTATACAACTCGGGATCCCGATTTATACAACTCGGGATCCCATATTTTATAAATCGAGATCCCGTTTCTTATAAATCGGGATCCCGTTCCTTGTCCATTGGTTCGGAGTCTACGGGGAAACAGGATCCCGATTTTTAAAAAGCGAGATCCCGTTTGATCTCAGGCTCGGGATCCCGAACCGTAACGGGATCCCGTTTATTCGATGCCGATTTCAATTTTTTGTCTAAGGCAAAAAAACTTCCACATTTCGTGGACTCAACTTTGTGCACTTACCCTACGATCAAATTGTTAGCTATTCGGTGCAAACATCTAGTAGTATTTTCTTCTGGAATGTTGGTGGTGGTGTTCTCTTTTTCTAGCTATAAATAGGGGTCGACAGCATATGCAGAGAAGGGTTTTCCTTAATTTTAAGAGATATTTTTTTAAGTAGGACGTTTTATAAAACACTGCTATTATTTGGCATGTTATATTTTTTAACTCAAACTATCATTGGATTGGCATCTGACCTTTTTTTTAGTTCATTTGATATTTAAGTTCGATCTATTTAGAATAAATCTTTGAAACTGTGCATATTATGGGCTTTGTCAAGTTCCTTCTTTATGTTTTCGTTCATGATAAAAACATTGTGTTAAAATTACTTTGATAGTTCGGGTAGTTGATTTTCATGCTGTAGGCTTCTATGATTTAATGATAGCTTTCAAAAATTAGATTATGTTTGTTGAACTTCTCCATTTTCTTTAAGGGTTGTTGTTTTTCCATATTATGTTGTAAAAAAGGAAGGGTTTCTGCAATTTCTGGACATTTCTGTTAACTTTTGGAGATTTTTTATGCTTGATTGGACCTTAATGAGTGCTTCCTGAGAGGATATTTGAAATACTACATTTTGATTTTACTTAGCCTTTGTTGCTCATTCTCTTCCCAACAATGAAGGGTTGTGGAATTCTATGTCTATTATATCATTCATAGGAAATGAATTGAGGTTTGAAATGTTGTAAAAGCTTTGGCGCATCACCATTTTCATGTTTTATATTTGCATTTCCTTCTACCTTTCCTCCCAACTCAAAGAAGAGCTAGCTTTCTATAAAAATCCCAGAGGTATTCAATGAGGTGCAAATCAATCCCCCACTCCTTGAATTTCCCATAAGGCTGTCGGAGAGGCGCAAGCTTTGATGATCAACATAATTATAGTTAGATTTTTTAATTACTAAAATAAACAAATGCAATGCTATCTTTTAAAAATTTATCCTTTGTCTCAAAATGAACATCTATTATTATAGAATATTTAGGAAAATTAATAGGAAAGAATATATCTAGTTTTAAAATTGACCCAAAAAGCAGTGAAAACTGAGTTGCTATTGAAGTCTACCTTCTCTTTTCACCTCAACATCTGATCTTTGTCTCTCAATCCTTTGTTATGTATGCCATCTGAATTATGGGAACTGAATGACATTGTTATAATCATGGGATGAAGGGTAACCCAAAGAGAATGTTCAAAAGGACCAAGTCTAGGAAATTATTTATTTATTTATTATTATTTTTGATGAGGATTGTTGTTTACAGAACCTCAAACCTCATTATTTGATCTAATTAATGGTTCAGACACATCCTTTTAAGTATTATATGATCACTTCCCATTCATGATCACATTGAAGGCCTGCATGATATTATTCTAATATCCTACAAATAAAACTTAGGGACATTAGGATTTTGAATATATCTGGAGTGTCTAATTAGCATTACAACCTCAAGGATAAAATATTTAAGAACTTCTTGGTCACTTAGACTACAAAAATCTAATTAGACTAGATAAAACCTTGAAGTGGGGACTTGTCCTCAGAAATTTTAGACTTCATAGCAAGGTTTAAGCTTTTTCTCTATGCTTAAATTCAAAATCATAGATTTTGAAGCAACAATCTTGGGTTCAAGACCTACAGTACATAACAAGAAATCAGCTTTAGGAAAATTCACCACCAATAATTTACCACCAAAAAATTCACCGCCATGACAAATTCATCTCATGGAAAATTCACCACCAGCAATTCACCACTGCGGATAATTCATTGCATTAATATCCACATTGATAAATTGTTGGTGGTGAATTTTCCATGAGATGAATTTGTCATGGTGATGAATTGTTTGGCGGTGAATTGTTGGTAGTGAATTTTCTAATAGTAAATTATTGTGGTGAATTTTCCTAGAGCCTAATAAATCAATATTTCCTTTCATTTTCTCGATTGACTTACGAAGTGCTTTAGAACATGGCTTAAGAATTTGACTGGTTTCCTTCTTTTCCAGACCAAGCCTCGACATATGTATAGTTTTCTTTTCTAGGGTTTCAAAATTATGGCCTAGAACCATATTGAGGGCTCTCACAAATGTTGTATCACCTGCTTCTTGAAATCACTCATCAAACCTTTGAGCCAAATAGGGTTTCAAACTAGAGGATTCTAGGGGCGAGACAGTTTTCTAAACTCAATTTAATCAATCTGGGTCTGTGAAATATAATATGTACTATGTCTGATATTATGCATGGGCCTACTTCTTTGGCTATTGTTTTAGCCATTCATTTGATATCTCAGGTTACTACTGAGATGAACTTGTCTACTTTTAACTTCATCCACACTATGAAGATGAACAAGCTTACCTTTAGGAGAGTAGAGAAGCCTATGGATGTACATAGTTCCTTGCATCTCATTGACTGCAACACACTTATATACAAAGAGAGTCTAGCATCACAATGGGATGTAGATTCAAAGGAACCAACTTAGATCAATTGATGATGCTACACAAACAAAGCTAGTTGGTATTGGTTTTGAGTAACTTGAACATGTGTAATCTAACAATTCTAGTGATGAAGAGTTTCAGGATGATTAGAAGATTACTTCAAGCCATTTTTTTTATTTTCAATATTTATCATTGTAATCATTATTATGGAATTTTGAGTATAATATAAAATCCAGACTCAACATTACTTCAAAATTCAAATGTTTAATGTAATCATTGCAATGTGTTTACAACTTTATTGTTTAGTAGTTTTTCTAGTTTACTAGTAAATAGTAATTTACTTACTATGCCAAAAAATTTAATTACCATTTGTAATTGCAAGATTTACTTATTTCTTATACATCTTTTTATAATTAATTTTTCAAATATTATATGTATTTGTTTCAACCCCTATTGTCATCCCCTTGCCATCTCCAAACTTAAACCCTTGGTCCCCATCCCTGAAATCCATTCCCTTGTCAAAAAACTCCATGTGACTATGGTTTGCATTCAAGCTTCTAAATACTAGCACTTGCACCAAAAGGAGGTGCAAGGGTTATGGTGATAGAAAATTAGATATAAATTAATATGTTAGATATAGTAAAATACATCAATTTTATTTATAATATCTTATGTATAGAGTAGTATTTTTTATGTATACAATTTTGAAATACAATCTTGACTTTAGGTCGATGATTTGTCTTCATACATTTAGAGGTTTATTTTTGTTTGTTAACATGGTAACTTTACACCAAGATTGTATTGGAGGTGCAATGGTTTTGTTAATTGTAATTTATATAGAATGTCTTATAAATTTGAAAGTAGCATCAAGTAAATAGAGAAGCCAAGAATTTTTTAAAAGATCTTAAAAGAAAAATTATTGACATGCTAATCAGTAATAGTGTCTCAAAATTAAAGAACCATATTTGAATAACTATTGGACAAGGGAACATCACTCCAAATTTGAAATGGACGAGAGCAGGAAAAGTAAACCTCTTCATCCGACTGTTGGCACTGGAGAAGGCGAGGAATTTGCTTTTGCTGCCACTATCTCGCATGATGCTTTGGAGGGGTCATGTGGTAGGGATAATGGACCGGATAAGGTAAATAGTAATGGTTCACGAGGGGTGCAGGGGGAGACTACAATGGTGCTTCTAGGATGTTTTCCCCTTCTTTTGCAGCAATTATTGGTTCTAGCCTATGTGCTTTGGGGGGTGGGTAGTGGTGTTCGGCCTCTTCCTTGTGCCCGCTCTTCTCCTATTGTGGTGTGTGGCCCAGAGGTTACAAAGAATGAAGAGTTTTATCATAATACAGGTGCAAGTTGCATATTTAATGGTCTATGGCCCTCTCTACCTAACCTTCACAAATGGGTGTTGGAGTCTTCGAAGTCATTGGTAGTCTGAATGATTGAGCTCTTCCCTTGTGCTTGTGGTTTTTTCATAGTGACTTTTGCTTCTTCTAAGTAGTGAGATGTAGTGTTGGATGGTTGGGTCTAGTTGTGGGGGGAACATTCTGTGTCCATTAAACCATGGACTCTTGATTTCTATCCTCTTACCGAGCCGCTTAATGTCAAGCCAATTTGGGTGTGTCTCCCAAACCTTCCCCTCTAGTTTTGGGAGGAATCTTGCTATGAGGGCATTGACAATGCCATCGGTCGATTTCTAAAAGTAGATTCTTCTACCACTTTCATGGGTCACTCCACAGTTGCTCGTATTCTAGTTGACATTGACATCTCCAAATCCCCTTTTGGAGATGTTGTTTTAATGGTTGGGGACTAGCCTTGGAAGTAATTGTTGGATTATGAGGGTGTGCCCTTCAGATGTTGGTGTTTCTTTGTTATAGGTCACTCGGTTGCTGGTTTTCCTCTTTCACATCACAGAGGCTCTACAACGTGGTGAAAGGATGCTCTTGTGGACCATTTGACTATCTTTGCTTCCCATGTAGATGGTTCGTCTTGTGGCAATGATTCCTCTCAAGAGGATGAGATCCATCTTGAGTCTGCTCTGGTGGGGGAAGGTGAGGCTACTTCTATTCCTCTTTCGACTCCCACCTTGGCTCCTGCTTTTCTTGACTGATCCACTCATGTCTTTGCTATGGGTATTCCTTTGATCATGCCTACTTCAGTTTTGTCTACTCTACCCTCGAGGGATCTTGGTAGCATTCCTTGTTCCATTTCTTCAGTCTCCCTCTCGAAGGTGCCTTCTTTAGGTTCGGCTTTGTTGGCACCTTCCATGGTCGTTGTGGCCTAGGAGGATCCTCCCCTCTCTCCTCGATCGAAGGACTTCGACTCTGAGGTTTCTTGGACCTTGGTTCAGCATAGAAAGAAGGGGCTTCCCAAATCTATTAGGGAGCTTCGCCCTAGGGCTAAGGATGTTAGATTTGCTGGTTTGGGATCTGCTATTGTTTAGATCCTCGATTTAGTTCCTATTTGGTGTGCTAATGGTTCTATTATCAGCCTGTTGTTTGGTGTTTGGTTGGGCAGCCAATTTGCTTTATCTTTGTTGCCTTTGCTCTTCTTTGTATAGGGTTTTAGGGTCCCTTCAAAACCTGTTTATCGCTAATCAAAAACTATTGGACAAGGTTGCTTAGTGGAGCATAACTATCATTTATTATTCAAAATTAAGTCATCAATAAGTAATTGTTCTTGTGCTTTTATAGATAGAGGTTTGGATTCTCCTTGGGTTCACTTCAGTTATTTTCCTAATGAAGTGGCAAGTGTTTATCAAGTGACATGTAGCATTTAATTTAATCCAAGGACATAAATTGACTCTTCATATCAATTTTCATTCCACAATAAGAGACAAGTTCTTTGTAGAAGGATAAAAGAATTAGACAAAGAAATAAACATAGATGAGCTTGAGATCTATTCACATGATGCAAATGGCTTCTTTGAACACAATACATTATACATCTTCTATGGCTTGTAGTGGCAATTACCCTATGGAATAAATAAAGATGAGATTGAACTCTATTGACATGTAAACAACTTCTTTGAGAACAATGCATTTTACTACTTAAATTTTTTTAGTAGCAATGAAATTATATTTATACCACAAAATTGTTGTATGTTCAATTTATCATAGGAAAATGGTAGAAATCAAATCTTTACAATGAGAATATTATGAAATTTTATGAAATGAATGAACATAATAAATACAAATATATAAACTCCAAGGAGGGTTGCTTCTAAAATGAGGTAGAGTGAAAGTGAGCACAATGACGAAGGGAACACAAATTTGGGAAAGAGATGGGGTAGATGTCTACATTGATTTGATCTCTATCTGTATTAGATGACAAAAGAAGAATCCTTTGTTAGATGAAAAATTTGAGGAATATAGGAAGGAGAATTCATGACTCATTTTCATTGACTTATGAAAAATACAAATTTAAACAAGAATAAAAGTATTTATACCATATTATAGCAAAGAAGAGATTAGAGATGTTCAATTAAAAACATACATCTTTGTATCTCATGATATTTTTGCTCCACCTCCAACACTTTGTCACTTAATTCCTCATTAAACTATTCAATTTACAATAAGCATAGATCATAATAGCATAAACCCTACTTGAATTGAATGTAGAATTAGATATGCTCAATTGATAAAGTAGTGGAATTTTACCAAACAATTGTGCCATCTAAATGGAAATACTTCACTTCACAAGTAAATTTTACCAAATAATCAAAAAGGAGATTCCCAAATAAAAAGTAAAACCCCCCAAAAAATGTGTTGACTACTTTCTCACGCTCTTATAAAGCTTCTCAATTACCAAAATGAGGTTGTTGTCAAGATTAATTTCTTCTAAATACACCTTTATAGATTTTTCTACCATACTAAATGAGAATTCATCAATACCTTCCACTTGGTGAAACAAACAAAAAATTGTAGGTTGCATAGAATAAGAGCAATTTGTCAATAAAGTGCAAGAATGCAACAAAAATTATCAATTTGATATATGCTCCATCCTAATGAAATAAAATTCCCCTAATCCAAATCATGTAACAACTGGTTTGAAGCATACTATAATTTGTAGGAGCTAATTTGTTTAGAAACAAAGATAACCCAAGTTTGTCATGGGACAATTTTGTTTGATATTGTATGTGAAGCCAAAGAGAAGATTTGAAAGGTACAAACATATTGGAAACAATCATATGAGTACATAATAGGGAAGCCTATGGTTGATGAAAGTGTAACTCATTTGTAGTGAAACAATGAGTAGCCACAACAATTACCATGCCTCTATTGCTTGTTCTAGAATGGAAATAAATTTATGTAGTAATTATTTAAAATTAAAACTAAATCCCTACAAACTCAAATGATAAATTTCTCTACTCCAAATTTAATTATCAATTTTCATATTGCTTGTTCTAGAATGGAAATAAATTTATGTAGTAATTATTTAAAATTAAAACTAAATCCCTACAAACTCAAATGATAAATTTCTCTACTCCAAATTTAATTATCAATTTTCATATTGCTTGTTCTAGAATGGAAATAAATTTATGTAGTAATTATTTAAAATTAAAACTAAATCCCTACAAACTCAAATGATAAATTTCTCTACTCCAAATTTAATTATCAATTTTCATATTAGCACACTATGAGTATAAATTTAAATTCAATAAAAAAAAGTTGCATTGCTAAAATTGGTGTTGAATTGTCAAAGTCAATCATAGGATAGATCTATTTTCCAATTTTCAAAAGTTAATATTCAAATATCATAATGTCGATTTTTAAATTGGTTAAATTATTCCATTACATTTGAGTGTGGTGTATTCCAAGCAATAAAGTCATTTGGAAATTTGCATATGAATGAATGTGAAATTGAACATTTCGGTCCAGGTGAAATTAACATCCAAACCCTTGGTCTAGATAAACTCAAACATTTAATATTAGATGTAACTTAGCCCAACTAATGACTAGCAGAATGAACAAATTATGTTCAAGTTTGTACGTGAATTTGAACTAATGACAAAGGGCTCCACCAAATTTTAACAAAATAAAATACAAATTTCAAAATTATCTCAGCTCAACCAAAGATTTTGAAAGAAAGTGAGATTTCCATAAACATGAAAGAAAGAAACAATAAAAAATCCTAAAAACATTTACTAATGTATGTATGTAGTTTAAAATTTAACAAAAAAACAAAATGTTAAAACATTTAAAACTATAAATAACAAATACCATCGAAAGATATGGGTTAAAAGGCTATATGCACAACATTGACGATGGAAAAGGCTTTCTTTTAGTTCACCTCGCAATAAGCCCAAAGTTAAAAAGCAATTTTACAGTCGGGCTCATTTTCCCGTGTGTTCTTCAATCCCATTTGATACACAGAATTCTCTGCCCAGGAGATGGAATTGTGTGAAAGGCCTAATACTACAAATTGTGTCGTGCTGTCAACAATCTGATTAGAAAAAATGGTAAGAGTTTGCAGGAAGAGTTTACGAAGCCTTACCGTAGCAAAGGTTTTTTAAACTGAGACTAACCAAAACTAATCTCCCTACAGCTGTTGCTTCAGTCTATTCACACTAAACGAAAATAGATCTGAAAATATCAGGGGTTTTAGGGCAATAAAATGTTTGACGCGTGATTCAAATCAGATTCAGGGATCTAATAATAAATGGAGTCGAACTTGTTTCCAGGCATTAAGTGATGAAACTGGTTGGAGAGTAACAGAAAACAATGATCGACAAATCGTTTAACAGCAACCTGTTTCCGACATGAGATAGGTTTCGGCTCAAAGTTCACATTATATATAGCTTATTGACTAATTATAAATTACTGACATGTCAAATGCAGGAAACCCCATGAACAGTGCAATTCACAGTGGCATCAAAAAACCATTTATAAACTAACACTTGCACTAGGAGGGGGTGCAAGGGTTACGCCAATAGAAAATTATTTGCTTATAGTAACAAGAAGAAGATGTAATACCAATTTTGAAACCAAACTAAGCACATAAGCATATTGTTCTTATAAGCTTAAGATTATTCAAAAACCACATCTTCACAGGCCCAAAAATCAATCTATTGACAGTAAACAAAAAGTGGGGTGGAAAATATTCTTATAATGTACCAGTGTGACACTAAGAAAATTTTAAATGAAACTACAATGAGATTGTATGAATTATTTCCTTAAATAAATTGTTGTGTTATAGCAAATGACAAAATTTTATTACAATATTTCTAAAGGGTGCACAAGGAAATTTAATCTTGCTGATTTAGTTTTTTTTTTTTTTTTAATAAAAATTCCCTTTCCCCTTTCTCGAGAAAGAAATGGGATGCTAAATGCACACAAATATAACACAAAGTATAAGCTAAATGTGATCCCTGGGCAATGATGGGAAGTACATATCAATCAATCTTAATCAAACTTTTGTCTATAACACATAAATTGGTTATGGTTAAAAGGATCCCTGGGCAATGATGAAAAGTACATATCAATCAAGCTTAATCAAACTTTTGTCTGTAACATATATAATGCTTAAAATGTAAATTTCAATAATATACCAAGCCTGAATGGCATTTTTAAAATTTTATAAATTTGGTGTCATCAATTTAGTTTATAATAAGAGATGCAAACGAGAAACAAAAGAATGATTGAAAGAAGGCCAGAAACCTTATGAAGTAAGTCAAGAACACTAAAACAATGAACTATTCCCCAACACAAGTAGCAAGTGTTAGGCCATCACTTGATAGTGTCAAGAGGGAAACACCGCCAAGTGCCACTTTCACAATGCTTGCATCTTCAACTGTCAATACTTTATGTGGATTATCTTTCAAATCCTCTGCAACTCGTAAAAGCTCTGCAGTCTTAGTAACACAGAATCCTGCCTCGCCATATTTCAAACATCAATATACATATTAAAAATCAGCAAGGGCCAAAGAAAGCGAAAGCATAAAATAGAACCCTTAGGCATAATCAAAAACAATGGAAACTTAAAAATCACTTAAGGTGAAGCTATTATAGACAAAATTTCCCTTGGCACTATATAAGAAATGAATTACACTATTATAAACTACAAAGCATTTTCTGAACTAACTGTTAAGGAACTTTTTACCTTAAGCCACATCTATCGCAGACAACATTTCCAGCCAAGGAAGAAGGCTAGCCATTGCTCTGGACAATCTGCATTATACTAGTTTTAAGGCATTCTGTAAACTGCACTGCGGACAAGTAGACAGGATATGCAAATCAGTTCTATTACAACCCTTAAAAATGACTAAAATAAGGTAATTTCATCTACAACTTGTAATGTTGATGGAAAAATGACAAATAAATAGAATGCCAAAAGGAAATTACCAGAAAATCCAAAAACTGCATAAGCAATTTTAATTCAGATTAGAAAAACAAATCCTGTTATTTTGACATCACTGGAAGCAAAAAGCAGTAAAACGTGCTCAAAACAAAGTATATATTTACAAAATAGGCATGTCTGCAACCATAAGCAAATCAGATCAGAAAATCCAAAAATAGCACAAACGTTTTTAAGACAATTTAGAAAAAATCCAATGAGTTTGGCATCACTAGAAGCAAAAAAATGTAATTCATGCATAAAATAAAGTAATATGTTTACAAAGTAGGTGTGAGTCAAACCAAGAGAATATCTTAAGCAAATAAGATTGGAAAAAACGGAAATTGTACAAATAATTTCAAGCCAAATTAGAAAAGAAATCACAACTTTGGTATCACTCAGAGCAATAGGCAGTTAACCATGCACAAAATGACATAATATGTTTACAAAATAGGCTTGTGCACGTTCACCGAAGTCATGATTTTGAGTTATCAAATAAAACATTACAAATTATGTACCCTGATGCATAGAAAACTAGAGTCTGCACAAATGAGATACAACAGGCACAACCTGCTGTGAAAATTTCAAAATACTGAACGATTAAGAAAGGAATTTCTCTTAGTAACATAGAGATAAGAACATGGATTTGCGCCAATTAGATAGCCAAATTCTACACAGAAATGTAATAAACATATTTGTAGTAAACATTAAATCAAGATAAATCAGTAATTGCAAGAATAATCCATAACTAAAATTTCTTGACTTATAAAATATGTACCAGCTATGTTCCTCAACAAGGAAGGAACACGGGCTATGAATTGAAGCAAATTTTCTCTTACCATTCCTCATTGGCTGGTGATATCTTACTATTCTGAAACTTACGAGTGATTTGAAATTAGGCTTACAAGTTAGATGTCTATTTATAAGTTTTTTAAGCGCTTAGGGTTTGGGTGGAGCTGTTAGGGTCTGTGGCACGCAAATTGAAAACACTTTTTGATTTAAAATATCGATTTTTTTTACTGCCATGGAGGACACCTGGAAGTCCATGAAATGGATGGGAGACTTCTTTGAGTTCCCCTGAACATCTTGATGATGTCCTGAGGTCCCCACGCTGTCCCCAAACCAAGGGGCATCCCAAAAACATCCCCTCCTTGAGGGGGATGTCCCAGAAATGTCCCCAAGTCTTGAGCAGCAGTAGCCGGAGGGGTGGCAACATCCCCTCCACGTCCACATCACAGAAACATATGGCTTTTGGGTGGGGGGTGCGAAGATGCATCCCCATCGAACAATTACACATAACCCTTGAACTACTGAAATATGTGAGAACCTGACATTTAAAATTATAACACTAAATTAATTAAAATTCAACAGTATTGTGTATGGCTAAATTTTAATTAACAATTTCTTTTTGTGAAAAATGAATCCCTAATGCTGAATAGCCAGTGGCAATTAGCTACGCATTCTCTGAAACTGTACAGAAACCTGTGCCAAATGCAAATGATATTCAAAGCAATCTATTTAAAATCTACTTTTTAAATATAACCTAAATCCCTGCCCAAAAACAAATGCTTGCATCCTAAAAGGTAAAGTCTATCCGAATCTGCAAAAGTCAGAAAGTTGGTAACAATACCCCACATTGATGCTCAAATAAGTGCCAATCTTAAACAAGTGAGAGCTTATTCATCACGCAACTGTACGCCCCAAAATAATTGTTCTTCAAGGAATTGAAAGCCTCTGACATAGAATTTCGATCTTTGTTGTTTTTGCAGACCTCCAAAGCTGTTACGATAGCCTCCATTGTGGGAAAAGGTGTACTAAAAGATTTTTAATGTCAATTTGCCCCAGCCAGTGGATAAACATAGCATATTTGTTAATATACTCCAATTATAGGGATAATGATCGAATAATGCTGAACAAAACATGACACATAGGAAAAGAGGTTGAGAAAGGGACTTGCCTTTCACCGGTTGAGGGTGAAAATGCTGAAGGAAACCCTGGAAATTTTTTTGCAATCTCCAAAACTAACACTGAAATCCCTTCCAGCCATTAAATGATTGTTAATTCATCCCAAAACAAGAGGATAAACAATCTCAGAGAGCAATTACTCTATACGGGCTCAAATTCTCCAAGTTGCCTCTATCTTGAGACATATTGTCAGATGGGTTTATGTTGTGTACCCAAATGAAGGATTGCTCGCTGTGCAATAACCCCATGACAATTTCAGTAATTTGAGCTTTGGAAACAAGGGTGTAGCTTCCGAAGGAATGCTTGGAATAAAAACCTTTTGGAAGGAAATTTTTTGATCCGGCCATAAATATAAGAGAAGCTGGAGGAAGCAGAGGGGTTCAACCCCACCCACAGGTTTTCATTAAAGCCTGTTGAAGCTTGATGAATTGAGACCTGTATCTTTTTTGTATGAGCAGCTAACGGTTTCTAAGATATAAAACTCACTGAGACCAGGGCAAGTGACTTACCTTGAGATTCTGCACAAATTGTGTTGTGCTATCAACAATTTGATGAGGAAAAATGGGCAGACTTTGCAGGAAAAGTTTATGAAGCCCTACCGTTGCTACTAACCAAAACCAATATCCCTACAGCTGCTGCTTCAATCTATTCACAGTAAAAGCAAAGAGTATTTGAAACTATCGGGATTTTAGGTCCATACAATACAACAGATATTGAATTGATAGGTTATATGGCAGGGATGAATAAAGCCATGGGGAGCAAGCCAACTAAAATTTGCTTTCACGTGTACAACGATAATTCAGATATGATCAGAGATTTGATTCTATCTCATGAAAATTGAAAACCAGTAGGTAGTTTAACAGCAACCCATACCGTCGGAAGAACCTTGTTTATGTTAGTGTTTGGTAGCTTCGGGAGATATTTTCTCCTTAATTAAGGCTGGTGGACTACATATTACAAATTATATTTTATATTTAATGTTGATGTATTAGCAGCAGAGGCATCCTTTAAATAGCTGTTATGACAAGCTGGCTGACCCACATAAATTGTCTTATTCAAAATGGTCAACATGCAAGAGAATCTGTGTAACTGACATGCAAGAGAATCTATGTAACTAACATGCAATAGAATCTTCGGTCAGACATGCAAGAGAATCTTTGCATGAAATGTATTTGTAACTGCTCCTAAAAATAGGCAATTATAATGCTCCTAGTGCATGCACATGCAAGTGACGATTCCCTATTTTGGGATTCATTCTTGCTTAAGTTAAGTGGTTATTTCAAGGAGAGTTTGCTATCTACAGCAGATTATTATTAAGTGCAAGTTTGTCTCAAGAGCAGATTGATACTTGAGTAGAAGGCTGAGATAATTGTTAGCAGATTGCTTCACTCAATTTCTGTATTTGCATCAGATTATGATGCTTTCTGTTGGCCTTCTTATCAGCCTACTGTAAAAGTGACATGCTTGTTGAGATTCAATATACAAGAGACATATTTGTGGCTGGATTTTTCTCCCTCAAGACGGAGGGTTTTCCCAGGATATATGCTGTGTTATATTGTTCATTTCTTCATGTGTTTGTGTTGCATTTTCTGCTTTCTGTTAAATCTGATCCTAAAACATTAACATGGTATCAGAGTGGGTTTTTGAAAAGACCTGATCAGACTTGGGTTGATTAAGCCTATTGCTGATTGTGTAAATCAAGACATCAAGTCTATTGTATCTTGGCCACTAGCTGCTGTGGTTGATATGAGTTAAGTAGGTTATAGTCGCTTCAGGAAGGATAGACGTCTGAGCCTTTGCAGTTGCATATTCACTATGAGTTGGTATAGTTGCTGATTATAGAGCATCATCATAAATATATCTGGCACAAGACTTCTCCCGAGGAGATATGTGAGAAGGAACTGTTGTTTTAAGCAGAGTCAACATTTAAGAGCAGAATTAATGCTCACATGAGCAGACCTAAGGGAAAGATAAGTGCAGACCTGAAAAAGTGTTTAAGTACAACACTTAAGGAAATTTTGATTTCAACAAGATATGTATTTCCTGTTTAAGTAATGTTCATGAATTTTTTATGTAGTTATTAATTCATGCTATAACATTGAGATAGTGAAACATGTATGATTCTACCTTTGATATTTCTTCTGGATAGTTTAAACTATTAGTGATCTCTCTCTAAATGCTTCCAGGACGGATCAAGGAGCAAGAGGGTGATGAGAGATTGCCTAGAGAAGAAGAGCTTGAGGCATCCTGTGAGGAATTCATACATGCTGAAGAGATAAACTTAACTGGAGACATCTCTCGAAGACAAAGAACCTATTCAAGTTGTCTTTGAGATCATTTTCTTCGAAGAGGAGGAATTTACATTCAGAGGGAGTTTGACAATTCATCAGAAGCAACCTTAGACGAGGAGGTCAGAGGGTTGATGCAAGTACTTGGAGCTTCAGAGGGAGTTTCATCATCATGGACATCTGTTGTTAATGCATTTTCCTTTGAGACGGAGGAATTTGAGGTGAAGGCCCTTGTTAATGCATTTTCCTCTAAGATGGAGGAATTTGAGGTGAAAGCCCTTGTTAATGCATTTTCCTCTCAAACGGAAGAATTTGAGGTATCGGCCCTTGTTAATGCATTTCTCTCAGCGAGAGAGATTTGAGGTATCAGCCCTTGTTAATGCATTTCTCTCTGCGAGAGAGATTTGAGGTGAAAGCCCTTGTTTCATTCTCTGGGAGTAGCCATGGTGGACATCATGTTGAGATGACGACATCACGTTGAGTGACTGCATGATGAACTCTTTCCACAAATGGGTGTAGCCATTGTGGGCGTCATGTTGAGAGACTCCATGACATAGATTTCTGGAAAATATCTCCCTAGCTAAGACGGAGTGTTAGTGTTTGGTAGCTTCGGGAGATATTTTCTCCTTAATTAAGGCTGGTGGCCTACATATTACAAATTATATTTTATATTTAATGTTGATGTATTAGCAGTAGAGGCATCCTTTAAATAGCTGTTATGACAAGTTGGATGACCCACATAAATTGTCTTATTCAAAATGGTCAACATGCAAGAGAATCTGTGTAACTGACATGCAAGAGAATATGTGTAACTAACATGCAATAGAATCTTCGGTTAGACATGCAAGAGAATCTTTGCATGAAATGTATTTGTAACTGCTCCTAAAAATAGGCAATTATAATGCTCCTAGTGCATGCACATGCAAGTGACGATTCCCTATTTTGGGATTCATTCTTGCTTAAGTTAAGTGGTTATTTCAAGGAGAGTTTGCTATCTACAGCAGATTATTATTAAGTGCGAGTTTGTCTCAAGAGCAGATTGATACTTGAGTAGAAGGCTGAGATAATTGTTAGCAGATTGCTTCACTCAATTTCTGTATTTGCATCAGATTATGGTGCTTTGCGTTGGCCTTCTTATCAGCCTATTGTAAAAGTGACATGCTTGTTGAGATTCAATATACAAGAGACATATTTGTGGCTGGGTTTTTCTCCCTCGAGAAGGAGGGTTTTCCCAGGATATATGTTGTGTTATATTGTTCATTTCTTCATGTGTTTGTGTTGCATTTTCTGCTTTCTGTTAAATCTGATCCTAAAACATTAACAGTTTACAGGCCGAAATGAACTATATTCTGGCAAAAGAAGACTGTATACCGGCGTGAGACAGGTTTCGGCTAAAAGTTCACTCTATATATAGCCTATCGGCTAATTATAGAGGCTGAAGTATGAAACTAACCTAGGGTTATATGAAAGAAATGAAGTTATTCTATCAAACTGAAGCATTTTCTTAAGTAGTTTCAGACAGAGTAATAGTAATTATCTAGAGAGTAAGAGATTGACCTAAGCCATGTTAACTAAGGCATTGTTGCAATGGATTTGAAAAAACAGAAAGAATATTGCAGATTAGAAATTATTCTATGAGCAGCAAGCAGGGATAACTTATACACGTGATAAATTTGATAACGTATACATATGCAAAAAGAAGAATCTGAGATTGACTTCAAAACCCATGATTAACTAGATTGCAGTTAATATCACAACTTAAGTATAATATTGAAAACAAGTTTTAAGTGCACTTGCCTATTAGGGATGCAATTAGGCTTTGTGAAAATAGACTGCTGCAAATATCATGTTTATTGTTAAAGTTCAAGCTATGCAGATAAAATGAATTATCTACCTACTCTATAAATGGATATCTTTATTGTGAATTGAGATCTAAACCGTAGATGGAGCTAAACAGATTTGATGACAGTTCATTTTGATTATTCAATCTAGAGCAGAATGATCCAAACATGAGCCAATTTGTAAGTAGAATTAGAACACATAGGTAAAGATATATGACTTCTGATTCAAGTATACGAAAAAGAACTGATGCTGGGGGTCGCCCAACTAAATGGACAACAATCCATGCAGTCTTAAACAGATATTCAATCCTACAGCTTAAAATAGTCAACAAAGACAAGGGAAATCTAAATATAATGCCATTATCCACAAGGAAGAACAGATTAGCTTATTTTCTGGGAATTTAGTTAAAATAAGTTGCTTTGAACATCATGCACATTCACAAATACTACTACTTAACCCTTATTACAAGGGCAGATTATTTACATATACTCAAAGGGATAGATAACATAGGGCAGCTTTGAGTAACACTGTATGTCTGCTCTAATGATCCTTTGACTGAAGAAATATGAAATTCACAGACTTTTAGTTCTGATAAAACCAATACAGAAAGGAGGAGATTGAGCTCCCCTGTTTTCAACGCAAATTCCTATCCTTTCAAATCCTATATTTTGTCTTCCTATTGCTTCTTTCTCTTCCAACGCAGTTCCTTATATTCTCCTCTTTTGTCTTTTGTATAGCATGAAGAGAGTATCTATGATATTTTTTAATCAGGAAGGTAAGGATCGTTAAGGCATTACCTTGGCCTAGATGAGTTCCAGAGCCCTTTTAACACCAGTCCAACCCTTGGAGAAAGAAAAACCGGGGTTGATTTTATTTGGAAACTCCCATCACTGCTCCAAAATGCTTGCTTTAGAAGATTGTATGATCGTTAGGCTTGACTTGAGTATTGTATTGGCTAAACTTAGCAAGGAAGTCTTGCTCACATAGCATAAAGAATTGAACCAAAGTAGGTAGACCCTTGGCATGTTGACTTGTCCTCAGAGATTTAAAGACTTCATAGCGGGATTTGAGCCTTTTCTCTATGCTGAATCTCAATAACATAGGATACGAAACAAGAATCTTGGGCTCCAGACCTGCAGTATGTATCAAGAAATCAATATTTTCCTTCATTTTCTTTGTTGAATTAGTAAGTGCTCTAGGATATCTCTTAAGAATTTGATCGATTTCCTCCTTTGCCAGACCAAGACTTGCCAGATGTTTAGTTTTCTTCTCCAGGGTTTCAAAACTAAGCCCCAGAACAACACCGAGGGCTCGCGCAAACTCTTTGGAATCTTCTAGAATGCCTATACTATTCTTCAAATACACCGCTTTAGGTATCACCTGCTTCTTGAAATCACTCGTCAAAAGCTGAGGCACACTTCTGAGAGCCTTGCACAGATGGATTTTTGAGCCAAATAGGATCTCAAGATGGAGGATCCTAGGAGCCAGACAGTTTTCTAAGCTCAAATTAAGCAATCTGGGTCTGTGAAATATAATATGTGCTATGTCTTGAGTAGCCAAGCCCATTTTCTTCAGCAACTCCATCTTGGGCTTCAACTGACTATCCACTTTCAGTAAGAGAATACTTGGGCTTCTAAGAATGGCACTCTTAAGCTTGTTTTCGGTGAATCCAGAGTCTTTCAGGAGATGAATGACTTCTCTGGCGGTGTGGTCGGATTTGGTCCTCAACAGATCTGGTCTTCTTCTCATGACAGTTGTTACTTGAGAAGAAGCAAATCCACATTCTTTTGTTAAGAAATCTGAAATGACACTGAGTGGTGGTGTGAAATGAGATGATGGTGATGAAGAAAGCGGTGAGAATGGTGAGAATGTGAATAATGGAGAATGCAGTTTGATTGTTAGAGGGAGACATGTCTCTGAGCAAACTATGCATCTCCAAAACAATACGAATGACATTGTATTCAGTGGCAGATAAGAGCAAAGGTAAGTGAGAAGCGTTGAAGAGAATTTGAATCGAAGGTTTCTTCATCTAGGGTTTCTTAATCGAGGGTTTCATCATCTACGATTAGGGTTTTGTAGCATAAACATCGATAAAGATGATAAACAAGTAATTTTTTCCCCATATTTTTCTCACTTACGGCTATCCTAACAATTGTAATTGGCTTTGAACTCTTAAGGCTAATATTAGTATAGAGGGACAAGTGCATCCATAGGCATTTTTAATTTATTTGGGATTTATTTTATTTTTATTTTTAATATTATAATTTATTATTTAAAAAATACAATTTTATATAGAAATTTATATTTAGTATTGTATTAATTAATTTATTTTTTTAAAATTTTTAGTGTTATATTTAAATTTTAATTATGTGTTTTTAATCTTTTTTTAAATATGGTTTAAGATTATATATACAATCTTGATCTTGTTTTTCAAATTTAAAATTAGTCATGGATCTAATGTGATTTTATTCTAATTAGTCATTTCCTTACCAATCCAACTATAAAAATTTGTAAGGCGTTGTATAAAAGGATAATGCCCTGGTTCATTTTAGAGATCCAATATCATCATATAGAGTTGCATTAGCATCTATAGTCATAAGGAAAACATTAGATATTTACATTATGCTCGACATGTCTACGAACTTGTTATAAATTGTTCAATTGACCAAGGGGCTTGACTAGGGCAAAAGATGGGCATAACAAGTTCCAACAATGATTTTAAGTTCACTACCAATTTTTAGATACATAGGAGTTAACATAAATTTGAACACTTGATGTAAGGCCCACCCATGTCTATTTCCTACCATATCCTAATTTGTTTATTAATGTTGTTTGTTGTCACTTATTTTTTGACCTATTTAGAGGATGGGTTATCTTAATGTATGCATTAGATTTTGGACATGAGATGTCTATGTTTATTATGTGTGTTAACCAATACTTGTTATTAATCATGTGTTCTAAATTATATCAATACATTGGAGTTTATGGTTTAGAACCATGCTTGGCTAATGTAATGTCATTTTGTGATTCATATGTGTTGATTAGAGTATGACTTATACTTGTTTTGAGAAACTAATTATGATTAGTGATTTGTGTTCTTCCATAATTATGATTTTGTATATTAGAGATAATATATGTAATTATCATGTTTTGAACTATTATATGTACCTTCATTTTCATGTGTGAGTACATGTTGATAGATTTCTCTTAATGAGCTTTGGCTATGATCTCTATCTTTGGATTTAATGTGCATATTGAGCATGTAAGGCCTTTATAGGTGTATGACCCATAGAAGGTATGATCTAGGAGGATCTTGGTCATCAAAACATACTACACACATCAAGTGTTTCCCACACGTGTGTGAGATCCTCTCATAAATACAAAGCCACCCTGGCTCTTACACATGTCATAAAGCAACCACCCTACACTTTCCTCTTCCATCCACATTTCATTCTCATTGGTTTCTAGCCTCTTATATTTACCACTTTGATCCCGCTTTCCAAACTTATATTCTTCCCAATGTGTGCTCACACATGTGCGAGCATACCTAGCTCTCTTCCCCATACCACATGTCATTATATCAAGCCTTCACCTTGTGGAACTTGTCATAAGGCTAAAAGCTATATATTCCTATAAAGCCCTAGCCCTCTATCTCATAATTCATCTCAGCCATCCATTTTAGCCACCAAAATTCTATAAATTGGAGCCTTGTCCCTCAATCCTCATCAATAAAAATTCAAGATAAACCTATGTTGTTAATTCATCATCATAATCCTTTTAATGTCAAACTTATGTTATGTTGAGAGAAATCC
>VDFB02058242.1:530333360-530675710 GCA_007258455.2 Sequoia sempervirens
TCTCTCTCTCTCTCTCTCTCTCTCTCTTTCCCACCTTCCACCTCCTAATTACTCTTGGGTATATGTGTGCAAAAATTAGATATCCGATTTATAGCACCAAAATATTACATTTTAAAAATGTTTTTCAAATTAGATATTAGACATGAATTGGATATCCAAAAAAAATCAGATATCTGATTTGTAGTACTTTGGCTTGGGCATTGCTATGGAGCAATGTACTGACAACCAACCCAAAAAAAAAGTCAACTCAATATTTTCACGTTTTTTGGTGAGTTCAAAATACTACTTTTTTCATGTTGCCACTTTTTGGCCCATCATGATCATGCACATACCCAAGTCTAAATCAGGTAGTTTTTATTGCTAAGGTGGATCATTCCTTTCTTTGAAGGCCATACACTTATGATTGGGTCAAGTGTTCTTTTCTTTAGAAAATTCCTATTGCCTTTTTGATAGGTTAATTATCATTTGATTAGATGGGTTATGAAGCACTTATTTCAAACAAATATCTTTATGAAAGTATATATTGGCATGAAATTAAATATGATTTGTATTCAATGTAAAAACTACAAAAGAGAATGGAAACAATTCTTTCAACACATAAACTATTATGTATTAGTCAATTAAAATGAAAAAGCTTACTCTATATTAGTTAGGATACACAACTAAGAAAATGATCTAAAGTTACTTATTTATCCTAGAGGAACTAAGTATATAGTATACAAAGAAAACCAACAAATCCACAACTACCCCTATTTTGAAGGAGTTTAGTTTTCTCCCCTTCCTGATCTAGCTAATATTGTCTAATAATTTTAAAGAGATGAAGGTTCATAACACAACTTTATTCAACCCAATAAATATCTTGGTTAATGAAACTTGACAAAAGCAACAAAACAATTGCTACATTTGGCATTTCATGTTGAATAAAGAGTGGTGACAATAATCTACTTATAGTTTAATAAAACACTATTTTTATAAGAAGGCTTGACATTAGAAAGATAAGTGTTACTTATAGTTTAATAAAACACTATTATAGTTTTACCAACATATACTATTCTATGCTTGCATGGCTTCTATGTTAATATATGGGGAGATAGAGATAGATGGGGAGAGAAAGAGAGAGAGATAGAGATATATTGGAAGAGAAAGAGAGATGGAGATATATGGGAAGAGAAAGGAAGAGAGGTGGAGATAGAGAGTCGATGGATAGGGGGGATAGGGAGGAGATGGTGAGAGATAGAGGGAGATAGAGAAAGGGATATAGATGAAAAGAGATAGAGAGAGGAGTAGAAGGGAGATAAAAGACAAATAGAGATAGAGATATAGAGTCACGAGAGATGGAGGAAGATGGAGAGTGAATGAGAGAAGAGAGGAGGAGAGAGGAAGTGCTCAATAGATAGAGGGGGAAGAGGCGAGGAGTGACATAGATAGTGGAGATATAGAGATATAGAGAGCGACATGGAGAGATATATCAATAACCCTCCCTATATCTCTATCTATTCATCCTTATTTTTTATCTCTCTACCCCTCTCTATCTCTTTGTCTCCCTTTCTATTTGTATGTTTTTCATTATCTCCCTCTCTCTCTATATTTTCTTCCCTATATTTATCTTTGTCTCCTTAAGTGTGCAATGGGTACATTGAAGAGGTCTTAAAGGAGAATTATCATATCTTTAATCAAATGGCATGCTACCTTGAGCATAACTCAAGTACACATCCCATCCTTGGATTGTTGACATGAAACAACCAATCAAATTTTAGTTTCTCTCTCTCATATTAATATATATTACTATTATATTAAATATATATTATATTAATTATATTTTGTATTATATAAAAATATACTTATTATTAATTATTAATTATAATAATTTTATAAGTATTTAATAATTTTGTTAAAGAATATAATATATAATTATAATAAGTTGAATAATTATATTATTTATTATGTAAAATATAGCTAATATATACTTAACTATATTGTAGAATATTAAAACCTAGCTAAATGGCACCAAAATTTTGAACTTAATTAACATATTGTAAAACCTAACAAAACTAGGTTGTAGCTCATCAAATTGGAGAAGTGAAAGGTCAATACTAGCGCCGAGGAAGAATTTGGAGTAGTGAAAAAATGGTCAATGCCAGCGCTGAGGAAGAGTTTGGAGTAGTGAAAACAAGGTAAATACCAGCACCGAGGATGAGGTTGAGGGCACTCAGGGAAAATCGACGACCAAGGGGCAATGAGTACTATAAGTTTGGCACCCCCATTCTCTTTAACCTTCAATTTTCATGCCTAGTTTCCAAAGATCTTCTCGTACATTGGCACCCCTATTCTCGTAAAATGGTATAAGTTAAGACAAAAAAAAAAAAAGCTTAGTCTTTCACATTTTTATCCACCAGCATCAAGTCTTGGAAAAACTCCCATAATCTACCCACATCTTGGTTGAGGTCTAGGATTTCATCACACATAGCCTTCATCGCATGAGTCTGAAGCAAAGCCTTCATCGCATGATCCGTAAAGCGGAAGGGATCTATGACAAACGTTGCTTAAGTGATTATGAACAAAGGCATAAAGACATCAACAATGAAGTAGCAGGAACATTAATCTGAGAGAATTCAAAACATAGAACCAAGAGAGAGTAAATAAGACACCAATTTGATTACGGAGTTCGTCCGAGTGGACTACGTCTCCGGGTCGAGCTCAATCGAGTGACCAATCTATTGAAATGTTCAAAAAGGCAGTAAAATCTCCACTGGGGCCTCTTGCAACACTGCTTCACAATATCTTGTAGCTCATCCACAAAGTCATTCAAAAGGTCTCTCACTCACACCCCTCTCAAAAGCTCTCCAAGCTAGGGATGACTAACAAAAAGTAAGAAAACTGACTCTGCCTAAAGGATCTACTACAAGCTTAGAACATCATTCCTTCACAACTCAAATACTCTTCTAATTCCCTCTAAGAATTCTCTCACAAAAGCCTCTCAAAGACCAAGAGAAAGGGATACAATGGAGGATGATCAACTAATGGATGAGTGAGGAAGACTCTCCTAGTCTCCCTTTTATACTTGAAGTTGGGCCTATTTGGTTAAAACCAACAATTTTGGAATTTTCCCCTTAAATGGAAAAAATAAAAACCAATTCCCCATTTTTACAAATACAAACAATAATCCCCCTTAAAATAATTAAATTTGTTTTCGAGCCCTTGTTTATAGCTTATTCGGGCTTTAGCTTGAGGGGTTTGTTTTTGTTTATATTCAACTTTAGCACATAACTAATAACCAAAATGGTTATTTAGTTTATGTTTCGGGCCTTATTAAGGGTTATTCCAAACCCATCTCAAATATAAGTTAAATCATATTGCATGGCGCGATCACAAACCTTTGTTTTGGTCGGAAGGTGGTTGAAGGTTCAACTCCTGCCGACTCCATTTGGTTTTTATTCTTACCGAATTTCAAATGAACAAAACCAATGGCCCTCTATTAATAGTATAGACACCGGCCGCGGGTGCAACGGTTGAACCATCCACTGCTAGGGCAGAGATCATGGGTTCAAACCCGTTAGAAATTTTGTTAAAACCTTCAACTTCCTCGAACGCTGAAGACCACACATAAATGACATGTGTCCAATTCTCATTCGCAGGACAATCCGACAAGTAGCTAACGTGTATGCCGACCTGGTTGCTGACAGTGCAAATTCGTACGCTGACTGGGTGCCACGTGTCGCACTCTCATTGGTCTGTACAATCTGAGTCACTTGGCACGTGTCATGACCCCATTGGCGCACGTCATCATCGATCCGTTTGCCAAGTTAGTAGGATGACGTCATGCTGACGTCAGCAATCATACCTCATGGTACCTTGGTCAACTATGAGCTTTGAATGGCTATATCTCCCACATACTTGCTCCGTTTTTGATGAAACGAACGCTGTTGGAATCATGCCGATGAGACCTTCGCGATGGTACCACTTTCACCAAATTTTGTGATGATGAATTTTCTTACCACCTTCCTCGCCCTAGATGCCAGGGTTGACCGACCTTGACCAATCTTTGACTAGTGATATCTTGCACAAACGGACTCCTTTTTCGCCTATTCAAGTTGCGTCGGATTCATAATTTTGTGCTCTACACAATGGCATTACTTTCAGGAGAAACTGGAACACTTCAATTTTAGGTCCTGAAGATCCACCTGGATCATCGCATGAGGCTGAAGCAATTGTAGACTTAGCCTAAGTATATGCTAGGCTAAGGTAGATCTAATGAATGGAAATAGAGGCATACAATTCTTCTTTAATACCTCCACCACAAACATATGCAAGGTGTTGGTTGTTTTTATAGTAAGCAGGTTGATCTTGTAATCTACCTATGGAATTGCCAATTCCAATAAAGGGCAGCTCTTAGGACCTGTACCAACTGACGAGGATTTGAAAGACCTCCTACACTTTGGGCTCTGCAAGACCCAGGAGGGTGATCCCTTAATGCATTTACAACCTCTGCACCATCATCATAAACAACATTAACAACATATAATCTCATTTAATAGCTCAACATAATAGGATAATACCGAATAGAATTGGTTGTTTATCAATAATATCAACTATTTGGAGCATGAGATAACTACAACATTTCACAGTATAAGAAAGTTGTTGATTTGCAATTTGTAGCAAGCTCTAGGTAAAGGCAAAAAAATACTGAAACATATGAATAAGTACAACTTAGATCGGTGCCATATATCCATTAGAGGAGTCAAATTTATAAGCATCTAAGGGTTTATGATAGATTTAACACATAACATATAAGATCCTTGATAACATTGCTTTACAATCTCATCAATATGTATTCTAACCCAATACTACTTATCAAATCCTTATACATAACATATCCACCTACAATCCCATTCAAGCATTTTAATTAATTCCTTGAATTAAACCTAAAATAAGAATCATACACACCACAACAGTGAGATGAACGAAACAACCCTTGATCATTTTATTCAAAATTCATATATGCTTCTACAATGGAGAGACATGAGTTTGAATTAATCATATCAATTCAAATGCCAGTACTGTCATAAAACATCAAATCCCCATGAATTCAAAACCTACTACAAAATGACTCAAAACCTAAATTGCATTTTCCCTAAAACCATCAGACTTTACAATTTGCTTTGCAACTTCATCTAGACTCGACCAAAAATATCTAACTTGCTAACCCGTACTTTTGGCCTTGAAATCCTTCTTATAGAAAAAGAAGGAACAAACAAGCATCAGTCCAGAAAGCACATGTGTCACCAGCCAATTGGACCGCCTTGTGCTATTCCAAAAATTTGTTACAACAATAATCTCCCCAGAGAATCTTCTTGTTCATCATGCCCGCTGAGAATGGTTGATGTAGCGACAAAAAACTTCAAGAATTCTGCACCCAGACTATCACCAAAATATAAAACTAGAATTTGTTGTAACTGCAATAGCTGATTTGTCAACCGTTAGCAGCCTACTCCTTTTCACTCTTCCTTAGTTAAATATACATTTACCCATTTCTGCTACTCTTCATCAGTTGGCCAATCAAAATTGATCACCTCATTCACCTTGAAATATAAGGTTTGTACTTAACTGCCACCTAATTTGCTTCTCTTTCAAAAGACTCCAAGAATGAGCTGGTGCTAATGATTTTGTCCATACAGCTCACCAACAAATCATAATCTGAGTTACCCTATTTTTGAGGGTTTTGTAGTCCAAACATGATATAAAGGGGCTCTAACACTTTTTGTGATTACTGTAGCTTGTGTAAGAGGCCCCATGGATACTGTTGTAATTGTAGGATGCATGAATAGGGTGTAGGATGAGATATAAAGAAGGTATAGCCATTGTCCTGAAGAGTTTTGTGAAGAAAAGCATGTGAAATGAGAGGTTCAAGCCTAGGTTTCAACAAAACATGTATGGGAGATCTGATTTTATGAATCCATGTGCAGACCTAATGGGTTGTTTCTAAACACTGAATATAAATGATATACATACAAACACACTTGTACATATATATATTTATGTATGTATGTATGTATGTATATTTATTTTTAAATGTAAATGTAAATGCAATTACTGGATGCTCTCCTAGAACAATAACTGCAACATATCATTAAAGAAATCTATATCTATGTATATAAATGTGTATTTCTAAATGCAAGTGTAAATGGAAAGAGCATATGGTTTTGTAGTGTTATAGATACAACATATCTATAAATTAATGTAATTGAAATTATAAATTCTTCAACACATATAATATAAAATCGATCAAACTATTCAACTACATGAGAAATAAATGAAAACAGTAAATGCATATGTATTTGCGTTTGTAAATGTAAGTGTAAAATAAATAAGAATAATGAAAATTATAAAAGAATACAAGGAAAGGTCTCCTCCCTTCTTGGTAGTGATAACCTCCTCCACACACAACCCTTAAAAATTATGAATAGAGGAATATAATCTTTGAAGAACTCAAAGTTGATTCTCTCCTACCTGATGCAATTAGTCATTTTATCCTTACAAACATTTATAGTGATTACTAGAGGCACATAGACCAATTCTTCATAATAGAAGAATTTGATCATACTTTTCCAATGATGGCATTATGAGAAAACCTTAGGTTAAATGAATAATTCCTAGCTAAGTTCTTTAAATCATGTCCAATTGTATAAGAGAAGACCACTGCTATGTGTACCTGGATACCATGGAGAAAGGCTATTCTTTGGGGTCTTTCATCAATCATCCTACCTTAAAACATACCAAAAGTCTCCTAGCAATTAGGCATAGGAATATTTAATATGACTTAAAAAAAAATTATTGCCAAAGTGTAAACTTATGATGACTTAACCAGGCCTAGTACACACTCCATCCCCATTAACCACTTAGACATATGGAAATTAAATGAAAATTTGCTGCTATTTTTAGTCATGTAGGTGTCCAATAAACCACTTGGTGGTGTTTCCCTTCAAGTTTATTTACTTGAATGAAGAAAAAAATTCATTTGATTATAATTAGAGAATACATTTGAGGCCTTGGTTGTGTAACTAGTGGACCATAGTCACATTTAACACTTGTTACAAAGTTTGGGAGTTAAAACGTTAAGTAGATTTGATTTGTGATGGACACATTTGGATGGTAGTAACAATAGCTTGCAATCTATCAAGACTTGATTACCTTATAACTATGAAATTCTAGCGATGAAATGATAGATTAATCATAATGTCACCTTGGGATCACATCACCATGAAAGAACTTCATCCAACATCCTTATGAGTGTAGGTACCACCAAATAGGTATTTGTTAGATCTGTCTTCCTTGTAAGGGAAATTCAGAAGAGAAGAGGAAAGCGCAGACATGTAGTATGTCTAAAAGAGGGAGATCAACTAGAGGTCAAAGATGAGAAGAAAAATTTCGAAATGCATGGAATTTTTTCTTGTTGAAGGGGGGTCATGTTATTATGATGATGAGAGCATAGGCAACGTTGAGGTTCCCTTGAGGTACAAACATCTATGGAAACAATGGGTACCCAAGGAACTTCCTCCAATAAACACTGATTTTTGTGTCAATGAGAGGATATATCGCATAGCACCATCATCATTACATGGTTTGGGCCTATTTTGCATGGACGACATAATGGTCTATTACAAAAAATTTATTGAATTGATGGAGTATGTTGGACCCTATTACAGTTACAAAGATTGGATGCAACTGGTTCAATATACATTAAGTATGCATAGGTATGCACTGTCAGCAAATTATATACAACTAAAAGATAAGGATCAAAATAAAGGAGTGGCTATGTACATTAACAGAAGGCCAAAAGCATCAAGGAATATTGTAGGGTTTATAAATAGTACATGACCTGGGTCAACAAATAAGTAACCCAATTGCATATTTGAGGCGCACGAGGGAAACCATGTATGCATATGTGCGATAAAATCAATAACTATAGGGGAAGAGTTGCTAATCGAATACAATTTGAATCGCTTAGTTACAAACATAGTTACTATGGGGGTGGTACATACTATGTACCATTTTACCCAACCTCCAATTAATGACTCCAATATACCATTTTATTCTTATATTTTTTTTCGTAAGTCTATTGGTTTCATTTCGGTAATGTTTTTTTATATTTAATTTTTGTCACAGCGGGACATTGATCGTACGGAGAAGGATCTAGCCCAGAGCATAGATCGTGATGTATCTTCAGGCACTTCTACCTAACAGGTTTACCTCATTGTAATTGTACAAATTAGATACGAGCAAAATGTTTTATTATTATATTTTTTTCATAAGTTTATTGAGTTAATTTTGATAATGTTTTTAATATTCTTGTTGCAATCGACTGATTGGGGAAAGGCACCAGTAGTAGAGGAGAGAATCCATAGTGAGGTACAGTGAATATTTTTTGATGATGACATCGCTTATTCAACAAACCCTCTCGATACGATAAAGAAGATCCAAAAAAAATGCAATGAAGAAATGGTTAAGTTGATATCCATAGTGCCTCAAATAGATGAGATAAGAGAGAGTTAAAATATTGACTGAGAGATTACAAAACTTGTAAGTAAGCTATCATGAGGTCTTTAATTATAACATAAGTTCATTCATGGTTTTATATTTTGTACTCTTTTATGTCATGAACTAAAATATGTCTTGTTTTTATAGGGTTATTTGCCTCCTCATGATCCTCCTGGCCATGATCAGGGTACTGCAAGTGTTGTCCGAGGAGTAGGGGTTGGTACAAGTGTCCATCCTGTTCTTCCTACGCATACATCACATCATCTGACCCCATCATTCATGCCTATATTGTCGTCTGAAATGTCAGCAACACATACCATGCAGGCATCCGTTAATGCACCCTTTGACAGCGAACACGTGCCAGAACATGTGTCAGGACATGTACCTAGGGATGCAGAGGCCACTAGTACTGGTGATGTTTTAGCAGCATTTCCTGGATCTTCCCGTATTACTAGTACGAGAACATTGCCGGTCACACTTGTGGTGATCGAGGATTTTGTTCCCATAAAGATAGAGAAGGTCCCAAGTACTTTAAAATGTTCTAATTATTATTATATATAATCCAATTGAAATTTACTTATTGATCGCTCTTTTTAGACTATTGATCCCATGATCATTTTGCGGGAAATGATGTTTTTTATAAACATCTAAGTGATATTACATTGGAGCTCTTCAGGCCCACCATACGTACACAGTGGAATGCCCAAAATCAAGATTTAAAAGATGAGCTCATTAACCGTTTAGTTGTGTTGTTCGGTGATAAAACAGTCAACCCAACCAAGGTCATTCAGAAATTTGGTACCTATCAAAAGTATACGAGGGACCAATATAGGTCACATTTAGAGAAGAAAAAAAAGTACGAGCATCCCCCCATGATTCTAGAGAGGGAGTGGAAGGACTCGGTGTCAGATGGAAAGGAGAAGGCTGAAAAGAAAAAAGGAAAGACACCACCTGGCCAAGAAAGGTATGTGATACTATCAACAATGTAATTATATACTGATTACTCTTTCCTTTTACATAATCTAACACATTTCAAACTTTTCATAGGCTGCCCGACACATCAAAGGCAACAAAGGAAAGACTAGAAAAACACGAGCAACACAAACTTGGCTCTAGTGTTTATATGAAATTAGCCGCATGAATTGTAAGTATCAATAAATGAAATATAGTATCCAAATAATAAATTGAAAACAATTTTGGTTTTATCACACCATAGAAGCAAAATTCATGATCTTATGCAAAAATGTAGGGTTCTGAATTCAATAGAGTTCCCATAGAAGATGACTTGAATATTTCCTTCCAGCAAGGCTATGAAGCCATGGTTGAATGCCTAAGAGTCTTGACTGGGCAAACACAACCTTCCACTACATCCGACACATAGGTAAATAAACTCAATAAAGTTTATTTAAAATTGAATACTTGTGCAATCTATTCAATATTAATTTCCACCATAAAGTAATTACATGCCTATTTTTTTTAAACATTCAAGAAATGATTTAATACTGCACATGACATTGGAATGCAGTCTGGTGAGGGTGGAGCACAACGTGCAGGTGAAGGTCATGGTGTGCATCCTAGTACTTTAGAGCATGTAGAGCATGATCAACATGTTGAGCATGATCAGGCTAGAGAAGATTAGGAACATGATGTGGCCCCATTAGGTAAAGAGGACCACTCTAAAGTTATTTTAAACATATTTAATTGCAATTGGTGTATTAATTAATGTAACATTTCGTGTTTCAACTTTAGAGCATGTAGAGTGTGATCAACATGCTGGAGCATGATTAGGCTAGAGAAGATCAAGAACATGATTTGGCCCCATCAGGTAAAGATGACCACTCTCATGTTCTCTTAAACATATTTAATTTCAATTGGTGTATTAATTAATGTAACCTTTCGTGTTTCAACTGTAGATTAGGATTTAGAGGGTGTTCAGTATGTTTACCATGAGTCTATAACAAATGTTCAGGAACATGATGTGGACCCATCAGGTAAAGAGAACCACTCTAATGTTATTTTAATTAATGAAATACTTGTAACAATAATAATAAAACATATCAGTTTAACATTTCTTTCTTATTGCAGTAGACCCCCCCTTGCAGCGGCATCCATGTCATGAGTAGACGACTAGGGGTACATTAATATCACGAGTAAAGGGAAGAACAATTAAAGGGGGGACATATATTGATTTAGAAAATGATACTCCACTTCAGCTTTATGTAGCTTTAAAAAGAAACAAAAAAAAAGTGATTGTAATAATATCATGACAACCATATTTTTGATAATATGTAAAAACTGAAAGAATGAATATTATATGTTAATGAATGAATGTTATATGTTATTAATGGATGAATGAATGAATGTTATATGTTATTAATGGATGAATGAATGATTAATGTTATATGATTGGGTATGGGGAATTGAGAGTGATGTGAGGGGGGGGAGAGGCCAAATCAGCTTCCACCGTCACGTGGTTGGCCCTGTTAAGTAGAGAATATTAAACTATTCTCGAAACAAAGAGAAGCTCAATAAGGTAATGCACTTTTGAATATAATAAATGCATCATTTGAAGCATCAAACCAATATGAAAAGATGAAAGAAAGTGCTAAATTTTCACTATGGTGGCAGAAAAATGATTCTTTATAACCTGAATCCATGCTCTGCATCATAATTTGAAGTTGTTTCCATTCCAATGTTCAGAGTTTAGTTTGTTTGTATGGATTTGTATGAATACCACATTGTGTTTTGTGTGGATTTGGTTTCAAAGCTATGTTTCTTCTATTTTTAGTGGTGACATAACTCTAAAATTTCACCTTTGTGCATAACAGGTTAGTGGAAAAATTGATAGCTTTGAAAGCTTTAGAGGCTCAATTGAGATAGATACACGGATATTTAGATCTTGTTGTTGATGGGAGGCTTCGACTTAACCATGAAATTGTGTACCATCTACAGGTATGCAAAAGTTTCTCTACTTACATTCATTCTTGATCATAAATGTTATAAATGATATTAATGCTTCAAACTTAAGATGCGTTTCATTGTTATAATGATCAAAATGTTATAATTTTCTATATATTCAAGCATTCTCTTGCCCCCTACCCTTTGCTCTCTTCCCCCTCCTTTTAAGAATTTTCTTTGTCATAAAAGATTCACATTTCTGTCTCATTTACACAAATTTATCTAAAGCGCTAGGAGTGAATAAAGATATGTAAAAGATGATGGATTATGTCTAAACAACAACTTTCCATCTTATAGCTAATTAAATCCTTAATATTTGAATAGTTTAGAGCTCGAATAATGCTTGCATATGCATGTGTAGCAATAAGGGAGCCTATGTGAAGATTGAAATTTAAAACATCACTTTGGTATTTTTCCTTAGGCAGTGAAATGATATTTTGAGTAATACAAACCTACACACACATTGATATATTTCGGCATTGCATTGAATAAATTATTTTCTCTTGTACCTACCCTCAGCTAGACATGGAGGTATATAATATTGGTTTCTGGGTTTATTTTGTAAGTAGTTAATTTCACAGAGGAAGACTAAAATCTTCTTAATGTTCTATGTCAGGTGTGAAAGCATATGAATCACTTGCTAAAGGCACCATTTTGTATTCATCCAAAAACTAGTTTGTTATTTTTTTTATGTTTCTTGCATGTGTTTTTTTTAGGCTCTAGAGATGTAGCTCGGCTCTTTCCTGTGCACTTTTCATCTATTTTGATGATTACAGTAGATTGTCCTCATAATTTTTCATGTAGATCTATTTGTAACCCTATTTTATATCAATCAATTTGCAAACCACTCACATATTAAGGACCATTTCACTAACTTGTAGTCATCCATTACTTCATATGTTGCAGGTTGTGTCTGTGTGCCAATAAATCCTAATGGTTGTGAGAACTTTAATCCTACAAGTGTACCCAATCTTTCTCAAGTAAAAGTCTTACCTTATTTTATAGTACTTTAAATGGTTAATTGAAGGTGCTTCTTTAGATCTGAGATAGTTGAACCCTAGATTAAAATATGGTATTAGATGGGCAGTATAATGATAAAACTGAGGTCCATTGAACACAAATTATGAACATAATTTACTAGACTATGAATAGTGTTACAATTATAATTATTTCTCCTTTACCTACCTCTGTATTAATGAAAAAGATAGCAGATATTGGAAGTTCATTACATGTCTCATGTATGTGTTAGTATTTTAATTTTGTTTAAGTTGTTCAACAACTTTATTAGGTCAAGAATATGTTCTACAAGCTCTATTCTCTTGACACTGCTCAACATTTTCCCTACACATTTTCTCTTCAATCTAGAAATTTCTTAACTCCTTCCCTTGTTAGCCCTTGGTTGTTCTCAAGTGTAATGCTTTTTCTATGCATCGTGCAGTCTGTATGTATGATCAGTCATCTCTTATGAAGCATGGATAACCTTTCATGGAATTATTGTTGTAATTAGACAATTTCCATTGTGAGAATAATCATTTAATTTGTATGGAAGTAAGTCTTTTTCATATTATTTGACTTGGTATTGTAAACTTGTCTTTGCAGGATTCTCTCGGGGGGAATAATAGAATTGTGATGATAGGTAGAGTTTTTTCTTAACTCCTTCCCTTGTTAGCCCTTGGTTGTTCTCAAGTGTAATGCTTTTTCTATGCATCTTGTAGTCTGTATGTATGACCAGTCATCTCAAGTGTAATGTTTTTTTTATGCATCTATGCATCTTACAATTTGTATGTATGATCAATCATCAATCTCTGTGATGGTACATTTCAATGAATATTTTTTAAAAAAAGAATTGCATTGTTTCGTCACAATTTCAACGAAAACCACCTACGAATCATCGAAGTCCGATGAAGTTGCTATAGCTGCGACAAAGGCTTCGTCGTAACTCCTTGCCCATTTTGTTGCAATTTCGATGAACATTTGGTGTTATTTCGATACTACTCCTTGCCCATTTCATCGAAATGGTGACGAACTTCTGGTGTTGTTTCGATGCTACTCCTTGCCCATTTCGTCAAAATGGTGATGAAATTTTGGTGTTGTTTCGATGCTACTCCTTGCCCATTTCGTCGAAATGACGATGAACTTCTGATGTAATTCGTCAGTGGATACATGAATTTTTTGTTGATATTCTGATGAACATCCGAGTCATTTTATGGTGCCGACGATCGACGAATCTGCGCCATTATTTCGACGTTTAATTCATCGTCGGCCTTTTGACGAAAAAATAGAGACAAAAATGTTTTTGTCATTTCATCGCTTTTCCGACAAATATTTGTTGAACAACCGACGAATGTCCATCAGAAAATGGTGTCAAATTCAGTAGTGATAGATATAAATAACGAGGGAAAATATTTTCATGATGGGAAAAAAAAAGATAAAACTTTTATGTTGGGCATTAAAATTTTAATGATCTGCAAAAATGAAAAGGGAACGAGATATATTTCTATAAGTGAATAATATATTCACTGTTTGATTTTCTTTCTTTGCTAGGAGGATTTTTTCACGTAGAGCCAGTTTTTATGCAGCAGGATGAAAAATAGATAAGGAGGTAAAATATTTTGCAAAGGTATCTTTCAACAGGAGAATAGAGAGGAATGATGATTTTTCAAGTTGGAGAATATTTTTCTATTGAAGAGTAGTAGGTGCAAGAGGCGTGAATTAGAGTATAGATTAGGGCTTCCTCTTCGAGCGGTGGGAAGTTATTCATCAACAATCCAGAGTTTTCCAAGTGTCTTCTTCTGATGAGCATTTAGGGTTCTCTTTCTCCTTAAGTGCAAATTTCTAATTCATTGTAGGAAGTGAGTTGTTTGTAATAATTCATGGAGAATACTTTAATGTGAATACATAATATTTCAAGGTTTTGTTTTAGGTTGGATTTTGTCAATGTATTTGTATTTCTAATAGCAATACTGAAAAATTAATACAAAATGGGGAACATTCAGAACCATTTTCTCTCCTATGTGCTTGTTTTATGAGTTGTGAATAAATATAATCAATGATTGTTTTGTTCATCTCCAGTGGTTTCCAGTGGGTGTGTGGTTTTGTTCTTGCTCATTAATTCAAGGAATTAATATAAATGATTGAATAAAGTTGTAGATTCAAGTGAATGAAGTGCTGGAATTTTGATAAGAAGTTGTGGCTGAGAATAAAATGTCGATGTACTGTAATGCAGTAATTTCAAAGCTTAGATGATGTTGTGTGTTAAAATGTTATCAGGTTGTATACCTGTGTTGAAGTTGACTCCGTTCCAAGGATGAGGCACTGATCTAAGTGTCTTATTCATGTTACATTTAGTTGATTAATTCAACAGTAAATCACAAATTCAAATCAAATTACTTATCAATCCCAATTTGTTTGTCTGTGGAATTTAATGCTATACATCTCTCATGTTTGAATTAAACACTACCATGAAGGTCAACCAAACCTTTAGGGTACTGTGTCTTTCAAGAAATTAGAGGAGAATCATCTATTAATAGTGTATTTGATACTTTGATACACAAGTATCTATAAATATACTGTAGGGATTACCTTCCCAGGTTTAACAGAGCTTGAAGTGCAAAAGATTTCAGTCTCTTTGACTAAATCTTGTTTTTTGGCTAAATCCATCTTTGAGTTTGAATATTAGAAAGTGGATATTCTATAGGACTCATTGCATCTGCAGATTTGGGAACCGACATAATTATTCCTTAATCCACTATATGGATAGCATATAAATAAATTAAGAACTAAACTTTCCACTCTAGTGGGTTTCACATTAATGACCTTTGATTGAATATGAACAACTAGATAACACTCCAATTCTATATTGAATGCATGTTAGAGGTATAATATAACATTTGTATAACAATACTAGACGTATACATAGTTGATCTAGATGAATCTACTACTTAACCACTTATCCATGTTTATGATAAAATGTAAACTAAATCTGTATTGACAAGGGATTACCTTATTAAGGTTCATTATCTTAAATTATTAACTACAAGAGTGCATTTCTAATAAATAATTCTCTTGAGAAAATAATTGTGTCAATGCAAGGGCATAACTAAGATTTAATACAACCATAACAATGATGACTATATATATATATATTCATTTCAAGGCAGTAAAGACACATCATTCACTCAATTCAAAGAATTGGAACATTCCCTTTGGGTCATTCCAGTGGAAGAAAACTGTGCAATTCTCTATCCTAGGTCTGTCCATTTATCTCACACATGTACATTACTTGAGTAAGTTTGCAAATTTTTCTTGTGGTACAAGTAGTCTCTACCTTATTTATTAAAACCTAAAACCAAGGAGATAACACACCCAATTTGTTTGAGACATATCTTGTGATTTTGAACAGATTGGTATGATTCGATACCTACTTAGGATGTGAATTTATTCCTCCAACAGTGGATTAATGGGATCTTGATTGAAGGTTAGGTTAAATTCTCTATGTTTTTTTTTTTGAAATATATATGTCTGTCTCCAAGAAGATTTTGTTATGTGACAAGTAGGTGGAATGATTAAAGGAGGGTGAGATTGATTGAAATGAGATTATTTAGCGTTTATGAGAAATTGGCTTGGCGAATGAAAGTAGCAGGGTATTTCCAGATTCAAGACTTTTACTTAATGCTACAGAAGAGAAGAAAATAGAATCATTTATCTACCACCATAGGGAAAGATTAGCAATTGCATTTGGTTGTCGAACATGGCACTCGTATAGCTATTGGAGTTGTTAAAAATCTTTGAGTATGTTCAGATTGCCATGTTGCATCCAATTTTCATCTCCAATATTGTTGCAAGAGAGATCGTTAAGAGAGATGTGAACCATATCCATTATTTTAAGCAAATATGATATTCTTGTGGAGACTATTGGTGATGCTAAATGAAACAATCTGAAATATAGGCCCACACTTTTCTAATGTGCACTATATCAGATACCTAGTAATAATGAAGGGACATCCATCAAGCATATTGACAGGGATTATTTGTCATGAGTTGTTGTGAACAAAGCCCTACAAAGCGTATATGAAATGTGGAATTATAGGCCAAGCAAGCAACTGCATGATCTGGTGAAATAGAGAACTTCCAATCACCCCCATGGTAAAAGTGTTAACTAGAGCATACCTCATGATGGAGATTCGCTCCATGAGCAGTCTCAAAGAATCTTATGTGCCAAGTTCACCATGAGCCTTCAACCCAACATTTTAGCACCATATAATTACAATGCAAAGACCTTATAAAAAAACTAAGGAAACTTTTCCCAGGAGAAGGGTTCCTATTTAAAAGAAAGTTGATTAAAAGCATGCACAATGGGAGATTGAATTGATAAGGTTTGCATGAAACATACATATCACAAAATATTCTTTCAAACAACATGATTCCCTACCTAACACTGAATACCCTTCTCGAGCAAGGTTCTCAATATGCACGACTTAAGTGAACCAGGAGATTAAATGAATCAGACTAACAAGAGTTCCATCAAGCCATGGAATGATGTCAAATTCTTTGAGTACTGGAAATGCAAGTCCCCAAGTACCCGCATGCATGCAAGCATGGGTAACTTAGCAATGAAGAGATTATCCTATTTTTAGTGATTCTATAGAAATAAAGACCAATGGATAGTCAAAATTTTTGATTGCATAGAAAACACACAAAGTTGTTCTATTTCCCCAAAACACAAACAGGGGAATACTCAAATGCGGAATAAACAAAACAAACAAGGAGACATGCAAGCTTTCTTTTTATTCATTAAGCTGGAAATGGAAATACATAAATATAGAGCATAAAAACTTCAGAAACTAAACTCTAAACTATGAACTTCAATCTGCTAGGAGAAATCAACTACTCAACCAACTTTAGACAAATTCAAGAGCTACTAGGAGCTCACTGGACTGAGCTACACAAAGCTCTTCAGGAGCAATCTCTGCTCACACACAGAAGAAACAACTACTACTATTCAGGAGCTTTCAGAAGTTCACACAAAACATTTTCTGTCTACAGTCTGCTGCTACACAAAAAACTTCTTCTTCCAGCTGATAGAATTAAAACTACCTTCATTCCTTTTGTCTTTCAACTCATTCCCTCTCAAATTCAAATTCACCTACCAACATTGAATTGGAATTCAAAAATTCCTAACTTCATTAATTGCTTCTGCAATCTTCAGGTGCATGTCAGGAGCAAGTGGGAAAGGAAATCCCCAAAACAATCTTTTGGCTGCAAGCATCGAATGCCTCTGGCAAGTAGGTGGATGGGAAGAGGCTCAGGAGCATTTAATTTTTCAACACTCCCCCGTGATCCTAAGCCAAAAACAACAGGATCAATCCAGATCCAAATCAACAATTCCCAATCTACTTCTCAGGTGCTTGAAACTATCCTTTGCTCAAAGGCTTGGTGAATATGTCTGCTAGTTGCTGCTCAGACCTACAAAATGCCATTTTAATTTCACCATTCTCAACCAATTCTCTGATAAAATGATACCGGATTTCAATGTGCTTGCTTCTTCCATGAAACACAGGATTTTTCGTCAAAGCTATTGATGAAACATTGTTACAAAAGATTATTGTTCCATCCTCTTGTTCTTCTCTCAAATCTGCCAAGACTCTTCTCAGCCAAATAGCTTGACATGTTGTTGCATTTGTTGCTATATACTCAACCTCTGCTATTGATAGGGAAACGATAGGTTGCTTCTTGGAAGCCCATGAAATGACTCTCAAACCCAAATTAAACACATAGCCCGATGTGCTCTTCCTATCATCCAAAATTCCTGCCCAATCACTATCCGTGTATCCAACCAGCCCAAACTCATTTGCTGCTATGTACAAAATGCCATATCCTTTGGTGCCATTCACATACCTCAGGATTCTTTTACCTACTTGCCAATGGGTGTCCCGTGGAGTCTCCATAAACCTGGAAATAAGACTCACACTGTGCATTATATCAGGCCTAGTTGCTGTTAAATACATTAAGCTTCCAACCAAACTCTTAAACATGGTCAGATCCACATTGCTGCTGCAATCTTCTTTGCTCAACTTCAGACCTATGGCTATTGGTGTTGGGGAAGGCTTGCTTTCAAGCATCCTAAATCTCTTCAAGATCTCATTTGCATATTTTTCTTGAGAGATGAATATACCATCATGCATTTGTTTTACTTCTATGCCTAGAAAATAACTCAAGAGACCTAAATCTGTCATTTCAAACTCTCTTTTCATGGTCTCTTTAAAATCAACAATGAAGAAATCATCATCCCCAATAAATACTAAATCATCAACATATAAGACAACAATTAAAACCTTACCATTCGTTGCCTTGATGTAAAGAGTGGGCTCACCATTGCTTTTTCTAAAGTCATTGCTCATCAAATATGAGTCAATCCTACTGTACCATGCCCATGGAGCTTGCTTCAGCCCATAAAGAGCTTTCTTCAGCCTATACACCTTGTGTTCTTGACCTAGAACTTCATCTCTGAATGGCTGCTCCACATAAACCTCTTCATTTAACACTCCATTAAGGAAGGAAGACTTCACATCCATTTGAAATACCTTCCACATGTGTTGGGCTACGATTGCTATGACTGCCCGCACAGTTTCCATCCTTGCAACAGGTGCAAATGTCTCATTGTAGTCTCTCCCAAACTGCTGTTTGTACCCTTTGACAACTAATCTTGCCTTGTGTTGCTCTATTCTTCCTTTGGCGTTGCACTTGGTCTTGTAGACCCATTTTACTCCAATAACTTGCTTGTTTGGAGGAAAATCTGTTAACTCCCATGTGTTGTTCCTCTCTATTGCATCTATCTCCTCATCCATGGCCTCACACCATTTCTCCTCTTTCACAACTTCTTCAAACTAAATTGGATCACCATGAGAAAATAATGCAAAATTCACACTCTCATCAAATTCTTCATCATACCTTTCATTTTGGTAGATCTCCCTTAGACTCTTGGTCTTCTTTGGCATTAAGGAGGCGAGAGGTGGATCTGTACTTTCACTACTGCTGCTGATGTGCTGAGCAAGTAGGTTTAGGAGCTGTTGGAAGCTCTTAGGAGCTCTACCGGCGATTTCAAGAGCTCTTTCAGAGCTTTCAGGATCTCTCAGGAGCTCTTTAGGAGCCGATCTTTTGGAGCATTCAGGAGCCAATCTTCTGGCTGTCTCTGGCTACTTTCCTTTCTATCTATTCACTTCAGGAGCTTTTAGAGGCTTTTCAAGAGCTCTTCAGAAGTTTTCAGGAGCTCGTCCAGAACTCACTGCAACCGAATTTCTGGCTGTCTGTGACAGTCTTCCTAACTTTCTGTCAACTTCACGAGCTCTCAGGGGCATTTCAGGAGCTCGATTAGTACCTTTAGGAGCATCTACAAACTCTTCTTGTTGAACTTGATGTTCAGTTTCTGCTTCTTCAGGAGCTATTAGGAGCGGTTCTAAGCTGTCAGAATCTACCACTCCATCCCATGACTTGTCTTCAAGGAACTCCACATCCCTACTAATGACAATCTTTTTGGTGACCGGATTGTATAGTCGATAGGCTTTGGACTCCTCAATATAGCTCATGAAAATACATTTTTCACCCTTGGCATCCAATTTCTACCTCTTTTCCTTAGGCACGTGTGGATATGCTACACACCTAAACACTCTCAAGTGCTCAACTGTCCAATTACGTCTCGTCCATGCCTCTTGAGGTATCTTGTCACGAACTGCCTTTGTTGGACTTCTATTTATCAAATAAATAGTTGTTGCTACAACCTCTCCCCAATATTTAGTCAGGAGTCCTCTTTCTTTCATCATACTCCTTTCCATGTCCATGATGGTTTGATTCTTTCTTTCAGCCACTCCATTTTGCTGCAGAGTATAACTGGCTGTTAGCTCCTTCTTGATTCCATTTTTCTTGCAAAAATTCCTAAAAAAATTTAGAGGTATACTCTCCTCCTCTATCTGACCTTAGGACCTTGAGCACGTGTCCACTCTCCTTTTTAGCCTAGGCCTTAAACAAAAAAAACTTGTCAAATGCTCCAGATTTATGTTGCAAAAATAGACCCATGTCTTACGGCTGTAATCATCAATGAAGGTCATAAAAAAATCTGCTCTTACCAACAAAAATGATTTGCATAGGGCCTACCAAATATGTATGCACCAGCTCCAATGGTGCTCTTGCCCTTGTAGAGTTTCCTGATTGAAAGGGCTGCCTATATTGCTTGCCCAAAATGCAAGCCTCACATCTAACATTAGGCTCTACTATTCTTGGCAAACCATCAATCATTTTGTTCTTGGACAAAAGACTCAAACCAGCATAGCCTAAATGTCCATACCTAAGATGCCATAGCTTGGAGGGATCTTGAATGGTGCTCTTGAGTGCTACATGATGTGCTATTGTACATTCTCCATTCTTGAGAGGTGCAATAATGGACTGAGATGAGAAACACGTCTCAATCTTTAATGAAAACATCCGGTTCTTTGTCATTTGGACTACTGCAAACACCTTTGTTCTCTCATTCTTGTCATAAATGATGCATTGACCCTTCTCCATCAGCACTTTGTATCTATTTTGGATCAGCTGACCAACACTCATGAGGTTATGCTTTAATCCAGGAGCAAGAAATACATTATGTATCTCCTTCTTCTCACCTTGCTTGTTGCAGATCATAATAGATCCTCTTCCAACAACAGGAACTACTCCATTGTTCCCCATTCTAATTTATAACTTTACATTTTTATCAATGGAAGAAAAAAGACTTTCATTACCACTCATGTGGTTGCTACAACCGCTGTCCAAATACCAAACTTCGGGGCTTCCTTCTTCACCAATGTTGCACATGATGAAGGCTGTGGAGTGGCTTCCTTCAGCCACATTCACACTTTTCTTTGACTGATCTCTTTGCTTAGTCCAACATTCAATCGCATAATGCCCAAACTTATGACAATAGTAGCATTCTACATTGCTCTTGTCACTCTTTAGGTTCGATCTGCTATTCTTCTTGCCTCTTCGGGAGCTGGTCTGAGAGTTGCTTGCTCCCTCTTGGCTATTTGCTCACGCCGAGCTTTCTTCTCTAGCATTACTATGTCCAGATCTCCCTCTACCATGTCTGGAGCTATTTCTACCTCTCCCCCTTCCTCTTTCATTCGATTGAGCTTTAAAAGATTGCTCTTAGGAGGAACTTGTAGACCTATTTAGGTGCTACTCATGGATTTGCGAAGAACCCATCAACTCATCAACAGACAATGTTGTGAGATCCTTTGCCTCTTCAATGGAAATCACCACTCCATAAAACTTCATGAGTAAGCTCCTAAGGATTTTCTCCACAATCCTCTGATCATCAATGATCTCAGCATTCACTCTCAACTGGTTTATCAAACCTGAGAGTCTTGTGTGGAAAAATGAGATGGACTCATTGTCCATTTCAAGAGTCTCAAACTCTCTTCAAAGCATCTGGAGCTTCACCAATCTGACCTTGTCAGTCCCTTTGTAATAGGTTTGGAGGATTTCCCAAGCTTCCTTTGCATAGTTAACTGCTGCTATTCTGGGAAAAATGGCCTCTGTCAAAGCCGCTTCAATCAAACTCAATGCCTTAGCATCTTTCCTCCTCAACTCCTTCAACTGGTTCTTTTGGTTGTTTGCGAGCAGATCATATGTTGTTGGGTTAGTTACATCATTGAATCGATTAACCACAAACTCCCACAAATCATTGGCGACCATAATGGTCTTCATCTTCTTCCCCCAAACATCATAGTTCTGTCCATTAAAGGACGGTGGTTGCTGCTAGCTCTTTCCTTCATCTCCAACCATGTCTCTCTACACAGAAAAAACAATACCCAGATAAAACAAATGCCCTAAATCATGAGGAAATCGGGCCTATAGCTCTAATACCATGCTAGAATTTCTGATTGCACAGAAAACACACAGAGTTGCTACTCTATTTCCCCAAAACATAAATAGGGGAATACTCAAATGCGGAATAAACAAAACAAACAAGGAGACATGCAAGATTTCTTTCTATTCATTAAACTGGAAATGGAAATACATAAATACTGAGCATAAGAACTTCATAAACTAAACTCTAAACTATGAACTTCAATCTACGGAGCAATCAACTACTCAACCAACTTCAACCAACTTCAGGAGCTACTAGGAGCTCACTGGATTGAGCTACACAAAGCTCTTCAGGAGCAATCTCTACTCACACACAGAACAAACAACTGTTGTTGTTCAAGAGCTTTCAAAAGCTCACTCAAAACATTTTCTATCTACAGACTACTGCTACATAGAAAACTTCTTCCAACTAATAGAATCAAAATTTCCTTCATTCCTTTTGTCTTTCAACTCATTCCCTCTTAAATTTGAAATCACCTACCAGCATTGAATTGTAATTCAAAAATTCCTAACTTCATTAACTCCTTCTGCAGTCTTCAGGTGCACATTAGGACCAAGTGGGAAAGGCAATCCCCAAAACAATCTTCTGGCTACAAGCATCGAATGCCTCTGATAGGTAGGTGGATGGGAAGAGGCTCAGGAGCATTTAATTTTTCAACACGGATGAGAACCATGTGTGTTGTACTCACAAAAGGTACTAAGATGCTAGTAGGTTAACATGTAGATTTATTCAAGGTATTCAATGGAAATGATAAGCTTTACCATGAAAGTTTGAGCAACATAAGGAAAATGTAGGTAAATTTATCCTACATGAGAAATCTTATTATGCCTTACCAAAAGTAAATAAATAAATGACATAATGGGAGACAACATAGAACCTTGCTTGGTGATGATCTCAATGGCAATAGACTGCCTCTTCAAGCTCACCTACTCGTGCCTTTGCATAAAAAGAGGGCCAATATGGCTGCAACCAACTCAATGTTCTTGCAAGCTTGGTCTCGACTGGTTGTGCCTTGGCCAGTGACCCATGTAGCATGTTCTTGTGAAGAGATTAAATTGGAGATACATGTGTTGGCATTCTTGTTTTCAGCCAAACTATGATTTACACCATTTTAGTGTTTCATTGTGATGGCCAATTCAATACAAAATAACCAATGGAGTGAAGTAAATTCCAATAAGTTGTCTCTTGAGCATGTTCCATTCTTGTTGTGGGCATATCAATTAGGTGGAGAGAATTCATGTGGGTTTCATGTGATCTAAGATCCCCAATCTTGCATTATCGAAGTTAGTTTCTTAGGCAACCATATTCTTTTTTAAAGAAAGACCTCCTCCCTCCCCTCGAAAATCCCCAGTATTCGAAATTTGTAGACCAAAAATTACTTTCTTCCCCTAAAACAAAAATTCATCCTCATGAAAAATCTCTCAAAAAGATCATTATCCCCCTAAAAGGTGAGCCATTTTATTTTTTGAAAACAAAAAAGTTAGATAAAATCTCAAAAATCTCTAATAAGACATCAAATTCCTTCTCCACAAATAGTTTGAAATTGTGCATGTGCACCAAGAACAATCTTTCTATATTTTTTTAATATTTTAGCTATTTAATAATTACAACATTCCAAAATAATAATATTTTATTTTATATTATCATGTTTTCTCACACTTATAATTTATTATAAACTATAATGTTTAATGAATATATCTATGTTTAATTATCCAAGTGCCCATTTAACTTATTAATTAATTTAAATGAATCAATTAACCAAGAACAACATTTAGCAAACAACTTAAACTAATCAACCCAAAACCACATTTATCAAACATCATGAAAGGGTGAATCATGGAGGGGAACTACACCCACTAATGGTGATGGTTCCCCCATTCCAAGAGTTTGTGAACTCAATAGATAACTTGGGGTCATGCCCCTTCATACCCTCCACATATGAGGCCAATTTACCTCATTGGATAAGAGTCCAAACCTCCCTATCCTACTTCCACACCTCACAGGAGGTTGGTTCATCTTGAACACCCCCCATAGAAAAATTTGTAGACAATAGAGAAAGAGAAATAGTTTTGTAGAAATGTCAAGAAGAATACCAAAATTGAAAATAGAAAGGCTTATGAAAAGACTACCTAGGGAGGGCGATTTTCCATAATTGTAAGTTGTGGTAGATAATGAAGGGAGATGAAAAGAGATCTAACTCAATCTCATTTGTGTAGTACTTTGACATCATTATTAACTAATTCACACACATGCTTAGGGATATGAGAGATATTATCCTAGATAGCTAGATATGAGAGATATTATCCCAGATAGCCATATGTGAAGTAAACGTGCCAAGGTTAGCTAGCACATTTTCCACTTTGTTTCCATTTATATACACATGAGTAGATATAATATTCCCAAGAGTAATCATGAGATTGTGAGTTGATAGGATGGGTTCATAGAGGGACCAGTAGGTTTTAGCCATCCCAATTAGCAAAAGATTGGTGTTTCGAGGTCTCCTTCAATAGACAAGTTAGAAAATCTAGCATCCATAGCTATCTAAATACTATAGAACACTACTTCCACCTCTGTAAAGTTGGAGTGAACGTGAAGATTCGCTACATAAGCCAAAATCATTTTCCCATTATGATCATGAAAGACCGCACCCCCACCCACCTAACCCAGGTTATCTTTGAATGAGCCATCAAAGTTAAGCTTAAGCCAACCAAGCTTAGGGGTACCAACATGAATCAGATTGTTATCCTCTTGACATTTATGACATTTTTTTACATGATTAAAACAATATTTTTTCATGTTTCACCAATAGTATCCTATATGGATTAACATTTAAACTAAAAATCTTCCTCCAAAATTCCCTACAAGAACCAACATGAGTTTCCTCAAGGGCTATAGGGATTTTATATTATTTAAGACATCACAAAAGAATACCATCAAAAAACCATCTATACAATAGATTTGCTAGGGTTCTATAGCAAGTTGCATGTTTTTGAATACGAATTCTAGTGTTTTTAGTAGTTGGTTCAAGAAAGGTACCATCTTTTAGATAATTAAATATCAACATGTACCATTCACTAGAAACTTCAATATTGGAAACCAATTCTTCTTTCATCGGTTCATCTATTAATGGTTTTATGACCTAATGGATTATGAATATAAAATCCATGGAAGGATCTTTGAGAGAAACAAGGGAAGCAACACTTTCCATTGTGTTTGCATATCGATTATCCTTGTGTGTAACATTGTCAATGGTGTAAGACTAAAAATGTTCTAGTAATTTCATCATGATATTTTTGTGTTTATATAACTTGTCATGTTTTGTTTGATAATATCCATTAATTTGTTTAATGACCAATTGAGAATCATTGAATATACGAATGTGTTGAACAGTTAGAGATAAGATTGCATGTATCATAGTAATAAGGGCCTCATACTCCACAATGTTGTTTGCACATAGTAAATTTAGATGATAGGATAAGGGAAATGGATTTCTTCGAGGAAAAATCAATATAATTCTCACTCTAGAGAAATTTCAACACTTAGAACCATCAAAATATAGCACCCATGTTTCATTATCATCTATTTTCAACATATTGTCATAGGGGAATGACTCATGAATGGGAAATGTGAGCATCAGCTAAATGGCTAGTCAATGCTTGAGCTTTGATTTCTTTTTGAGCCATAAACTTAAGATCAAATTTAGTTCACAATATAATCCATTTAGCCAGGCATCTTGATAAATCTGTTTTAGAAAAGAAGTAATAACCCATTCTAATTATTGCTTAATTATATTATTGAAAATGACATTATGAATATTTAATTTTAAAAAGACATAACTAAGTAGCTATTTTCAATCATAGCAACACATGCCTAATTAAAATGAGTCATGTATATATATATATATATATAAATTCAATTTCAATGTCAATTACAATATCCAAGTTGACTTCTCTCATAGGGCCACAAAGTCAATACAATATACAAATTTTACATCAAGGTTACATCATAGACCATGATAGTCATGAAAACATCCAAGGTTTCCTCTTGATGCTCACCTCCACTGGTGGACAAGAACGTGGTTGAAGTTCTTTACAACCCAACCACGAAGCTTACGCTTCACTAAAATTCTTCCAACTTAAAGAATATATGACCTTACATGGAAAGTGTATCAAGATAACAATATGCAAGGTGGAATCTGGTGCATGTCCAAACATCAACATGTATCTCTATCTATGATTTAGAAAAATGCAATATCTATGCTAGGAATGAAAAAGAGTGTTATTGCAAATTCCATATATACATAATGGCTAATTGTTTGGCCAAGCATAAAAATTATGTTGCAACAACAAACAATAGGTTTTGGATATAAAGTGATAACCTATAATCTCTAAACTCCATTTCGACACCAGTCTCAAAAGGTAACTTTTAACAACACAGTTATTCCATAGAAACTATCTATCCTCTAGTAGCATCTACCTTGAGGTGCTCTAGTCTATTTAGGTGTTGTTGTTCTACTCAATAAAGAGAATATTCTTTACACACAAATCTATGGAAAAGTAATTCAGTCTACTTATATAGTCAATTTTATAAAAAACAAAAAAATGATTCAAATGGAATTGATCAATACATTATCCATTCATTTTATACATATGTCACGTGATTACATTCAATGTAATTCAGTATTCATATAAGAATGAATTAAATAAGTAAAAAAAGAAGGTATGTCACAAGTATGTGTATGTATGTAGACTAAGGTCTATGTGCATACACATATATGTACCAACTTAAGTTATAAACTTGTGCATACATTATGAAATAAAAACATTATTTTAGACTACTTTCACTCAAAATAATGTACATATTTACATATCTTTTTTTATAAATATAAGTAAAAGAACTAAGAACATGTCTATTTGAACAGTTTCCACATATTGATATATTGTTTGTAACAAAAAATTGTTGTTTGTAGCAAAAAATTATTGTTTGAAGCAAAACAAATACTGTTTATAACAAAACGATGTTGTTTGCAGTAAAAAAAATGCTATTTATAACAAAATGATGTTTGTAGCAAAACATATATTGTTTATAACAAAACAATGTTGTTTGCAACAAAACAAATACTCTTTATAACAAAACAATGTTGTTTGTAGAAATTTTTTTTATTGTGCCCAATGTTTCGTTATCAAATTTAGGCTATCTAGTTCTACATACAATGAATAGAGTCTCCATCATTTTGGTATTCAAACATACAATCAATTCTATGTAATATATGTATTGAATGACATGCTTGTCATTTTAAGACTAAATAAAACATAAGAGTCATGAAACAATTTCATTACTTCCAAGGTTATAGAAAATCCTATGGTTCCTATTGTTGACTGCAAGAAAAAGAATAAATGTTCAAGTCACTTGTCATTCCAAAGAATGACCAATAGTCGAATGACTATTTACTTTTACCATAAACAATATCAATGGTCGATCTTGATGAATGCCTTTGTTGGTGTTTCAATTCTCACCTCTGGAATGTGGATTAGAAACGGACAACTATGCATGCATAGATAAACTGATCTTCGAATTAGGAGGAGAAGCTCCCTCTCTGCTAATGTTGCTTAAGAAAGTAAATTAAAAATAATCTTCCAATCTTTTTGTTTAGCTAAGAGAACAAGGTTATAAAACTCAAGCAATGTAGCTAAGATTTTTTGTTTCAGAAGTTCAACTATGACTAAGCCTACTCTAATGATGTTTCTAATTACTCAAGTAAACGCAAAGCATGAGAATTAGATAGGAACAAGGTTTGATTCTTTGACATAGATACTTAGATAAAATTTCTTCCAACATACATCTACTTACTTTCAATGTAAGCTGAAATGGAGATCATATAAGCATAACATGATAAACGAAAATTTGAGACTGTATATCAGGGTAGTAAATTAGGCACAAGACTTTATTTTCTCAAATTTTAGGAAAAAAAGATTACACTTCTGGGGCAGCAAGATTATAGAAAAATAGGCATATAGTTTAGCTACCAAACTAGAATACATCAACACAAGACACATGCACTAAACAAGAACTTGCAGCTAAAAGAGACTTGCAAATTTGTTCTTACACTAAGTGAACTAAAACTAAATAACAACTTGTAGGAAAAATAGGATCGACATTTTGTTATCACAAGCATGGTTCTAAAAATAATGGGAAAGGCTGCCCTTATTTATACACAAGTAGAGGAGTAGGGAACCCTAAAATCTCCTTACTTTTACAACTAAGGCTTGCCAACATGCAATCTTTATTTCTAAAACTAAAACAAGATAACTATCTAACAACATATGAAAGCATAAAAATAGGGAAATGCCAACTATTACAACTTGTTTTCTTTCTCTTCTTCAAAGAGTGGATAAGAATTGAGACAAGAATAGAAAGAAACTTGGAAGAAATATTATAGATGAGTGTTGCTTTAAATTTCTTCCACATTCGCTAAAAAATGGAAAACTATAGCTCTATCAGGAGCATCAATACTATCTATAGCAAAGTTCCACTTTTCCATGATTTTTTCTCCTTATGCAATTGATCTCATGAAATCTTTGACCTCACTGGCTACTTTCTTGAACCTCACTGACATGATGGAAATCTAACTCATCTTCCTAGCAATAGGATCACTTCCATCACTACTGCGAACAACATTTTGGAACTCAGCTTGTACTTTGGAAAGTTTAATGTAAGAGCCATCATCATGAAAATATCAACAAACGATTCCTGAAACAAATTCGTTTATGAACTAGAGAGCATCAACCACCCTATGTCTGTATGCACCTAACTCTTCACATATCCTTTCGTAGGTTCTCATATTGAAGAGGTGACATTTTTTCCATGCAACGAGTTGCCTCTTGTCTTCTCTTGAAACCATTGAGCCATATGTTGTATCCAAATCTGCTATGATGATCTCATGCCTAGGTTTCACCTCTGCTATTAACTACTCAAATCCTTGAATCCCTTGGCATAAATCATGAGCATTATACCTTAGCCGATATAGCCATGCAAGAATATCTCTACCTCTGGTGATGAACTCTTCAATGCATTCCTGTGTTTGTTTTCCATATATCACCAACTTCCTCAACTGTTGTTGATCAGCTAGCATCTCTAGAATCTAGGGCAGCAATTGAGTAGCCTATGAAGTGCCACAAACAAGATTAGAAATATATAGCTTGAGTTGCCAAATTTCAGCCTTGAGGGATGCATTATCTTCTCCATCTTTAAGCACTCTTTCTTGAATATTTTCAGCTGGAACTTTGAACAAAATTACATCTATGTGCCTAGTGCTTTTACCCAGATTGGCCTTAACCATTATGAAATCATGTACCTTGATTTCATCCATGTTTTTATCTTCAGGAGGTGTAGCGGTCTCCTTGATCATCTCACCATCTGGATTCTTTTCAAAGTGAACTTTTTTCTTTCCTTTCTTTTTAGGTGCCTCTTAGTAAAGGTTTTCAAGTTCATCAAAGTTTAGCTGATATGAAGGTCTCCTTCTCTTCCTTCCCAGGGAGCTCCCAAGCCAAGATGTGGTATCTCCACTAACTTCCAAGGGAGGTTCAGTTACAAATTCTCCTACTTCTTCATCTTCTGAATCAATATGAATTGGTGAAGACCTTGGCGATGGTGGAGAATCATGTGTCAAAGGTACAAATTTTGTTTATTTTTGAGGTACAGACTCTTCTGGCGGAACTTTTTCTTTGACTGTTGTCTGCTCTTGTATGATTATATTTGAAAAGTCTAACCTTCTCCTTACATTCTTTGTTGATCTGTTGCCCGTTACACCTTCTTGAGACTAACTTATTGCCTTCATCTTTGGTTGTGCTCTAGAAGAAGAGGGAAGAGATGACTGTATTCTTGGCGGCTCTACTACTAGAATGGATTTCTTCCTCCTGAGGACTAAGAAAATCTTGTTGTGCTCAATTACTTGGCTTGTCCTTTCTTCCACTGAGATGCATTCTTTGTTGGCCCAATTGACTTGTGGAAGAGGATGTTGCTCAATTTGATTTCAAGTGTATGTTGGAAGAAGTACATCTCCATCATCATCATATAATCCCTCAATATCCTCTGACAAGCAATCTTTCATCTGATGGAGTGTAAGCCTGTTGTTACAGTGCCTCCATACCTCAAACTTATCTCTATAATTGGCCCAAAAATCTTCAAGTGTGATCACATGAGCATAGTTATGACCAAGTTAGGATGCAAAGACACCATGAGGGTCATATGATCGTCTCTTGCTGAACGGCTTGAGACCAAATTTAGCCAACTCATCACCCATTACCTTGGCATCTGTCGATGATCTTTATCTATAAATTCCCAACTCAAATGGAAAACTAAAGGCGAGCTTCTTTCGATTCCACAAGAAAGTGTGGACATCATATACTTGCCTTAGGAACTCCATGAAAACCCCTTCATCTGATGGATGCCTCAACAACATGAGTGGAGCCCTGGAGAAGCCATAAAATCTGATGTAGGTGAAGTTAGGAAACTGAATTAACTAATCTGCTCATTCCACCATTGTTGCCCTAGTAGTTGATGAAATCTGTACATGCAACTCATTATCTAGGTCTCGCACTGTATGCATTAGGAAAGCCTCATTTACCCTTTTGTAGTGATGTGATGATTCTAAAAACTCCAACTGATGGTAATGATTGTAAACATGTTGTATACGTAGAGTCCCCAAGGTATTAAACCCTCTGAATTTTCCTTGGAAGGCCACTAGGTAGACAAGGTAGGAAATCATGTGGAACTCATGAATTTGGAAGTATTCAGTTATTTGATGGTGAAGACTATTGCTGATTAAGGTTGGCCAATCATAGAATTTTGCTTTCTTCATGATATGAGGTATAACATAGAACATCCAAGGCTAGAATTTTGTAGCATCTGCTTAACTAGTGATTTAGTTGAGTAGGGTGATCATTATTGCAATCTAATCCTTGAATTATCCACGCTCGATGTTCTTTGGAAAAGTTTTTTTTTCTTTCATCCACTTTTGTGCATCCTTCTTGTTGTATTTCTCCTTGTGTATGTCCCGTACCCTTCTACATTATTCCATGGAGATGACAACACTTCCTAGCCAAGGTGGTATTAAGAATCATTTTTCAATCATGTCTGGCTTCAGGTTGCAAATCACTCTCCCATCTACCGATTGAATCTCCCATGTTGCAGGATTGTAATGCTTGATGCAAGCAATTACAAACTCTAGAAAATGCACTAAAATAGGAATTGATGCTATTGCAAGTAGTCCAAAGTGACCAAGGTGCCTGATTGCAACATTACCTACATCTTCCAAAGCACAAAAATTGAACACTGGTTTGATATGATGCAAGTTAGTTTCAGTTATTTTGATGAAGTCACGATATGACATTGATTTGGTCTTGAACTCGATGGGAGTGTATTCCATATTGAAAATCTTGAAGATTGACTGTAAACTTTCCTTTGCTTGGACAATTTTTTTACAAAAGCTAAATTTAGCTTGCTGATGTTTTCTATTCAAACGAGCATATTTTTGAAAATAAACTGAGATATGAGTTTTGTAGAGAATTACGCTACAAGAAGACCCATATCATTTGTTTTTAACAATTTTGAGTGCTGATCAAAAAAGAAAGCAACCCTAAAATCTTAAGATTTTCTTGAAAAAAGTTGGGACCTGGGTTTTGTACAGGACTTCATTTCAAGAGGACCCAAGTAGCCATATTTGAGAAATACTCAATACTGGTTGAAAAAGCAAAAAAACCCTAGAATTCAAAAAAATGATGAGAGCTGGCTTTTGTGTAGAATCACATTCTTGATAGACCCAGTTGATCAAATCTCAAAAATATTAAATATTTCTTGGACATGCGAGGAAAAATAATTTTTGACTTTTTAAAAGTTCTTCAAAGTTGTTTAGAACCAAGAATTGATTGACCCAGATCGCTAAAAATTGAAAATTTTGACCTCCTTCAGAAAATTGATGCTCTGGAAGAAAAAAGCATGAGAAAAGAATCCTCTCTATATGTTGATCTAGAAAACATAATGAATTGTGAAAAAGCATTGAGTTTTGGCTCTCAAATCCTAAATTGAAGAAAAAATTATGTTTGCTCTTCTCTGCCTTGGATGACACCTACAAAAAAATTATGGGAAATGAAAGGAAAAGAAATCTTAAATAAGTTGAGGCTTGAGAAAATCTACTTTTTTTTGCTTTAAATCCTTCGAATCTTATCTTGAGCTTGTGCATAAAACTTGGACGATTTTTCCTCTTTTGAAATTTTGAAATTTGAAAAATTTGTCTAAGGCATGAGAGCTTAGGCGCCACCCTTGGAGGACTTGGCCATTTTCATGAAATTCCAACTTTTTCTTGTGTTTTGACCCCAGTTTGACTTTGATTTCTAGACATTTGGTGAACCCGATGATCTGGTAGAATGATCCATCACGGAGCTTGAGTAAATCTGATGAAGTTTGTTTGGAGGCAACTTTTCATAAAAAATTCATCTGACCCCTCAAAATGTTGGGTGCCCCTAGCTACCTGGGGCACCCAAACTTACCAGTGTTAGCCATTTTTATGTTCAAATTTTTCTTGCTTTCCTTGATCTTCTGATGATTTTAAAATTCTGGATGATTCGAGAGTTTGAAAAAATGTTGGTTGGGCTTGTTGGATAGCTTGATGGATTCTGAAGGGGATTCTGTGGAGGCTACATCCTCTAAAAATTGAATTTGGGGTCTCAAAAGCTTGGTCACCCCTTGCTACCTAGGGCACCCAACTCTTCCAGAATTAGTTTTTTTCTGAGATTTTCACTTTTTTTTTTACTTCTGATATTTGATGGTTTTACCCTTCTGATCAGTCAGTGATATCTGATGCTTGTCAACTCTGATGGACTTGTTGATAGTTGCATTGGGAATCCTGGTTAAGACTGGAGAAGAAATGTTGGAGACTGAAACTACAAATTCATTCCATTTAATTCCTTAGAAGCTTGGGTGCCTTTCTCCTTCTGGGGTACCCAAGTTCTCTAGCCTTAGCCATTTTTACTCTTTTTTCAGCTTGAAGCTTGAGACCTCATGTTATGCCTTTTGTTCATTCTGGGTTTGTCGGCAACTGACGAATCCAATGATCATGCCAAGATATTCACTGCGAAGCTAGAAAAATTCTAAAGAGATTGAGCATATTTGGAAACCATAACTATTGGATTTGGTCCTCCAAAACCCTAGACACCTATCCTCTCTTAGGGCACCCAAGTTCTCTAGACTTAGAATATTTTCTGATGATTTCATGATTTGCATTTTACTTCTTGGTTGAGACCTCTCTGTTTGATCATCAATTTCGGATGACTGATTGATCAGATGACTGCACTAATGGAGTCACTGTGGAGTTGAGAATATTCTAAGCAACATTGTTTGGGAGCACAAACCCTAATTCTATCATCTGACTTCCTAAACAATTAGGTGCCTATCTCCTTCTGGGGCACCCATGGCTGGAAGGCTTAGTTTTTATTTTGTAATTTTCAAATTTCTCCTTCATTTGGTGTGCTTTCCTTTTCCTCGCTTGTTGGAGATGAAAATTTTTCTAAGGCATGCACATCTAGGTGCCTAGGCTGAGCTGGGGCGCTTGAAGTTTCCATACTTAGCCAAAATTTTGTATTTTCCAACTTTCATAGCTCCCCTTCTCCATTCTTCATTCTATGTGCACGTTCATCCTTTCTCATCTTTTGTTTAGTGCTTGAATGCTTGAATCTAACACCTGGCAGCTAACTGACCCCCATTAATGGCCATGGAGCTCCTAAAAAAGCTTTTGAAAAAGAAGAATAGACCCACTAGGGAAAAACTGATGTTTTGATGATTTTGATTACACTAGCTTGATGAGGAAGTATTTTTGACCAATCAAAATTAGTTTGAACCATATAAGCCAAACTTTCTATTTTTAGAAATTTTCTATTTTAATTTTTTTTTCTAGCATCCATTTCAAAAGAAACCTAGAAAAAGTTCTATTTTTAGAAAAAAAATTCCTAAAATTTAGGGCCAAAAGATTGAGATATGGGTTTTGTAGACTTAGTCGCTTTGAGAAAACCTAGATCGCTAGATTTTGGAAATTTCAAGTTTTTTAACCTCATGCAAGACATGCAAACTCCAATTTTGACCTTTTTTGATAAATTTGACAAGACTTTTAACCATTTTTGCAAAATTCCTAAGTGTAGCAAATTTTTTAATTTGGGGTACAACATTTGGCTCTATCTGGGGACCATGTTAGATACTTATGGAATAGGAGAACCAAAGAATCTCTATATTTTTAAGCTTTGACCAATGCCTTGTCCATTGGGTATCAAAGTCAACAAAATTTCGTAATCACCTATAGCAAGACTTTCTCTAAGTCACATATGACAAGACTTCCTAAAATCACCTAATCGTTGGACTTCCCTAGAAATCACCTAAAACAAGATGCCTAATCACCTAAAACATGACAGAACTATTATGAAAAGGGGAAACACAACATAGTGATTACATCATGGAAAGGGGAAACACAAGACGAAAATAGAAAAGGAATTTTTTTGCAAAAATTATTTACAGATATTATTTACTCCACCCCCTGAAGGGATGAAGTGCTTCAGGTACTACCCACTATGTGGTAGAGGGAGGATACTTCCATCTAAGTGCGAGAGAATATAAGTGTTCTCCCCTGCGAGCTCGTGAATCTTGAACGGACCTAGCCATAAGGAATCAAATTTGTCATGCATTCCCTTGGGCTTCATGTCTCTTATCCCATAGTAGGACTTGATCTCCAACCTTGAAATCTTTCTCGTGAGCTTTCTTATAAATTTTTTTCTTCACTCACTCCTAATGCTGAGTGATTCTGTCTAAAACCTCCACCCTTTCTTCTTGAAGCTTAGTTAGGTACATGATGCACTTTTCAATAGGATTTGTGAACTTCCCGTCGTCTACTGCAGTCGCCAGCTACAAAGTGAACAAATCTAGCGTGATAGGTAACATAGCCTTTGTACCATACATGGGGATGAAGGGTGAAGTACTAATGGCTCTCTTTAGAGTAATTCTATCTACCTAGAAAGCATCATATAGTTTCTTATGCCAAGTTTGTTGACTAGAATCAACTAACTTGCGTATGATTGTGACTATGTTCTTGTTTGATGACTCGACCTATCCATTACCTTGAGGGTAATAATATGATGAATATGATAAAGTGATGTCATGATCAAAACAGAACTCCAGTAGTTCCTTGGATGAAAAATATGTTGCATTGTCTATCACAATTTTGTGAGGTACCCCGAAGCACTTAACAATATTTTCCTTCAAGAAGTCACACACAAATTTAGAGATCACCAGCTTGGTAGGAATAGCTTCAACCCATTTAGTGAAATAACTTGTGGCTGTGAGGATATAAATATGCCCCTTGCTAGAATGTGGGTTGATCGGATCAACAAAATCTAGTCCCCATTGCTAAAATGGAGCATCTATAACAATTGGCCTAAGAGGAATGGTTGCTAACTTCATCTTGCCAACAAACTGCTGACACAACTGACATCTATGTACCCATTCATAAGCATCACAAAACATAGTCAGCCAAAAGAACTGTGCTCGCAAAATTTTGAAAGTTGTCACCTTTGAAGAAAAGTGGCCACCACATGCTTGACTATGAAAAGCTTCCAAAAAACGTCATTGTTGGTATTTAGTGACGCACAACAAAAAATGTTCTATGAAGCCCTCACTTGTATAGAATGTTATTGATAATCACATAATTTTTCACTTTTAGCTTTATTTTTCTTTTATGTTGCTTATTCAAGTGACTCGGGCATTCACCATAAGCTAGGTAATACCATATTTTAATAAACCATTCTCCAGTAGATTCAACAAGTTGGACCATCGACAGATCTTCTTAATCTCTAGGTTCAAGTTTAAGTATACCTTTGGCTTGGAGCTTCCTATCACCATCCTCTGCTATAAACTGACAAAGACCACTCCCATGGATGAGTTTGGTTGGCCTGATCTCCAAGTCATGCTCTTGCACTCTTGTGGCCCAGTTTTCTCTCTTTGTGCCCATCTCCTGTTGAGTTAGCACACTTTTAGCTACTAGATCAGTGACATATACAATGGTGTGGGAATTCAAGATATAAAATCTGAAATTCTTTATGGCTTAGACCACTACATATGCATTCTTTGTAATCTGAGAGTATCATGACTCGCTATCTTTGAAACTATTACTCATGAAAGCAATTGGAGATTAAGTTTCTTTATCCAGCTTCTATGTTAGTATGAAAAAAAAAGTATGCTCTGATGCATATAAATAAATGATAAAATCCTTATCAAAATCTAGGCGAACTAGCACTGGTGCTTGGCTGATAGCTTCTTTTATTGCTACGAATGCCTTCTTGCCTTATTTTGTTCACTTGAAAATGAACTTCTTCTTCATCATAGCAGATATATCTTTTGTTGATTTAGAAAAATCTGGTACAAACCTTCGTATGAAATTCACTTTACCAAAGAAAGAGTGTACCCCAGTTCTACTCATTGGAAGAGACAAGTTTCTAATAAACTCAACCCTGCTTGGGTCAATTCAAGTTCCCTCCTTGGAGATGATGTGACCAAGCAACTTCCCCTCCATCACTGTGAAGATGGAATTTTTAGGATTCAGTGATATTTTATGGTATTTGCATCTCTCAAAGACTTTTCCTAGGTGTTAAAAAAGATCTCCTCAGATCTTTGAGAAAATAGTGAGCTTGTCTAGATAGATAGTTATTACTTTGTTCATCAAGTCCCCAAGTGCCAAATCCATGGCTCTTTGAAATGTAGCACCAACATTAATGAGGCTAAAGGGAATTCTTTCATATGCAAATGTACCCCATGGGGTAGTGAATTTTGTCTTATATTGATCTTCTTTAGCCACTACAATATGATTATAAGCAAAAAAACTATTGAATAAGGACAACATCTCTGAATTGGTAACCGTCTACAAGGTATGCTCCATGATCGACAGAGGATAATTATCCTTGAGAGAGGATTGATTCAAGTTCCTGAAATCTACAAAAATTATGATTTCTCCATTCTTCTTTTGTACAAGAACTATGTTAGACACCCAGGTGGAGTGATGAATTGGAAACATGATCTTTGCATCCACCATCTTCTGGATTTTCGTGTAGATGGTATCTAGAATTTATGGATTATAGTGTCTTTTTTTTTTCTTGAAGGGGTTTTCTTCAGGTTTAAGAGGAATTATATGAGATAATTCTCTTGGTGTGAAAACATTCAAGTCTTCATATGACCAGGCGAAGACATCTCGGTATTTTTTGAATAGAGAGATAAACCTCTTGCTTTCCTCTACAGTGCAACATGTACCCAAATTAACAAGTCGAGGATTGTCATCTGTACTAATGTTTACTTGATGATACTCAACAAAGGTTCTATCTCTTGATTTCTTCTGATCTTGAATGTATCGATCATGTCTGTCAAAAATATTCTCCAAGGAAACCAAGCCCTTGGGAACTTTGTTTCCTTTCAACTGGATAATGCTTTTATCTAGCTCTTCTAATTTTTTTCTTCTCCAGCAACTTTTGGCACATCAAAGACTTATGTTACCGATTCTCTGAAAGTAAATGAACTACCCTCAAAGAACAATCCTTTGAAATTATCTCCCATAAAAAGAAAATCCTTAATGTGGTCATCATCATCAAAGACTTTCCAATTATCATAGTTGTCAGGTACAACTTGCTTGTATATTAGCTCAATGGAAAATGCATTCTGATGAAATTTAGAATGTGGCATGAAAAGTAAAGCTAACACCACAAGGACATCTGCTTTGCTATTATCTATATGTGGAATGTACTTGATATAAAATTCTTTGAACCAATCTATTGCATTCCACACCCTATTTTTGTAATGTAAGAGGCAATTTGCTTTTACTCTAAACTGGTCTCTGACTTGCTTCAAAACTAGTTCCACATCACCTTCAACTTTGAGATGTTTGATACCCATGTCCTTTGCATTCCTGAGACCTAGTAGAAGTGCATTGCATTTCGTCATATTGTTAGTACATTCAAATTGCAAGTGGTATGCAAATGGATACAATTGTCCTTCAAGAGAAATTATGACAACTCTCGCACTTGGACCAATAGTAGAACAACTCCCATCAAATTGCATAGTCCAAAACTTAGGATCATCTACTGATTTATCTGTGAAATACATAACTTCTTGACTTTCTTCAAGTATCTTTGACAACATATCAATAGTACCAAGTCCTATTTCTTGATATATAACTTGAACTTGAGGATCTTGGGACTTCACCATAGCAAACCAAGACTTGGGCTCTAGTTTTAGCTTGAAAGTGCCATACCTTAGTGGAATATTCATAGAAGATCAATCCATTTGAATCTCTCCATCGAGGTCTTTGCAGAAGCTTTTGCTCAACAACATCCCATAGCTAGATGGAAAGTCGGTTACTAGGATGGTCATCATGATTTTTTTCTCTGGATAGGCTGCCAACCTCACTTGAGCATCTTTCAACTGTCCAACCAATGACACAGACTTAGACTCTAGTGAATAACATTTGTCTTTTGTCTTAGTGCATGAAAGTCCTAGAGCATTCATCACTTTTAGAGACATGACGTTGTTCGAGGCTCTTGAATCAATGATACAATTGCTCAATTTGAAACCCCCTATATATAAAGAGATATAAAAGGGCTTAGGCTTGTCTTCCACTAAAAAAGATGATTCAAGCAATGTTAGTTGCTTGATAGGTCCTTTCTTCACAAACTTAAGAAGTCAGTCCACTTGCGCTGGATGATCTTGGAGATATTCCAGTTGAGAAATCTGCACTTTATTCTTCATCAAGGAGTCTACAATTCCAAAATTTGCTGAAGACAAGTCTTGGGAAATTGCTTTCATGTTCTCCTGAGAAGGCTTGGGATTAGAAGTAGAAGCTACTTCTTTTCCTTTTTATTTTTTCTTTTGGTGCAAGTTCAGTCTCTCTTCTTCTTCTTCTCTCTGTGCTTTCAGATGTTGAGCTCATGTAAACAAAAATGTGGTGAAATTCTTAGGATTTACTACAAGAGAGTACTAATGGGGATCTTCTTCTTCTTCTTCAATAGCATGTTCACTTTCAAAGTATCCCATTGCGGAGTCACCATCGAAGTTGTCCAATTGTGGCAAGACAACATTCGAACTAGTTGTTAGTACAAAGTTGGTACTTGGTGCAGTTTCAACGTATCCCATTATCTAATTCATTCTTAAGTTTTTAGGACATATGGAGCTTGTATGTTCAATGGTATCATGAAAGGAGCAAAACACTATGTGCTGAGCAGCATAAGTTGTTTTCTTTGGTGGAGTTAGCTGCCATTGCCGATAATTGTTGTAAGGTTGAAAGTTATTTCTCCTTAACTGGTATGACTAGTGACGTTGATATGGTTGTGGTGCAGGTAAGGAAAGTGGTGTAGGTTGAGCAGATGGTGCAAGCTGAGTAGGAAATTGCCTCTTGAGAATAGTCATTTCATTAGCAACTTTTTGAAGTAGTGGGTCTACAAAACTCTAAACCAAAGGCCTGATAGCATCTCTCTTCATCTTTCCAGAAGTGATCATGTTGTCCTCAATATCTATAGCACCTTGTTGTGCATTATCGAATATTGTTTCATTATCCGCTCTAAGGAAAAAGACTATCTCAGATGGGAGAACGTTGATAAAACTACTCAACAGGATCTCAGGAGATAGATTGAGTGTATGTGAGAGACGTGTGACCATGCGATTAAACCTTGCCATAAACTCCCTCATTGGTTCATTGACCTCCATATTTGAATTGGAAAGTTGGGTGAACAACTGGTGACTATCTTTAGCTGGCTTGAATCTTGCTAGGAACTTTTTACTCATAGTTGTCCAGTCCATGATGCAACCCGACTACAGGTGATTGAACCATTTGGCTGCATTTCCCACAAGGGTCTCAGTAAAGAGATGCATTGTGATGTCTTCATGAGCTAGATGCAAAATGGTGCAAGTCGTTGAGAAGGATGACATATGATCATCAAGATGTTGATTTCCATCACCATGGAATTGTGGAAAGTGCTTTCTTAACCCCTTAGGTAATTCATGATTTTCTACCAAAGCCAAAGGTCCCACTTGATTGCCCCAAGGTAGCGGGATTTTTCATCTTTGATTGCTTTCATTGCAATTATTATAGTTATTGGAATTATTGTTGTTATTGTTATCACCCATCATTTTTGGTTGGATTGGAAGCTCTTCTTACTTGACTTCAAATTCTCCTTCTTTGACTTCAGGTATGGTGTTGTACTCAGGAACAGTGTTGGATGGCTCTCGAACTTCTGTAGGGAATGTTTGTGGAAGGAAAGGATTTGTTGAATCAAAATCTTCTTGAAAGAGAGGATTTTTTCTCCTCCTTATATAAACTCTGTAAGCTAGGATTGACTAAACCCACGCCGAAGGTGGCAACAAAGGTCTTCCGACTACAATATCGTCTTTCTCTTCCTCTTTGTCTAGAATGCTAGTAGTGTTTCTCCACTAAGAAGGGGTCTCCTTCTTCCCAAATATGGAACTCCTTAGGCTACTGATTATGTCCATTTTCTCTCCTTCAATTATCTCAAAATTCGGGTGGATAACTGAAGGTGTAAGATTAAGCTATTGAATTGGAGTAGTAGGATTCCAGAGAGTCATTCCTGTGACATAAAGCACAATATTTCTTTCAATTTTTATGCCTCATGCCCCATAGTAGGAACCAAAAAACTATTGGAATTTCAATTTGTACCTCTGGAATGTGGATTAGAAACATACAACTATGCACAGATAAACTACTCTTCGAATTAGGAGGGGAAGCTACATCTTTGGTGATGTTGCTTAAGAAAGTAAATTAAAATTAATTTTCCTATCTTTTTTTTTAGCTAAGAGCACAAGGTTATAAAAATCAAGCACCATAGCTGAGATTTTCTATTTTAGAAGTTCAGCTATGACTAAGCCTACTCTAATGACGTTTCTAATTACTCAAGTAAACATAGAGCATGAGAATTAGACATGAACAAAGTTTGATTCTTTAACATAGATATTTAGATAAAATTTCTTCCACCATACATCTACTTACTTTCGATGCAAGCTAAAATGGAGATCATGTAAGCATAACACAATAAACGAAAATCTAAGACTTTATATCAGGGCAACAAAGTAGACACAAGTCTTTATTTTCTCAAATTTCAGGAACAAAAGATTACACTTCTAGGACAACAAGATTATAGCATAATAGGCTTATAGTTTAGCCATCAAACTAGAATACATTGACATAAGACACATGTGTTGAACAAGAACTTGCAACTAAAAGAGACTTGAAAACTTGTTCTTACACTAAGTGAACTGAAGCTAAACAACAACTTGCAGGCAAAATAGGCACAACAATTTTTTATCACAAGCACAGTTCTAAAAATAGTGGGCAAGGTTTTCCTTATTTATACACAAGAAGAGGAGTAGGGAACCCTAAAATATCCTTTCTTTTACAAATAAGGCTTTCCAACATGCAAGCTTTATTTCTAAAACTAAAACAAGATAACTATCTAGCAACCTATGAAAGCATAAAAATAGGGAAATGCCAACTATTACAACTTGTTTTCTTTCTCTTCTTCAAAGAGTGGATAAGAATTGAGACAAGAATAGAAATAAAGCTGGAAGAAAGATTCTAGATGATTGCTACTTTAAATCTCCACCACATCTGCTAAAAATTGGGAAACTATATCTCTATCAGGAGCATCAATACTATCTATAGCAAAGTTATGCTTTTCTAGGATTTCTTCTCCTTTTGCAATTGATCTCAGAAAATCTTAAACCTCATTGGCTACTTTCTCAACCTTGCTGACATCATGGAAATCTAGCTCATCTTCCCAACAATAGGGTCACTACTATCACTATCGCGAACAACATTCTGGAACTCAACTTGTACTTTGGCAAGTTCAATGTAAGAGCCATCATCATGACAATGTCAACAAGGGTTCCTGAAACAAATTCATTTATGAACTAGAGAGAATCAGTCACCCTTTGTTTATATGCACTTAACTCTTCACATATCCTTTTGTAGGTTCTCACCTTGAAAAGGTGACATTCTTTCCATGAAAGGAGTTTCCTCTTGTGTTCTCTTGAAACCATTGAACCATATGTTGTATCCAAATCCACCATGGTGATCTCATGTGTAGGTTTCACCTTTGCTATTAACTTATCAAATCCTTGAATCCCTTGGCATAAGTCATGAGCATTATACCCTAGCTGATATATCCATGCAATAATATCTCTACCTCTAGTGATGAACTCTTCAATCCATTCCCGTGTTTGCTTTCCATATATCACCAACTACCTCAACTATTGTTGATCAGCTAGTGTTTCTAGAATTTGGGGAGCAATTGAGTATCCTGTGAAGTGTCATAAAGAAGATTAGAAATATATAGATTGAGTTGCAAGAATTTAGCCTTGAGGGTCATCTTATCTTCTCCATCCTTAAGAACTCTTTCTTGAATATTTTTTGATGCAACTTTGAACAAACTTACATCCATGTGCCTAGTTCTTTTATGAAGATTGGCATCAAGAATTACAAAATCATCTACCTTGACTTCATCCATGTTTTTATCTTTAGGAGGTGTAGCGGTCTCCATGATCATCTCACCATCTAGATTCTTTTCAAAGTGAAATTGTTTCTTTGATTTCTTTTTAGGCGCCTCCTAGTAAAGGTTCTCAAGTTCATCAAAGTTTAGCTAATATGAAGGGCTCCTTCTCTTCCTTCCTAGGGAGATCTCAAGCCAAGATGTGGTATCTCTACTAACTTCCATGGGAGGTTAGGCTGCAACTTCTCCTACTTCTTCATCTTTTGAATCAATGTGAATTCGTGAATACCTTGGCGATGGTGGAGAATCATGTGTAAAAGATACATCTATTTCTTTTTGAGGCATTGACTCTTCTGGCAGAACTTCTGCTTCGACTTTTGGCTACTCTTGTATGATTATATTTGAAAATTCTAACCTTCTCCTTATGTTCTTTGTTGATATGTTGTCCTTTACAACTTCTTGAGGCTGACCTATCACCTTCATCTTTGGTTGTGCTCTAGAAGAAGAGAGAAGAGATGTTTGTATTCTTGGCGGCTCTACTATTAGAATGGATTTCTTCATCTTGAGGACTAAGAAAATCTTGTTGTGCTCAATGACTCATCTTTTCCTTTCTTCCATTGAGATGCATTCTTTGTTGGCCCAATTTACCTATGGAAGAGGTTGTTGCTTGATTTTATTTTGAGTGTACATTGGAAGAAGTACATTTCCATTATCATCAACTAATCCCTTAAAATATCTATGACACACAATCTTTCATTTGATCGAGTGTAAGCTTGTTGTTATTGTGCCTTCATAGCTTGAACTCATCTCTATAATTGGCCCAATAATCGTCAAGTGTGGAAACATGAGCATAGTTCTAACCAAGTCAGGATGCAAAGACACCATGAGGGTCATATGATCATCTCTCACTGAATAGCTTGAGACCAAGTTTAGCCAACTCATCACCCATTATCTTGGAATCTTCCAATGATCTACATTTGTAAATTCCCAACTCAAATGGAAAACTGAAGGAGGGATTCCTTTGATTCCACAAGAAAGTGTGGACATCATATACTTTCCTTAGGAAATCTATGAAAACCACATCATTTGATGGATACCTTGGAAACATGAGTGGAGCACTAGAGAAGCCGTAAACTTTGATGTAGGTGAAGGTAGGAAATTGAATTAACCAATCTTCCCATTTTGACATTGTTTCCCTAGTAGTTGATGAAATACATATGTGCAACTCATTATCTAGGTATCGCACCACATGCATAAGGAAAGCCTCATTTACCCTTTTGTAGTGATGTGATGATTCTAAAAATACCAACTAAGGGTAATGATTGTAAACATGTATATACAGAGTCCACATGGTATTCAACCCTCTAAATTTTCCTTGGAAGGCCACTAGGTACACAAGGTAGGAAATCATGTGGAACTCATGAATTTGGAAGTATTCACTTATTTGTTGGTGAAGACTATCGCTGATTAAGGTTGGTCAATCATAGAATTCTATTTCCTTCATTATATGAGGTATAACATAGAACATCCAAGGTTGGAATTTTGTAGCATCTGCTTGACCAGTGATTCAATTGGGCAAGGTGATCATTATTGCAATCTCATCTTTAAATTCTCCACGTTCGATGTTCTTTGGATAAGTTTTACATTTTTCTTTCATCCACTTTTCTTGCTATATTTCTCCTTGTGAAAGTCCCACACCCTTCCACATTCTTCCATGGAGATGATAACACTTCTTGGCCAAGGTGGTACTGAGAAGCATTTTTCAATCATGTCTGGCTTTAGGCTGCAAATCACTCTCCCATCTACCAATTGAAGCTCTCGTGTTGCAGGATTGTAATGCTTGATGCAAGCAATTACAAACTCTAGAATTTGCAATGAAATAGGAATTGATGTTGTAACAAGTAGTCTAGAGTGACCAAGGTACCTGATGGCAACATTACCTGCATCTTCCAAAGCATGCAAATTGAACACCAGTTTGATATGATGCAAGTTAGTTTTAGTTATTTTGATGAAGTCATGATATAGCACTGATTTGGTCTTGAACTCGATGGGAGTGCATTCAATATTGAAAATCTTGAAGATTTACTGTAAACTTGCCTATGCTTGGACAACTTTTACACAAAAAGCTAAATTTAGCTTGCTAATTTTTCTCTTCAAATGGGAAGATTTTTGAAAATAAACTAACATATGGGTTTTGTAGAGAATTACACTACAAAAAGACCTAGATCATCCGTTTTTGACAATTTTGAGTACTGATTAAAAAAGCAAGCAACTCTTAAATCTTAATATTTTCATGAAAATAGCTGGGACCTGGGTTTTGTTGAGGACTTTGTTTCAAGAGGACCCAAGTCATCAGATTTGATAAATACTGATGTTGGTTGAAAAAGCAACAAACCCTAGAATTCAAAAATAGGTTGAGAGCTGGGTTTTGTGCAGAATCACATTCTTGGTAGACCTAGTTGATCAAATCTCAAAAATATTGAAGATTTCTTGGACATGCGAGGAAAAAGAAAGTTTTGAAATCTGAAAAATTATTCAAAGTTGTTCAAAACCAAGAACTAATATGACCCAGATCACTAAAAATTGAAAATTTTGACCTCCTTCAGAAAATTGATGCTCTAGAAATAAAAAGCATGAGAAAAGAAACTTCTTTGTATGCTGATCTAGAAAATATAATGAACTATGAAAAAGCACTGAGTTTTGGCTCTTGAATCCTGAATTGAAGAAAAATTTATGTTTGCTCTTCTCTGCATTGGATGCCACTAGTAAAAAGATTATGAGAAATGAAAGGAAAAGACGTCTTAAATAACTTAAGGCTTGAGAAAATATGCTTTTTTTTGCTTTAAATATTTCGAAGCGTATCCTAAGCTTGTGCATCGAACTTGGACATATTTTCCTCTCCTTAAAATTTTAAAATTTTGATAAATCTATCTAAGGCATGAGAGCTTGGGCACCACCCTTGGAGGACTTGGCCATTTTCATGAAATTCCAACTTTTTCTTGTGTTTTGAGCCCAGTTTGACTTTGATTTATAGACATTTTTTGAACTTTGTGATCTGGTAGAATGATCCATCTTGGAGCCTGAGTGAATCTAATGAAGTTTGTTTGGAGGAAAATTTTTAGAAAAATTTCATCTAACCCCTCAAAATGCTAGGTGCCCCTGGCTACTTAGGGCACCCAAACTTACCATTGTTAGCCATTTTTATTTTCTTCATGTTTTGCTGGCTTTCCTTGATCTTCTGATGATTTTTCAATTCTAGATGATTTGAGAGTCAAACAAACTACTAGCCGGGCTCTTTGGATAGCCTAATGGATTATCAAGGGGATTCCCTAGAGGCTGGATCCTTTGAAAAGCTTTTTACTTCTGATGCCTTGGCAACCTAGGGCCACCAACTCTTCCAGAGTTAGTTTTTTCTGAGATTTTCTTTTTGCTTTTTACTTCTGATATTTTCATGGTTTTACCCCTCTTATTAGTCGGTGATATTTGATGCTTATAAACTCTGATGGACCTACTGACAGTTGCATTGGAAAGCTTGGTCAAGATTGGAGAAGATATGTTGGAGACTGAAACTACAAATTCATCCATTTGATGCCCCAAAAGCTTGGATTCCTATCTCCTTCTTGGGCACCCAAGTTCTCCAACCTTAGCCATTTTTTACTCTTTTTTCACCTTGAAGCTTGAGACCTCATGTTATGCCTTCTGTTCATTCTGAGTTTGCTAACAACTGACGAATCTAATGATCATGCCAAGATATTCACTGCGAAGCTGGAAAAATTATGAAGATATTAAGCATATTTTTAACCCTATCTGCTATATTTAGGCCTCCAAAACCCTAGGCACCTATCTTCTCTTAGGGTGCCCAAGTTCTCCAGACTTAGAATATTTTCTGATGATTTCATGATTTTCATTATGCTTCTTGGTTGAGACCTCTTTGTTGGTCTTCAATTCCAGATGACTGATTGATCAGATGACTACAATGATGGACTCACTATGGAGTTGAGAAGATTCTGCACAACATTTTCTGGGAGTAGAAACCCTAATTATATCATTGACCTCCTGAAAAACTAGGCACCTATCTCCTTCTGGGGTGCCCATGGCTAGCAAACTTAGTTTTTATTTTGTAATTTTAAAATTTCTCCTTTGTTTGACATGCTTGCCTTTGCCTCACTTGCTAGAGATGAATTTTTTTCTAAGGCATGCACATCTAGGCACCTAGACTGAGTTGGGGTGCTTGAAGTTTCTAGACAGCTAAAATTTTGCATTTTCTAACATTCACAGCTCCCCTTCTCCATTCTATGTTCTACGTGCACGTTCATCCTTTCTCATCTTCTATTTAGTGCTTGAATGTTTGAATCTAACATCTGACAGCTGACTGACCCTCATTAATGGCCTTGGAGCTTCTGAGAAAGCTTCTAAAAAATAAAAATTGACCCACTTGGGAAAAACTGATCTTTCAATTATTTTGATTGCACCAACCTAATGACGAAGTATTTTTTACCAATCAAAATCAGTTTGAACCCTAGAAGCCAAAATTTCTATTTTTTAGAAAAATTTCCCAACATCCATTTCAAAAGAAAGCCAAAAAAACCCAAAAAAGGTTCCTAAAATTTAGGGCCGAAAAACTAAGATCTAGGTTTTGTAGACTTAGTCGCTCTGAGTAGGTCCAAATCGTTAGATTTTGGAAATTTCAAGATTTTGACCCTCATGCAAGACATGCAAACCCCAATTTTGACCTTTGTTGACAAATTTGACAAGACTTTTAACCATTTCTACAAAATTCCAAAGTGTAGCAAATTTTTTAATTTGGGTACAATAACCTTTTAATGGCTTATATAGCTCGACATGCAAGATTTAACCTATGTTAAATAATATGCAGTTTGTCGATCTTACAAATTGATTCACATAATACAAGAATGGAATGATATCTTCATTCCTCCATCGTTCGTATTGAATGATGCAGCCTTATTTATACAAAACAATGATTTTCTATTGCTTAATATTTCAATCTAATCCTTACACCCCAAGGGTTAGGTGTCCATTGTTCGGTTGAGCCAACATGAGAATAAAATACTAAGAAAAAGAATAACAATGATAATATAGTCATTCCCTAAGGGAACATTCAATGATTTTTCTACATTGTTTCAAATAACTCAACTTCTACTATACGAATATAATCCAAATAGCCATTAAATGGAAAATAAACTCACATGCAAGGAACTAAGAATATAGTTAATAATGATACGACATACATATCTTGACCCTTCTAGGCTAGCAGGCCGATAGAGTGTAAAATGCACAATAATAAAACATGCAAGGATGACCGCTAGGCCCTGGTATCCTAAGTCAAGAAATAAGGTCAATCTTACATAATACAACTAGGCTCTAAGCCAAAAAAAATTGTATACATTTACTAATTTATCACTGATTCTAATAGAATCGACATTCTAAGAAGATTTGCAAGTTTTTCGAATAGAGATAACTGAGAAATCAAACATATTTTTAATACAAAAATCATTTTTACCTCAAGGTCGAAGCTTTTCCTCATCTTTTCTTTTGTTTCTCCCACACAGTTGAATCACTTGCTTGCTTTTTCCTTGGATACCCGTCGCCACTGCCATTGTTTTCCAGTGATTTCTTCCTTTTCCAAAATGGAAATATTTTTCCTTCTTACCTCTTTGCATGGATATGTGGAAATTTCTTTCATAATGGGTGATGGAACCCCTGAATATTGTTTTGGTTCCATTTCTCATCATGCAATTTTTTGGTTAAATCCATCTCTCTGGGCTTAGGGTTTTATGTTACTTGGGAACCTTCCTAATTAACCCTCAAGCTTGCATCCTTTCCAAAGCTCTAATTCATTGTTGACCTTCCACTTCCATTTCCCAGTCATTTAAGTTACATCTTGAACCATTGAAGCCCATGAAATTACTAACCTCTTGTGCCTAGGTGAGAAATACTTTTATTTTAAGGTTGACTGATTGACCTTATTTGGCCTTTACATCCTTTAAAATATTATGGTTTAAGTCCTTTGAGGCCTTTTTATGCATTTTCCTGGGTGTTCCCCTTCTTTAAACAACTTACGGGCATGTGCCAAATTGTACCACTTAAGTCTCAGCTACCACTTTCATTCATTGATCATTGTGGATGGCTTTATGAATGTAAATTTTCATTAGTGATGTGTGATGAACAATATCTCTTTTGTTTTGTGTATCACAGATAGGTTATGAGTCTTGAGTTTTACATTAGTAATGCATGATATATGTGTTTCTTTTGATATTTTTAGCACCTCTTTTATTGTTAATCACTTGTGAGTTTTATGGTGTGAATTAGCGATGGACGATGGCCCTTGGTGTTTTCTCCTATCGCTCTTCTCAGATTTTTTCCAAGCTTTGAGTTTCAAAATAGCAATGAGTGATGGAGTCATTTTTTCAAACTTTCTTTCACTCATTTGAATTACTCTTGTACATGTCTTATTCTTGTTCCATTGCCTTATCTCCTTTCGTTCATGTGGTGTAGAATTCAAAGCATGAATCAATGATACATGATGGGAAATAAATGTGATCGAAGATGGGCCTTAAATTCAATGGTTGAGATTTCATCGCGTACATGCCCACATCACTGATAGGACTTGTAAATGGTGAAATGTATCAGCGATGAGCAATGGCTTCCACATGAAAGAAAATGTGGCAACATCCTAAGGACATCATTTAAAGTAGAAAAGAAAGTAGTGAGGTGAAAGGAGAACTGTTGATGTGGGTTTAAAGCAAGATGATCAACGGAAAGGTTTTAAACATGAATGGCTAAATATATCCATCAGGCTATGGATATTCCAGAGTAGCTTGCAGATGTACAAGAAGAAAGTGTCCAAGTAATTGAGGAGGAACACATGGTAGAACATGTGCCTGATGATGAGAAGGTGAAATAGAAATTTCCTCGCCCTAATATTGAAAATACTCTTGATTTAAAAGTTCCTCAAGATAAAACTGTCCAAAGGTATTATGATGAAAAGATTGATGATGATCCCAGGATCAGGGACTGTCATGAGTTCCTTGTAGATGATGAGTTTGTGCAATATAAGGAATTCAAGGAATGTATGGTTCAGTAGAGAAGTAAAGAAATAAAGGAGATGCTTGAAAAAGCAAGGGATAATGTTGATCCTTCTGAACAAGAAGAGGCTAAGAAGGTAGATGAAGAAAAGATTATGGCTGAGATTGCAACTATCACTCCTACTAAGGATAGAAAAATTGTCATAGATAGTGGAATGATGTTATTACTAGGATGCACCATTACCTCAACTATTGCACTTGATGCAATAAGAAGAGACCCTCAGGCTTCTATATTTGAGGAGCATTTTGAAAACAAGGTGTTTGGATCTAGATATAGTCCAAAATTGTATACTCTCGTAATTTGGTCCATGGCACCAAATATTGGAAAGCATGAGGTTGCTAGGCCTATTGAAGAAGTCTTGGCTTCCTTGGTGGTGAAGAGAGCCATAGATATAACTCATGTCTAGGCAGCTAAGTTGACCACTCATGCGACAACACTCAGTGTAGACACAACACAAATTTCTCAGAAGAAGTATGATTCCTTGGTGAAGGAGTATAATAAGGCCTTGGATGAAATAAACGAGATGAGAGCCACTATTCAAGCTAGCTAGTCAATGAGGAAATTGTCTTTTCCATCATCCTGTTCTTCAAACTTGTCCACACAAGACAGGGAGACCTTGGATTTAAGGATTGATGATTTAAAAAATCAATTAAAGATGGCGAAGGAAAATGTCAAGAAGGCCAAGTTTGAAACTGTTATAGTGGAAAATAACATTTTTGAGCATGTGTTGAAACATAGGGTCACAAAGCTGATAAATAGAGCTGATGATGTGTGGGCAGCTTATAGGAACATCCCTGAAGCAAACATAAAGTATTTGTAGGCTCAGGAAGGCTTCAAGAATAAATGGAGAAAATGGAGTACTAGAGTAAGTGCTTAAGAGAAATGATGCCTAAGATGCGAGAGGATCCTGAAGCACCTACAAATGTCCTTGAAATATTACAAGCTATAGACCCGATAAATGAGATAACTATTTTTCATGAAAAGCTAGGGATGCAACTCTAAAACAAACTAAAAGCATTCAGAGAAATGGAGGAGTTGGGTATGCCTCTGATATTAGATTACAAAGGTGAATTGAAGGAGTTTGATAAATGGAGGAATGATCTAGGATATTTTCTCACACAAAATAGGATGATACTAAAGGTATTTGATTATACCTCACTGAATCCCAATATTGATGTTATGATGGGGATTGAAACAAAAATGGACATTTTTATCAAAGAGGCTAGGGCATTGATTGATGCTAGATACACTCAACATAGTGTAAAAGTGTAGAAACTATTGGTTGCAAAGTGGCCTATTGAAGAGGAATACAACACTTGGATGGAAAAGTTTACTAAATAAGCTTATATGTGTGAAGGTGATGATGAATATAGTGAATAATGGATAGGAGAGAAACAATGAATAACTTGAAAATAGTGAAGATCAGGCTTTTGTTAAAGTATTGAAAACGATATTGTTCTCTCCTCAACATGAAAATTTGTGACATAAATGCTAATGTGGATGAATCAATTTTGTATCTTTTATTGCTTTTTATGCTTTTTAAATTTTACTGACTGGATGTGTGCGTGGAAAACACTTTTTGTTCATGAGGAAGATATTTGTGAGCTGTTGTAACAAACAAATTATTCCTTTTGAAGGTGGGACCAGATCTCCAACAATGAATGAGGATTACTTTTCTCTCATGTATGATTCCCACCATCTAAGAACTCAAATGTAACTAAAAAGGGAATATATGTTACAATGATCCAATAGAATAGTGATGTGTGATTTCTGGCCCGAAGCTTGTTTTGCTCCTTCATTTCTATAAGAAGGAATTTAATTATTCGCCAAAAGTATGGGGTTCATTGTATTGCAATTAACACAATGAATTGTAAAAGGAATACTTAGCATACTTTGAATTTTGTCTTAGGTTCTAAGTCTGTTGTTACGTATGTAATTTTGATAAGATAGCAAATACAATACAGAATGGTTTCAATCTCATGGAAATTTTCTCTCCTTTGTACTTGTTTTATGAGTCATGAATAATATAATCGAGGATTATTTTTTTCATCCCTATCGATTTCTAGTAGATGTATGATTTTCTTCTTGCTTGTTAATTCAAGGAATTAGTGTTAATGCTTGAATGAAATTGATGATTCATATGAATTAAGTGCTAGGATATTCATAAGAAGTAATGGCCTTGAGTATAATGTGGAGGTGTTGTAATGTAGTACTTTCCAAGCTTATATGATGCTATATGTGAAATTATTTTTTTGGTTGCATAGGTTAAGATTAACTCTGTGTTTAGGATAAGGCACTATTGTGAGTAAAATATTCATAACATAGTTACTGGGTCAGTTCGTCAGCAAATCACTCTTTATTTACAAAACTTTCTAATGAGTTACCATTGTAGTTACATTATGTTGAGTTTCATTATTATCATGCTCCAAATGTAGCATATTGCTAAAAGAGTTTCCAACCTTTTCGATACACTATGTTGTTAAGTGGTTATATGAGAATTATCTATTATTTACAATGTATTTAAAATATTAATTGCATAAGTTCTTTAATATACATTTTGGGATCACCCTCTCGAGTTTCATAGAGCCCGAAGTGCAGGAGGAGGAAAGCTTTGTAGCTTTCACTTGTTCAATGGCCAATCCCTTTAGATTGCTAAATATTGGAAATGGAAAAGTCCATAGGTAATTATGAAGATCATCTTGGTTCTAAAAAAAGAACCAACAATGGGCATCAATTTTCCTCCCCACTATTTGAATTTAATTAACTTGGCCATAAATTTGAATACAGGCCACTTCGTCTAATACGTCCTCATTCGATTTAATTCAAAATCAACATATACAATTTAATAAATTTGATCCATATTCAATTTTTATATGGAATATATATATATATACACACATTTACACACATTGGTACATTCTTATATACATATATATGTTTGTGTGTGTGTGTGTACACACACACACACAGATATATATATATATATATATATATATATATATATCTGTTTATATGTAGATATATCACTATTAAAATAAGAATGTACTTTTTCTTTATTCATATAATAGCCTCTAAATGAAATTATTATATTTTTAATCATTCCTTTGAATACATACGTATATGTTTAATCATACTATCATTTCTTTCAAATTCGAACACACACAAGATCAAGATAGACAATTTGAATTTGAAATCATATGTTTAACATTCCACAAGCCTTTTGTTTTCAATTATTGGATCAATTCAAATCAAGTAAATAAGTTCTATATGAAATTTTAAATGCAAACATCATGTCATTTATGGTGTGTGCATGCAAATTTCGTCAAGCTTACCATTCAATTAGGCTAAACAATCCTACTTCAACTGTGTTCTCATCCTTCAACTTGTTATCCGACAATTTCACACACTTTCACTTACACAATTCATTAGTAATGTTCAATCATGATAAAATATAAGATAGTTCAAAAGAATGCATAGTCAATAATGGTCAACTTCTTTCAAAATTTTCAAAAATATAAAAAATTTCCATTCAACATATTGAATTTCCTCCATAATTCAATTTATCATATTATAACTTAAATGCAATAAAAATTGGGTTATGGCATCCTTGATGTATATTTAATCAAAATTTAAGCATATATGTCTATTTCAACATCATATCATACTATTCCAAGACAAAACAATATAATACGGAATACAAAAATTTTCAAACAAAATTATCAAAAGTCTCTTTCTAAGAAAGTAAATGTGGGAAGGAGCATTCTATTTCTTCTGCATTCTCCCAAGTAGTGTTGTCTACTAAATACTGGTCCCATTGGACCTTAAACTAAGCAATATCTCTACTTTGTAACTTAACATTACGTTTATCTAGGATTCCAATGGGCTCCACTAGCACCACTCTTAGGTCCTATACTTGCAAGGATTTCCAATCAAGTATGTGAGCTACATCAGGATGATATGGATTAAGCAAAGAAACATGAAACACATTTTGAATTTGAGCTAAAGTAGGTGGTAGAGCAAGATTATAAGCAACTCGGTTAATCACTTCCAAGACTTCAAATGGACCCACATATATTAGGGCCAATTTGGAAGACTTTCCAAAGGAAATGGAACTTTTATGAGGCCAGACTCTTAAGAAGACTTTATCCCCTACCTCAAACTATGTAAGAGTTCTATTCTTGTCGGCATAACATTTCTATCATTCTATCACCTCCTTTAGTCTACCCTTAATAACTCTCATTTGCTATTCCATTTCCTTAAGCATTTAAGGTCCTACTATGATCCTTTCTTCCAATATATCCCAATTAATGGGTGTACGACAATTCCACCCATAAAGAGCTTCAAACAGTGCCATACCTAAAGATGTGTCATAAGAGTTATTGTAAGAAAACTCTACCAATGGTAAGTATTCTTCCCACTTATACTATTGGTCCATGTAGTACATTCGAAGGAGGTATTCTACTACGTGATTCACCCTCTCCATTTATCCAGCGGTCTAAGGATGATAAGCCAAGCTAAAATTTAACTTGGTTCCTAATGCGGGATTTAGGGTTGTCCAAAATCTTGAGGTCATCTAGGTGTCCCTATAAGAAATGATAGTCTTTAGTACTCCATGTAAATGGAAGATCTCTTGGACAAATTTCTTGGCTAGGGTCAATGATCCATCCTTAAGGTTTCTTGGAATGAAGTACACCACCTTGTTCAACTTATCGATCACAACCAAGATAACATCATGTCAATTCTTACTCAAAGGTAACCCTTGTACAAAATCCATATTGATCACCTAGCATTTATACTTAGGTATGTCATGAAGATACAATAGCCCTATTGGATGTGCATGCTTATCCTTGACTCACTAGCACTCTAAGCATCTGGCTACATACTCCACTACATCCTTCTTGAGTTTAGGCCAAAAGTACAAAGTTTTCAATTTTGTGATCTTCTTGGATACTCCAGGGTGTCTTGAATAAGGCACATTATGAACCTCTTCTAGAACCAACTTCCTTAGCTCTCCAGAGTCTGGAATATACATTCTTCTGTGGTATCATAGAATGCCATCTAGTTTGATCTCATACCCATCAAGCCAATGATCTAATGGATTCTCTGCTAGGGTGCTATTCACTTTTTCATAGTGCTCATCCCCTGGTAAATGTTGTATCACCTGTTGTCTCAAATTAGACCTTGTCAAGATCATGGCTACTAGATGTCTTTATCTACTAAGAGCATTAGCCACTTTGTTCTCTTTTCCCTTTATATACTTAATTCCAAAGTCATATTCACTAAGAAATTCCAACCACCTTCTTTGTTGTGCATTAAGGTTTGGTTGAGTAAAAATGTATCTCAATCCCAAGTTGTCTACCTTGAGCTCAAATGGCTTCCCCAAGAGATAATGCCTCCACATCTGCAAGGAATGAACTATAGTGGCCAACTCTAAATCATGTGGTGCATAATTCACCTCATGTTGCTTAAGCTTCCTTGATTCATACGTTACCACTTTTCCATCTCGCATTAGTACTGCTCCCAATCCCTCTTCTTAAGCATCTGTAATTATAGTGAATCTTCCATTACGATCAAGGATGTTCAACACTAGTGTTGTTGTGAGCTTCTCCTTCAAGATTTGGAATGCCTATTCACACTTCTCGGTCCATTAAAACCGCATTCCCTTTCTTTGGAGTGATGTGATTGGAGATGCAATCTGGGAGAACCCTTGCACAAAATTTTTATAGTATCCTACGATGCCCATGAAGCTATGGACTTCTAACACAATTTGAAGCACCGACCATTCCACAACTGCCTTGATATTTTTAGGGTCTATAGAGACTCCTCAGCTAAAATAATATTGCCTAGATGGTGCAGCCTATCTTGATAAAATGAGCATTTGGATAGCTTCCCAAGGAGTTTATTTTATCTCAGCCATTGTAAAACTATCCTCAAGTGCCTATCATTCTCTTCAATAGATTTTGAGTAAATGTTGTCAATGAAAATAAAAAGTCATCCAAATATTCTTTGAACACACTATTCATGAGGTTCATGAATGTTGCAAGTGCATTGGTCAAACCAAAATGTGCCACAATGAACTTGTAATGTCCATACCTAGTTCCAAAAAGTCTTTGGAATATCTTCTTCATTTATTCTTAACTAATGGTATCCCAACCTAAGATCAATCTTGGAGAGCACTATCATTCCCTTCATCTATTCAAACAACTCATCGATCGTCAGGAGTGTGTGTCGATTATTGATGGTCATCTTGTTCAACATCCGATAATCGATACATAGACACAAGGTTCCATCCTTCTTTTTCACAAAGATAACTAGTTCTCCTCAAGGTCAAACACTAGGTCTTATGAGCCCCTTGTTCAAAAATTCCATTAACTGGGCCTTCAACTCATAGAGTTTGGTGGTGGTCATCCGAGAAGGTGCTTTGGATTGAGGCTTAGCTTATAGTACAAGGTTAATAGAGAATTCAAATTCCTATTTTGGAGGTAACTCAATGAGTTCATTAAGGAATACATCATGGAACTCCCTGAAAATAGGGTAGTCATCTAGATATGGTTCCTTGCTATCAGGATTATTGATGTGCATAGTATAAATAGCACATCCCTTTCAATAAGCCTTTTTGAGTTGCATATAGTAGAGATCTATCTAAGCTCTAAGGAGCTTTTCCATCCCACAAATCTCAACTAGGTTCCCATAATCATCTAGACAACTAACTAACTTATCTTCATAGTTCACTACTGACTTATGCTTGATTAACCAATTTATTCCCATAATTCCATCATATGAGCCTAAAGGTGCCACATATAGGTTGACCTAGGTTTGGAAGGTTGGAAGCTCTAACTCACTACAAAAGAGAAAGGTATCTACCCTCCATTCTGCTTGATAACCATACTAGACTGTCCATGAGTTTTCCATGTATCTAGGTCTAATAGGTATCTTGGATATTACTCTAGGGTCTATGAAACATTCAATAGCTCCCGTATCAATTAAAATAGAGAGAGTTTGGCCATAGAGCTTACCTGTAAACTATATTGGCAAAGCCTGATACTCTACTTTCTTGTTATCCACTACAGCGTGGATTTTATGATGTTGAGACTACTAATATTTTCATTCCCTTCATGACTTTGATCATTGTAGAAAATTTGAGGCATAATGATCACCTCCACAAGTATAGCACCTGTTGTGAGGTCCTTTGTGACCTCTTGGCTTGTCCTCTCTAAAGCCCTTCTCCTTTTGGTCATCTTTTTCTTTGTTATTATTTTCCTTCTTGATCTTTCCACTACTAGCACCTTCACCTTTCTCTTGTGACTCACTTCCCTTCTTGAGATTACGGATTTGATGGTTCTTGTCTCCTTCATGAAACTTATTTTTCCCAAACCATGACTTAGAATTTGCATTATTATGGTAATTGGATAACTGCTGCAATTTATGCTCCTATTTGATGGCTTGTAAGAAAAATTCATTCATGGTGAGAGGATCATGCATGTCCACTTCTTCTCCAATATGGCATCTAAGTCCCAATATAAAATTTCAGATACATAAACGTTGGTCTCTCTGATACTGAGGCACATACTTCAGTAGGTTGGTGAGCCTTTCCTAGTATTAAGTCAAAGTCATGCTCCCTTAAGTTAGGTTTTGGAATTTTGTCACCTTGTCAAAAAAGAGTTGCGATAACAACCTCTTCCTAAAATATTAGAGGAAGAGTTCCCAGGTAAACTCAACAGGCTAAAGATTTCTTTCTGACTTTTCGTTGTCCCACCAAGTAGCTCCTTCTCCTAAAATCTGATACATAGCCCATGTCACTTTGGTCTGGTCAAATAGGTTACAGAGTCCATAGTATTTCTCCATATCAATGATCCATGCCTCAGCTCCTACTCTAATAGCCTTACCATAAAACTTAGGTGGTGCTACTCTTTTGAGATCTTTTCTAATTTCCTCCTTAATTAGAACTCATGGGCCTTCTCCTATAGCACCATCCCCCTTATTGACTTTTGCATTCCTGTGAACCCAATCCTTGTGTGCCACTTGAACCTCATGTTTTATGTGATCCATATGAGCCTCTTATTGAACAAGACAACAGAGAGGGGTGAATTAGTTGCACCAAATTTAAACTTTTAAATCATTCACCAGAACTAAGATCAAACACAAATCCTTAACACTACTAAAATGATTAAACATTAAGTACAAGTGCAAAAATTTAAAACCATCACACAAACACAGTAACACCAAATTTACATGGAAAACCCAATGAGGGAAAAACCACAATGAGGATTAACTCACACTATAGAGAATATTAAAACTGATTATAAAGGCTCACTGCTAGAGAAAAGGCTCACTACTAAAATAAGGACTCATTGTCTAGAGAAAAGGCTCACTACCAAAATAAGGACTCACTATCCAAAAGGGTTAACCACATAGAGGTCTTGATACCTCAGAGATACAAAGAAGATATAATATATATGTTGCAAAGAGAATACAATCTTAATGCAACAAAGATTTTCACCATAATTTACTCAACCACTTGCAAACATGCATGAATGATAGAGTACATGTTCAACTCATTGCATCTAGAAACTCAATATGTAGACTCTACACTGATCTGCCACACTCGTATCACATACACCCACTGATTTGCATCTATTTCAAGTCTATCTGCTCTATTTCTTTTAACTTATCTCTTGTACATCTTTCACTACTCTCTCATCCTATATTTATACCATCTTCAACTTCGAAACATATCCAAAGTTGGTCATCCATCATTAGATTCAAATTAGGTTAGTGAAAAAAAATCCTATGGTGGAATTAGAATAAAAGTGACCTAAACACATGCTTGATGAGGAACCAAATAGGTCCCAACATGCTTCGTCAACTTTGGAGGTAGTGTTCAACACGAGGTCAGCCAAACTAGTGTAAAGCACATAGAACAATTAAGCTCACACAACTCTTAACATGATCAAATCCTTCCAGACACCAAATTATATTCAACACAATCATAACAACTTAACTCTAGAACCACAAGTTGTAAGACTTAACCAAAAATAAATTCAGACCAACAACATTTCTCCTAGACCTCAACCAAATGAGCAAAAAACCACAGTTCACAACTGGTGAACATAACCCGCACTGTACAATGAATCAGAAGCCAAGAATCAAGATATAGTAGCTTCCAAAAACCATGATCAACCTATTTGAACCACACAAATATAGGAGAAAATCCTAGAGAAAAACTCACAGCAATCATTGAACACCTGCAATCTTTCTTCATTATAATTTTCTCAATATCCTTGATATATATAGCCAATAACTTGCATCCATGACATAAATGACAACAACAACCAGTTGATAACCAATTGACTAGTTAACATCAATGACAACATCTTCATTCTTGCAACAATCTCCCCCTTTTTCATTGATGGCAACACATGATGTGAAAAACCATCAAAGATAACATACTAGCTCTAAACACACTTCACATGATTTTTCTTTTTGTTTCTCCCCCTTAGTAGATAATCTTTTTCACATGATACTCTTGTCTATTCATATTATTCCTCTAAACCTTTGACATCAATGGAAAAGGAAAATGATATTTTATGTTGATTTCCCCTTTGACATTAAAAATAGAATACTCATACAATGACAACACATGAAACTACTTGCTCCCCTTGAGATGTAGCCACCAAAACATCAGTCCAAAAGAAAGATAGATCCATAGATCCACTAGACTGATGCATCTCTATATGCATCTAGTTCAAGAAATAAGGGGAAATAACCCCTAACTTCTCCCGAAGATACTCAAAAGTATCTTTAAGAAGAGCTTTCGTAAATATATCAACAATTGGATCCTTCGTAGGGACATACTAAATCTTTACTTTATTCTCCAAAAAATTCTCTCTCAAGAAATGATTCTCGATAGATATGTGCTTTTTCCTTGAGTGCATCACTGGATTCTTTGAAATGTTAATTGCACTTGTGTTATCACAAAAGATAGAAATCCTAGGATCATCATACACAACTATGATATCTTTCAATGTCTGTTTCATCCATAGAACTTGTGTACAACAAGATGCAGTAGCATTATACTCAGCTTCAGTAATAGAATAGGAAATTGAATCTTGCTTTTTATTCAACCATGCCATCAATCTGCAACCAAGAAAGAATCCACCACAGCTTGTACTTTTTCTATCATCTACAAATATAGCCCAATCTACATTTGTATAATCACTTAGTGTGAAATCAGTATCCCTAGGATACCATAATCAATAATCTGGAGTACCATTCAAATATCTGAATATTGTTTTAATAGTGGCAACATTTTTTTCTGTAGGATCTTCTTGAAATCTAGCCACAAGATAGACAACATGCATAATATTTGGTCTAGTAGCAGTCAAATACAACAGTCCACCAATCATAAATCTATATTTTCTTTGATCAACCTTGGGTGAATCATCATCTTTACCTAATTTGCAACCAGTCACCATAGGAGTGCAAACCGGTTTGGAACCATCTCAAACTTCTTCAACATCTCTTTCACATACTGAGACTGAAATAAAAATTTCTTACTATGTTTGATTAATTTGTAGTCCAAAAAATAAATTCATCTCTCCAAACATAGAAATCTCAAATTATTTTGGTATTTCTTTTGCAAACATCTTACACATAATTCCATTTCCTCCAAAAATAATGTCATCAACATATACAACCACAATCGATATTTTATCATTTTCAATTTTGAAATACAGATTACTATCTATTCTACCTTTGTTAAAACCTTGTTGAATCAAGTACTTGTCTAACCTTGCATACCAAACTCTAGGAGCTTTCTTTAATCCATATAAAGCTTTCTTCAATTTGTAGACAATATCTATTTAATCTAACAAATAAAATCCTTTTGGTTGTTCCATGTAGACCTCTTCTTCTAGCTTACCATTTAGAAATGTAGATTTGAAATCCATCTGACAGACCTTAAAACGTTCTTATAGCTTCCATTCTTTCCATCAGAGAAAAAGTCTCCTAAAAATATATGTCTTCTACTTGTGAGTAACCCTTACACACAAGCCTTGCTTTGTTTCTAACCACTTCTCCATTCTCCTTCAACTTATTTCTGAACACCCACTTTGATCCAATAATGTTTTTATCTGCCAGTCTTGGGACCAATTCCCAAGTTTGATTCTTCTAAAACTACAAAAGTTCTTCTTTAATAGCTTCCATCCAATGCTCATCTTTACATGCTTCACTTACAATCTTTGGTTCAATATCAGAAAGTAAACAAAAATTTACCTCACTAGCAACAACTCTTCTTCTTGTCAATATTCTTTTTTTCTTGTCTCTAATGATCTAACTTTTTGAATGGTTCTTCTGCACATATCTAGGTGTCTTAGGGAACACCACTAGAGCTTCTTCTTTTTCTTCATTCTGCTTCTCTTTCTCATCCTTTTCCTATTCTTCCACAACTTCTTCAATCCTTACACAATCAAGTTCATTAGATACATATCCATCAACATCAATTGAATTCTTCAATGTGCCATCAACCTTGAAATTTGTGCTTTCTACAATATTTATTAGTCTTTTATTGAAACATTTGTAAGCTTTGTATTAAGTAGAATTTAAAATAAAAATACCTTCATCACTTCTAGCATCAAACCTTCCTAAAGTTTCTTCATCTCGTGTGATATAACATTTGCTTCCAAATACCTTGAAATACTTAATAGTAGGAATTCTTCCATGCCATAGCTCATAGGGGGTCTTTGTATTGTTTTCTCTTGCTTGAACTTGATTGAATACATAAATAGTAGTGTGAATAGCTTCTCTTCAGTAAATTTTCCATAGACCAGCCTCAATAATCATTGATCTAGTGGCCTCTTGAATTTTTTTGTTCTTTCTTTCAACAACTCTATTCTGCTAAGGAGTTATTAGAGCAGATAACTATCTTTTTATTCCATGCACTTCACAAAACATATTAAACTCATGGGAGGAGAATTCATCACCTCTTTCAGACCTTAAGCATTTTAGCCTCAAATTTACTTCATTCTCAACCATAGCGTTGAATGTCTTAAATCTATTTAATGCATCCGACTTCTCTCTAAGAAATGCAACCCATGTATATCTAAAATAATCATCAATCAAAAGCATAAAGTACCTTTCACCTTGTAGACTTCTCAGTATTGTAGGACCATAGAGATCTATATGAATTAAATCTAGTAGTCCAATAGTAGATTTCTCCTTTGATTTGTAATGTCTTCTTGCTTGCTTTCCAATCTAAAAATTCCCACAAATAACATTAATAGGATTTTTAATCCTTGGTAAATCTCTCATGGCTTGAACTACATTAATCTTCACCAAGTTACCAAAATTAATATGATACATTCTCCGATACCACAATCAACTATCATTAATCTGAGTCATAAAGCATCATCCATCAACACCCTTAAGTTGATAGATATTTCCTTCATATTTCTTTCTTGTAGAAATAATTGCTCTGGAATCTTTCCTAATCTCACATATTTCATCCTTAAATAAAAGATTATATCCTTTACTGCACATCTATCAAACCCTTATCATGGTAGCATCATTAGTATTATGCTTGCCATCAAAACTTATTGAACCTATCCCACAAATCTTAGCACTAGTATTATCTTCAAACATAACTAAGCCTCCATCATACTTTTCAAGTTTAACAAACTTACTCTTATCACTAGTCATGTGATGTGAACAACCACTATCAACAACCCAATAGTTCTTTTCCCATTTAGCATGTAGGGTAGAGATTATAGCACCTTCATTTTTCTCCTTCTCGTAGGGCATTCCTTCACCTATTTTCAGAATTGGTAGAAGTAGGTTCATCTTTTATAGCCAAGAACAAGAATTCATTGTCATAAGGATCTCCATAATCAAATTCCTCATCAGATATACTAGCATCCTCATTCACATAATATACAATATAAGGATCTCTATATAAGAATTTTTTTGTTCTTTCTTTCAACAACTCCATTCTGCTAAGGAGTTATCAGAGCAGATAACTATCTTTTTATTCCATGCAATTCACAAAACATATTAAACTCATGGGAGGAGAATTCATCACCTCTTTCAGACCTTAAGCATTTTAGCCTCAAATTTACTTCATTCTCAACCATAGCTTTGAATGTCTTAAATCTATTTAATGCATTAGACTTCTCTCTAAGAAATGCAACCCATGTATATCTAAAATAATCATCAATCAAAAGCATAAAGTACCTTTCACCTTGTAGACTTCTCAGTATTGTAGGACCATAGAGATCTATATGAATTAAATCTAGTAGTCCAATAGTAGATTTCTCCTTTGATTTGTAATGTCTTCTTGCTTGCTTTCCAATCTAAAAATTCCTGCAAATAACATTAATAGGATTTTTAATCCTTGGTAAATCTCTCATGGCCTGAACTACATTAATCTTCACCAAGTTACCAAAATTAATATGATACATTCTCCGATACCACAACCAACTATCATTAATCTGAGTCATAAAGCATCATCCATCAACACCCTTAAGTTGATAGATATTTCCTTTAGATTTCTTTCTTGTAGAAATCATTGCTCTAGAATCTTTCCTAATCTCACATATTTCATCCTTAAATAAAAGATTATATCCTTTACTGCACATCTATCAAACCCTTATCATGGTAGACATCATTAGTATTATGCTTGCCATCAAAACTTACTGAACCTATCCCACAAATCTTAGCACCAGTATTATCTTCAAACATAACTAAGCCTCCATCATACTTTTCAAGTTTAACAAACTTACTCTTATCACTAGTTATGTGATGTGAACAACCACTATCAACAACCCAATAGTTCTTTTCCCATTTAGCATGTAGGGTAGAGATTATAGCACCTTCATTTTTCTCCTTCTCTGTAGGGCATTCCTTCACCTATTTTCAGAATTGGTAGAAGTAGGTTCATCTTTTATAGCCAAGAACAATAATTCATTGTCATAAGGATCTCCATAATCAAATTCCTCATCAGATATACTAGCATCCTCATTCACATAATATACTCTATTGATCTTCTTACCTTTCTTTTCTTTCTCATATCTTTGTTTATTCCTCTTAGCTCTTTCTAAACACCTTTAAGCATAATGTCCTATTCCTCCACAAATTAAAGATTTTAAAGGGTAACTTACCTTCATACTTTCTAAAGCCTTTCTTCATCCTTCTCACAAAGTTAGCTTCTACTTCATCAAGATTTTATTCATTTGGATCTTTAGCTTTTGTAAGCCTTAAAAATAGTCTTTGATTTGGATCCATTTCTCAAATTTGTCTTTCTCATCTCATAAGATGTCAAATTTCCAAACAACTGATCTTTAGTGTAAGTATTATAATCTATATGTTCTTCAATAGCACATACCTTTTTGTTATAAGTATCAGGGAGAGTTCTAAGAATCTTCTTTACAATCCTAGATTCATCTATTGTAGCACCAAGTCCTCGCATTCCAGCTACTACCTCATCCAATCTTTGTACATAAGCTTTAACATTCTCATCTTTAGACATATGTAGGAGCTCAAACTATGTCTCCAAATTTTACAAGTTTTCCTCTTTGACCCTTTCATCTCCTTCATGCACCTTTTTCAAAGCATCCCAAACTTCCTTAGTAGTCTTCATATTTTGAACTTTAATCAACTCAGAATGTACAAAACTATTCTTCAAAATGTACTTTACCTTATTGTTCACTTCATGTTCCTTGATCTCATCAATTGTACTCAGACCATTAGCAAGAGGATTGTAATGATTCTTGTAAGATTTTTCCACATCATATCCACAATACTCCAAATATTCTTCCATCAGTATTTTCCAGATAGCATAATTAGTTCCATAAAAGCTTAGATGATCATGAGTAACTTTTCCAGCCATCATGAACCTTCCTTAAGTGGTTAAGCTCTTCTCCAAGGAACCATGCTTTGATACCAATTGTTGAACAAGAAAACTGAGAGAGGAGGTGAATAAATTGTACCAGATTTAAACTTTTAAATCATTCATAGAAACTTAGATCAATCAAAAATCCTTAACATTGCTAAAATGATTAAACATTAAGTGCAAGTGCAGAAATTGAAAACCATCATACAAAAATAGTAACACCATATTTATGTGGAAAACCCAATGAGGGAAAAACCATAGTGAGGATTAACTCACACTATTGATAATATCAAAACTGATTAAAAGGGTTCACTTCAAGAGAAAAGGCTCATTGCTAAAACAAGCACTCACTATCTAGAGAAAAGGTGCACTACCAAAACAAGGACTCACTATCTAGATCAGGACTCATTGTCAAATAGGGTTAACCACCTAGAGGGCTCACTGGTTCAAAGATACAAAGAAGATAGAAGAGATATGTTACAAAGAGAAGAAAATCTCAATGCAATAGATTTTTTCACAACAATTTACTCAACCACTTGCATACATGCATGAATGATAGAGTACACCTTCAGTTCACCGCATCTAGAAACTCAACATTTATACTTTACACTGATCTGCCACACTCGCATCACTTACACCAATTTATTCGCATCTTTTTCACATCTATCTTCTCTATTTCTTTGCACTTATCTCTTGTACATCTTTCACTACTCACGCATCCTATATTTATGCCATCTTCAACTTTGAAACATATCCAAAGTTGGCCATCCATTATTAGATTCAAATTAGGTCAACATTGATGCAGGAGTATCCAGGCTTACAAGCAATCTTGCATATATATTTTATTTATTTAACCCATTTTTTTGTCTTGTAGGTTTCTAATCAAATTTGGAGTAAATAAAATAAATATCTTAATTCTCCTACACTCCAAGGGAAAGACAAGGAGAATTGCATATGGAAAAAATCCTAGTCACCTACATGATAGAAGAAAAAGATTGGACAATGAAGAGTCTTCAAAGCACCCAAGTCATGAAGGAAAGAAACAAAGGAATCCTAAGAGTCATCTTTCTCCAAGATGGACACCACCAAGCAAGAAGAAGAATACCAAGAGTCATTGAATCCAAAAAGAGGAAGATGAAACTTTGCAAGGGAGATATTATAAGTAGATGAAAGTTTGGCTCCAAGGAGGATTGAAAAATAAGAGAAGATCCCAAGTCTATTTCTGATTTTTTCAAGTCATCAAGAGGACATCCATAGGTGATGTTGAAGATAATTTTCCAAGGGAACTACATCAATTTTGTTGAGCCAAAGAAAGTGGATGTTCATGGTGACTTGTTAAGTGAAAAATTTCTGAATTTTGTAAGTTTGTAAAGGTGGATAGTTGGAAAGTTTGTAAGAGATACTTCCTAGTTGGATTTGTGGAGGCTATGTATGTGTGTTATCATCTTGATTGGAAGCAATAAAAAAATTTGGTTGTGAGTATTTTCTACTGTATATGTTCTAATAAATTCTCAAGATATAATGTTACTTCATAGCTGAAATTGTTGCTACAACATTGATAAAATATATTCATTTAAGTGCTGCAAGTTTAAGAGGTTAATCCACATTTATTTTTCTGCAACTAAATGAATCAAAGGGATAAATGAAAATCCTTAAGAGTTGGAATTTATCAAAGTTAATTTTCATCTAAGAGAAGAGGAGTAATCTTGAAAAATAACAATCTTAAGGATGAAATTTAACAAGGATATGTTGGCACATACAATTTGTTACAATATTTGAAGTTTTGAGAAAATGATTATAAGAATTTGAAGGCATGAATATTGTTGTTATCACAATGCACATAAGTGAAGTTGATTGCTTTGTATCAAGCGCCAAAATATCCTAGGGTGGAATTAGAATGAGGATGACCCAAACACATGCTTGATGAGGACCCAAATAGGTCCTAAAATGCTTCATCAACTTCAAAGGTAGTATTCAACACAAGGTCAGACAAACTAGTGTAAAACACATAGAAAAAATAAGTACACACAACTCTTAACATGATCAAATCCTTACAAACACTAGAATTATCTTCAACACGATCATAACAACTTACCTCTAGAACCACAAGTCATAAGACTTAACCAAAAATAAATTTGTACGAACAACATTTCTCCCAGACCCCGGCCAGATACACAAAAAACCATAGTTCACAACTGGTGAATATAACTCACACTATACAATGAGTCAAAAGGCAAGAATCTGGATATAATAGCTTCCAACATCCATGATCAACATATCTAAACCACACAAACATAAGAGCAAAACTTAGAGCAACCACTAAACACCTGCAATCTTTCTTCATTACAATTTTCTCAATATCCTCGACATAAAAAGCCAATAACCTACATCCATGACATTAATGACAATATTAACTAGTTGATAACCAATTGACCAATTGGCATCAATGACAACACCTTCATTCTTGCAACACCTCTTGCCTATTTAGAAGCTCTAGAATATGTTCTAGCCTCTTGTTTGGTCCATTGCCTGACCCACAACCACCCGTCTCTTGCCTAGTGGTCACCATGCTAACTGACACTTGACCTGCATCACATTTCACATTTATCGTAACTTAACACTGGGTTCTATGAATGAATGTTCTTATTCTACATAGAATTACATATACATGCATATATCACTCATTCATTGAAGGAATACACATTAATGTAGAGTAAACATATTTTGGAGTTCTTTGTTTGAACATGCCAAAAATAAAACCTTGCTTTATTTATATTAGGTGTGGGTTAATAGAACCTTACTTACAAAAGCTTCTTATTACATTAGTTAGTCTTCTCATTATTAGAGAGAGGACACTCCTTTGGGTCCTCGTCATAATTTACATCCATTTTCTCAGAAGAGGAGGGTTGAGCACACAGGCTCTCCTTTTCCTTTTTTGTTATCAAGGGTGCATTTGGTCCATACCCTAGAGGCCAATCTATGATCATAGAAAGCTTCTTAATCTTAGGTGTATGCTTCGATTCATCAATCTTCTTGCCTCTCTCTAACTTAAGTCATGTGAGGGATTGAGCTAGAGTCTCATCATTGGGAATCTCGAGTTGAACCTCAGTCTTCATGTTTTCTACCACTGCGACTTTCTTGTTCGAGGTCCTAATGGTCTTTTGTTTCTTTCTCCTTGACTTAGACCTTCCCATACTTGCATTCAATATAGGTTCGGTCAATCCTTAGGAAATCTCAATTTGGTCAAGGGTCAACTATCCCCTAGTCATGGCTATTGTGGACTCAAAAGGCCTAGAGTTGAACCCTAAGCTCTAATACCAAATGTAGTAACCCATTCTAATTATTACTTAATTATATTAATGCAAATGACATTATGAATATTTAGTTTTAAAAATACATAACTAAGGATCTATTTTCAATCATAGCAGCAAATCCCTAAATAAAATGATTCATATATATATATATATATATATATATTCAATTTCAATGTCAATTACAATATCCAAGTTGGCTTGGATCATAAGGCCACAAAGTCAATACAATATACAAATTTTACATCAAGATTACATCATAGACCATGATAGTCATGAAAAAATCCAAGGTTTCCTCTTGACGCTCACCTCCACTAGTGGATAAGAACATGGTTGAAGTGCTTTACTGCCCAACCACAAATCTTATGCTTCTCCAGAATTCTTCCAACTTGAAGAATACTCGACCCTGCATGGAAAGTTTAGAAAGAGAACAATCTACAAGTTGTAATATGGTGTGTGCCCAAACATCAACATGCATCTCTATATATGATTTAGAAAAATGCAAGATCTATGATAGGAATGGTAGAGAGTGTTATCACAAAGTCCATACATACATAATGGGCTAATTTCTTGGCCAAGCATAAAAATTATGTTGCAACAACAAATGATAGGTTTTGGATAAAGAAAAATATTATACTCTTTGAACTCCATTGTGACACCCATCCCTGAAGGTAACTTTCAACAACACAGTTATTCCATACCAATTATCTACCCTCTAGTAGCATCTATCCTGAGGTGATCTACTCTACTTAGGTGTTGACGTTCTACTCAATAAAGAGAATATTCTTTACACACAAATCCATGGAAAAGTAATTCAATCTACTTATATCTTCACTTTAATAAAAAATAGAAAAATGATTCAAATGGAACTAATCAATACATTATCCATTAATTTCATACATATGTCATATGATTGCATTCAACATAATTCAATATTCATTTAAGAATGAATTAAATAAGTAACAAAATAAGGTATGTCACAAGTATGTGTATGTATGTAGACAAAGGTCTATGTGCATACACATATATGTGCCAACTTAAGTTATAAATTTGTGCACACATTTTGAAATAAAACCACTATATCAGACTGCTTTCATTCAAAATAATGTATAGATTTACATATCGTTTGTTAGAAATACAAGAAGTAAAAGAACTAAGACCATGTCTATTTGAAAAACTTCCACATATTGATATACTATTTGTAACAAAACAATGTTGTTTGTAGCAAAACAATTCTTTTTGAAGTAAAACAAATACTATTTATAACAAAATTATGTTGTTTGCAGGAAAACAAATGTTGTTTATAATAAAATGATGTTGTTTGCAACAAAACATATACTGTTTATAAAAAAATGATGATATTTGCAATAACAAAAAATAATGTTTATAACAAAATGATGTTGTTTATAGCAAAATAATTTACTATGCCTAATGTTTCGTTATTAGGTTTAGGCTATCCCATTCTATATACAAAGAATAGAGTCTCCATCATTCTAGTATTCAAACATATAAACAATTCTATGCAATAAATGTATTGAATGACATGCTTGTCATTTTAAGACCAAATAAAACATAAGATTCTTGAAACAATTTCATTACTTATAGAATTATAGAAAATCTTGTGGTTCCCATTAGTGGTTGCAAGAAAAAGAATAAATGTTCAAGTCACTTGTTCCAAAGAATGACCAACAGTCAAATGACTATTCATTTTTACCATAAACAATATCAATGGTTGATCTTGATGAATTCCTTTTCATGTCTAATATAGCTCAACATGCAAGATTTAACCTATGTTCAATAATATGCAATTTTTAGATCTTATAGATCGATTCACATAATGCAAGAATGGGACGATATCTATGTTACTCCATAATTCATATTGAACAATACAAACTTACATATACTATTTATATTGCACACATTCTGAAATAAAACCACTATATCAGACTACTTTCATTCAAAATAATGTATAGGTTTACATATCGTTTGTTAGAAATACAAGAAGTAAAAGAACTAAGACCAGGTCTATTTGAACAACTTCCACATACTGATATACTATTTGTAACAAAACAATGTTGTTTGTAGCAAAACAATTCTTTTTGAAGTAAAACAAATACTATTTATAACAAAATGATGTTGTTTGCAGGAAAACAAATGTTGTTTATAATAAAATGATGTTGTTTGCAACAAAACATATACTGTTTATAACAAAATGATGATATTTGCAATAACAAAAAATAATGTTTATAACAAAATGATGTTGTTTATAGAAAAATAATTTACTATGCCTAATGTTTCATTATTAGGTTTAGGCTATCCCATTCTACATACAAAGAATAGAGTCTCCATCATTCTAGTATTCAAACATATAAACAATTCTATGCAATAAATGTATTGAATGACATGCTTGTCATTTTAAGACCAAATAACACATAAGATTCTTGAAACAATTTCATTACTTATAGAATTATAGAAAATCTTGTGGTTCCCATTAGTGGTTGCAAGAAAAAGAATAAATGTTCAAGTCCAAAGAACGACCAACAGTCGAATGACTATTCATTTTTACCATAAAAAATATCAATGGTTGATCTTGATGAATTCCTTTTCATGTCTAATATAGGTCAACATGCAAGATTTAACCTATGTTCAATAATATGTAGTTTTTAGATCTTATAGATCGATTCACATAATGCAAGAATGGGACAATATCTATGTTACTCCATAATTCATATTGAACAATACAGACTTATTTATACAACAACAAATGATTTTCTATTGCTTAAGATTTAAATCTAATCCTTACAACCCAAGGATACAATGTCCATTGTTCGGCCTAGCTGACATAAGAATCAAATACTAAGAAAAGAATAAAAGTGATAATACAGTTGTTCCCTAAGGGAACATTCAATGATTTTTCTACATCATTTCAAATAACACAAACTTTTCTATTCGGATATAATCCAAATAGCCATAAAATGGAAAATAAAATCATGTACATGGAACTACGAATATAGCCAATAATGATATGACATACATATCTCTGCCCTACTCAGATAGAAAACTGATAGGGTGTAAAATGTACAAGAATAAAATATCCAAGGATGGTTGATAGGCCTTGGTATCCTTAGTCAAGAAATAAGGTCGATCTTACATAATACAGCTAGGCTCTAAGCTAAAAAAATATTTGCAGACATTTACTAATTTATCACTGATTCTAATAGAATTGACATTCTAAAAAGAAGATTTGCAAATTTTCCAAATAGAGATAACTGAGAAATAAAACATATTCTCAATACAAAAATCATTTTTACCTCAAGGTCAAAGCTTTTCCTCTAATTTGCTTTTGTTTCCCCCACACAGTCGAATCTCTTACCTACTTTTTCCCTGGACACCCATCACCACTGCCATTGTTTTCCAATGATTTCTTCCTTTTCCAAAATGGAAAGATTTTTCTTTCTTACCTCTTTGGATGGATATGGGGTCGTTTCTTTCATAATGGGCATTAATTTTCGGCCCCACTATGTCAATTTAATTAACTTGGCCATAAATTTGAATAAAGACCACTTCGTCCAATACATCCTCATTCGATTTTATTTAAAATCAACAGTATACAATTTATAAATTTGATCTATATTTGATTTTTATATGGAATATATATATATATATATATGTATATATATATATATGTATGTATATATATATATATATATGTATATATATATGTATATATATATATATGTATATATATATGTATATATATATATGTATATATATATATATATTTGTATTTGTATACATATGTTTATATGTACATATATTGAACTATTTAAATAAGAATGGACTTTTATTTTATTCATATAATAGCCTCTAAATGAAATTATTATCCTTTTAATCATGCCTTTGAATACATACGTATATGTTTAATCATACTATCATTTCTTTCAAATTCAAACACACACAAGATCAAGATAGACAATTTGAATATGAAATCATATGTTTAACATTTCACAAGCCTTTTGTTTTCAATCATTGGATCAATTCAAATCAAGTAAATAAGTTCTTCTATATGAAATTTCAAATGAAAACATCATGCCATTTGTGGTGTGTGCACCTAGATTCCATCAAGCTTACCATTCGATCTTGCTAAATGATCCTACTTCAACTGTTTTCTCATCCTTCAAACTATTATCCTAAAATTTTACACACTTGCACTTACACATCTCATTAATAACGTTCAATCAAGATAAAATATAAGATAATTCATAATTGGTGGAAAAATGGATATATGAATATCACTCTTTCTCCACTAATCACTAAATAATGTCCTAGGAGTCCTAATTGGGCTGACTAACAACCTCACAAGGTGAGTCAATTCATAATCAGGAGGACCTATGAGGGGGCTTTCTTAACTTTAAAGGGTTTTACCACCAAGCAAATTCTTGGAAAAGAAAATGTTGAAAACACATTGTGATATATGAAATGACCTAGAATTAGAAATGCAAGCTAAATGAAAGATACAAATAATGAAATTATGCAACATCAAGATAGTATGTGTGTACCTGGGAAGTATGGAGATGCTGTGAGGATTATGGAAATGTGAAGAAGCTGAAAAAAAGTGTTGTGGAGGACTAAGACACCTCAGATGGAGTATTAGTCTCATTGCTATTTTTGGGGCAGATGCAAAGTCTTCGTATGTCAGAATCAGATCTAAAGGAATAACTAGAAAATGTGCTCAGGAGGAATAAGATGCCCAAGATGGCATATTAGTCCTGTTTTGAATTTTTGCAAACTCTGAATAGGATCCTAAACTCCAAGGTATGAAATTTCTTGAACTCCTTTGATATGAGATCTTGAAACTTCCAAATCTGACCTATAGGTGAGTTTCCATGAAGATTTCAACTTTACAATGCAATTTTTTAACTTTACAATTTTGCACTTCAAATGATCTTCAAGTCTTCAACCTCGATCTACAAGTACAAACACAGAAGAGGGAAAAACTTGTTGAATGTTAGTAAATGGGGGTTTTCCTTGGTCAAACCCCTTATAGGTAATTATTCCAAATGATGAAATGAATGAAAATGTAAATGATATCACCTTGGATGATGTCTTGTGAAACAAATATGCAATCTACCATGTAGTGGCCATAAAGAATGTATATCTTGGATCCTTGGATATGATGTGAACAATGGTTGCAAATAGATATTCAATGCTACATCCACCATCTTGGCTCAAAAACATGAATGGATGCATTAAACCCTTGACATGATGCTTGAATCTTGAAGATGGCTCCAAATGCTTGATGAATTGCTCTTGAATGCATAAAATTTCCTTAGGAATGAATACTTGAATGCGTGTTATCTTCTTATTAGAAATATGACAGAGGGAACCTTGTATTTATACTTATTCATGCTTAATATCACAAAATTACACCACAACAAGCCAACATGAATTCATTAAATAAAGGAGGCTAAATCTCACCCAAATTTGAAATTGAATCCTGAAAATAAGTCAAGGAGGACTAAGACACCCTAGGTGGCATCTTAATCCTAAGACTCAATTCTCGAGGCACAAAATCCAAAAAGATACCTTTTCAAGTGTATTCAAAATCAGGTTCCTAAGACCCATGGAGGACAAAGACACCCTAGGTGGCATTTTAGTCCTAGTCCACAAATCAAGGACATATAGACAGAATCATTCAATGATCATTTATATTTGGATGTTTGTCAAGATTTTCCATAAAAATATATAGTTTATTATGGTTGTGGATACAAATTAGGACTAATTCAGCCATAAAGAAGCATAAATAAAGTAAGGCAGGCCCAAACAAGTGTGAAAATGCAAGGGCATGCATTTTACTACAATATATTTAGCCCCCACTTTAGTTAGAGGATGAACTTGCTTCAAACTCACACTAAAGTAGCCAACCATGCAATCAAGAGGGGTTTAAATGTAAAAATGCTAGTAAGATAGGATGACAACGATCAAGAGGGATGATCAAGCCCCCAAGGTCGAGATCCTATGACAAACCAACATAGGCACAAAGGAACACACTTGTGGATGATATATGAAGCCATAATCAGATCGCCAACAATCACCATCAAGGATAGAAAAACAAAAAACAAAAAAGGAAAATGCCACAGATCAAGCTTCGACTGGCCTTCCAATGTGATGGACTAGGTCTAGGTTGAAAGAGGTTTACAAGTGGAATGTGTTGTCCACTATGCAAATAAAACACATGCTCACAAGGGCTAGTGGGAGCTAGGCATCCAATAGGTGAGCCCCAAGAAGTCCATATCAAAGTCATACCACCATGACTATGATAAAGAAAAGAAAAATGCATGCTCGCAAGGGCTAGTGAAGCTAGTTGTTCACTAGGTGAGCCCTAGGGGATCATCTCAAAGCCATACCTCCATGAATTTAATAAGGTACAAAAATGCAACATAACAAGAAAGATGGAGGTGTTCAAAGGGATTTTTCTTAGTTCATGCAAGGTCTCTTCTTAAGGAACATTGTGCCTAATGTTTCCAAGAGAGGACAAGTGCAAAGAAATATCATGCTCTTGGAGGAAATTAGGCCCAATGACACCACCAAGAAAAGGACACATCATAAGAAGAAAGAAAATCACACAAGGAACATGAAAAAAAATGAAAATGAAACCATGCCAAAATAATGCCAATGTATGCCCCCACTTTAAAGAAATTGCTGACACCATGCTATGAAAAATTACTTTAAAATAGCAAAGGATAAATGCTAACAATAAAGAGGAGGTTATTCAAAAATCCCTATGGCAAGTTATATGTTTCCAATAAGCTACGTCATGAAAAAGATAGTATGTCACATGCCAGCCAACTTAAGGCATGCCACCCACATCCCAAGCTTGCTCTTGTACGTACATGAAAGATGGTCAACTAGCCAAAAGAGACAATAGCAAGTGACATATGAGGACAAGGCTACCTAACCCCTTACCCCTACTTAGTGCAAGACAAGGGTGAACTGAAATGAAAAGAGGAACTAAGTGCTTCAACCCAAGGGAGAGCACCACAATCCCTAAGATGTTGAATTTTTTTATTTAAAGCCTTGCACTCATTAGTAGAATGACCATAAACTCTATGATATACACAAAATGAAGTCTTGTACTAAAATTTATTTTGTGTTTTTGGAGGGAGAGAGATCATACAATCTTGGAGGAGTCTCGTCAAGATACTCTCTTGGTCAAAAGTGAAGGATGTTGCTTTATTATGTGACAAAGATATCTCTTGATTAGTACAAGATGTCATACTTACACAAGACTCTTTAGATTGTGAGATTTTGTTGTCTGCTTTATCAGAGGGTGTAAAATCTAATGAATTCAAATCATAAGTGTTTTGTGTGATGAAATTAATGTTAAGCAAGGACTTCTCTATTTGTTTCATTTCTTGCAAAGGATAAAGACCACTAGTGTCTATCAGATCAGGACGCACTACTATTAAAGTCAGCTTAGAAGGATGTTTTGTGATAGTGTTGATATTAAGTGAAGGATTGTTTGTCTTTTGAGGGAAAATAACCAAGACCAATAGTATTTTCTTGTGTGTATGGATCTATGGGGACATAGATACCTTATTCTCTACACCACATCCTTTTCCAGTATAACCAAGTTGTTTCATAAGTTTGTAACCTTTTCCATAAATCTTTTTCATTTCTTTTGGATTCGGTGGTTGCTCATGATTAAGTTCATCGAATTTTATTGTGTAATTTGTTGTTTTTCATTCTAAAGTGGTTGAGGTGGATGCTTTTGAAGGGTCGTCTAAATTTTCTTTTGACATTACCGCTTCTTCTTTTCCCTTGTCTAAATATTTTTTTATGATCTTGTATTCTCCCATGAATGTATGTTCAAAATCTAAGGAACCCCAATCATCTTCTAATAGCTTCATGACTTCTTCAATGTTTTATTCTTTATCTTTCTATTGCACGGGTTCCACTTGTGTAGTGGGTGTCAATGTTTTCAAAGGATTCGCTTTACCTTTCTCAATGTTTAAACAACTATATGGCTCAAGATTAGCTTTGATTGCATAAACTTTTTTGTTATAGATATATTTTATGATACGATGAAGAGTAGAAGGAACATCATGCATCTCATGAATCCATGGTCTACCTAAAAGAAGATTATATGAAAGATCGTGAGGTATAACATGAATAGGAGTTTGTAAGGTATCCTTTCCAACTGTAATAGGGAAAGTTATCACTCCAAGCTATTTCTTTACCACATTGTCAAATCCCTTAATAGATAAAAATTCAGGTTGAATTTTTTATTTATCAACACCAAGCTTATCCAAAAGATTCACACTACACACATTTAAGGCTGAGCCATTGTCCACAAGGGTTCATTTTATCCCTACCATCTTGTATTGATCTATTATCATGAGAGCATCACATTGTTTTTGCACTTCCAAAGGGGGGAGTTCACTTTGGTGGAAAACAATTTTAGCATTTATTCCTTGAATCATGGCTACTATGTCATTCAGGTTTGCACTAGAGGAAACAACAACTTGTTGCAAGGATGTTTGAAGCATAGTGTGATAATTAGGTGAATTATAAATCAAGTCCTATAGGGATATTTTAGCAGGAGTATTCTTAAGTTGTTCAATAAGATCATACTCCTTCCAACTATGTGAAGTTAAATAGGGAGCACTAGGAAAAATAGGATTAGGCAATGGGAGGGATGTTGAATATGTTTGTCTCGGTTGCAGATTGTTCCTAGTGTTGTATGTATGAGCAATGGTATTGTAACTCAATTGTTGTGAAACATTTTTCTTAGGTGGTTCGAGGACAAGTACGAGTTTTTTTTGAACTTGTGGTTTTTGAGAGGGTGGATGAATGATAAGTTTAGGCTTGGGAGAGTAATTCAAGGTGTATCTAATGTGCATAACCTCAGAAGATGTATCATTATTTTTGTGATCTCTTAGTGAAGAGGAGTCTAATTTTACTTCATCATCTTCATCTTTAAAGGGTTTACTATTGCCAATATTGTCATTTTCTTCCACCATTATATCTTCCCTAGTAGGAGAGTTTTTAGGAGAACTACAAACCAAATGTTCTTGACATTCAAGGATTGGTTCTTTTAAGATGACTTCATCTCATGCTAGGGAGTTATCAGTGGTTGAATTTTCTTGTTCATCAACAATGGTGTTGTCTTGTTCAAGAATGTTTTCTCTAGGGGAAGAGAGGAAGTCAAGATTCCCATGACTTTCATAGATTAGATCTTCTAACATCAAAGTATCATCTTCACAACTAGGAGATATACTAGGAGAAGAACAAATGTGATTGTCATGATCATTTATGGTTGTTTCTTCTTGTTCATCAATGTCGTGTTCACTAAGAGACATAGGAGGAGAGAAACAACTAGGACTCTCAAAACTCTCATTGATTAGTTCTTCTAACATCAAACTATCTTCTTTTCCAATAGGAGAGATATTAGGAGAAGAACAAATATGATCATTAGGATTGTCCAAGGTTGTATTCTCTTTCACTAAAACACTCTCATAGGGAGGGGATATGAACTTTTCCTTAGCATTCATAGAAAGGTAAGGTACTAACATTGTTTGACCAAGAACGAAAAAAGAACTTTTAACCATCTCATGCAATACTTTAATAATGTAAACAATGTGTATCCAAAGATACAAAATAGTTTTATCTAATGAATGCAAAACTATAAGAATACAAACAGTTATGTATATCCAAAAATGAAAAACACTTTTATCAAACTTATGCAAAGTTTTATGAATGTAAACATTGTTTGTGCAAAAGTGAAAAGTACTTTTATCCATATTATGAATTTTTTTAGAAATGTGAGCATTTTCAGATATAATGATGCTTGTAATTGAAACAATTTAGAAAATGAGTGCCCTGAATTGATGTTTTTGACCTAGATGCATAAAATAGATGTTCCCAAAACTTTCCAAACTTATAGTATATGTTAGAGGGAGGCTTAGGAAGCACAAAAAATAAGATTTAAACCCTGAAAAATTTCAGCTTTAAACTCAACATGGACTAAGATACGAGAAAGGGCATTTTAGTCCTATTGAAGGAATTTGAAGGTTCCAGAAACTAGAATAAAATGCAATCAACTCAAACAGGATTCTAAGGTTAAAACCATGAGAGGGACTAAGACACCAAGAAGATCATTTATATCCTAGTAGAAGTTTTTGGCAGAAAAACAATAAATTCTAAGTTGTTAACAGTGTTCCCAGATTGCCTACCTAGGGACTTGATGTTTAGAAACTGAAAATTGAGCAAATGAATGCAAGAAAAAGTGACAATTAACAAGCAATTGGATGCAAAAGTGAATAATTTTTTTTTCAATTTTGTATGCAATAGCAACGTGTCTAAATGCAATTAGGATGATGAATAATGCACTTTTTCAATTTTTCAATGAGATAAAATGATGCAAGCAAGAAAAAACACAACCTATATGCACTTTCCCTAATGCAACTATGAGAAACCCTATATGCAATTTCACTAATGAAAGTTGCAATGCAAGAATGAATGCAACCTAGATCTAGGAATTTAATGGAATCCAAATTATAAAATGAATGCTCAAAATGTTGGGTTCACTAAAATGATTAATAGGAGAAATAGATATATGAATATCACTCTTTCTCCACTAATCACTCAATAATGTCCTAGGAGTCCTAATTGGATTGACTAACAACCTCATAAGGTGAGTCAATTCACAATGAGGAGGACCTAGGAGGGGGCTTTCTTAACTTTAAAGGGGTTCACCACCAAGCAAATGCTTAGAAAAGAAAATGATGGAAAACACACTGTGATATGTGAAATGACCTAGAATTAGAAATGCAAGCTAAATGAAAGATGAAAATAATGAAATTATCCAACAACAAGATAGTATGTGTGTACCTGGGAAGTCTAGAGATGTTGTGAGGATTTTGGAAGTGTCAAGAAGCTGCTAAAAAGTGTTATGGAGGACTAGGATACCTAGGATGGCATATTACTCCCGCTGCTATTTTTCAAGGGAAGATGTGGAGTCTTCGTATGTTAGAACCAGATCTAAAGGAATCTCTGGAAAATGTGATCGGGAGGAGGGTATGTGCAAGATCATCATGGAAAAAACAGGCCCTTAAGTGGCAAAAAATTTAGAAAAATCAGTGTTAGGCAACTTGACGTAAAAATTTGAATAACTTATCTATATTATTTCAAAAAATATGTAAGAATAGAATATGTATAAAATTGAATGTAGTTTCTAAACTACTAGGTTTTTTTTTTTTTTAAATCTATTTGGTAAAAATTTGAAATTTCAATGCAGTAGTACTTAAATTTTAGGGAAAAAATAAGAAGTAGGTGTCTGTCTGACCACCCTAACCATAATAAAATGATAATATTTCTTTATAAGATTTTATATATAAGTAGAAGATTCATGTCCGGATGTGATGCATATTTTTTTGTAATATTTTCCAAAGTAAATAATTAATTATGAATTTTTTATTACAACTTTTAAAAAATATAAAAACTCGTATGTCTGACCACCTTAACTTGGTCAAAACTTCAGGAAATTTATTTTTTCTTTTTTTAATCCTATAGTATGTGAAGCATAGAATGTGATGCATGTTTTGGATTCAAAAAATGTGATACCATTTGAAAGCTATAGATGTTTTTCAATCAGCCTATCGATCAGGACTTTAGTCGTAATTATAATAGAAAATGAATAATAATTATTTATTAAATTCAAATTAAAGCATAGTTTATATTGGTGGAAAGTTGAGAATCTCCTCTAAAAACCTTTTAAGTTTCATCAATTTTGGGTAAAAAAATGTCGTCAGCCACATACCCTACAAATACCCATAATATTGCCACTTTTTGGCCCATCATGATCCTGCACATACTAAGATGCCCAAGATGGTGTATTAGTCCTATTTTGAATTTCTACAAACTCTGAATAGGATCCTACGCTCCAAGGTATGCACTTGCTTCTCCTCCGATCTAAGGTCCTAAAACTTCCATATTTGACCTGTAGGTGAGTTTTCATGAAGATGTCAACTTTACAATGCAACTTTGCAACTTTACAATTTTTCACTTCAAATGATCTTCAAGTCTTCAACCTAGATCTACATGTACAAACACACAAGAGGGAAAAACTTGTTGATTGTAAGTAAATGGGGATTTTCCTTGGTCAAACCCCTTGTAGGTAATTAAACCAAATGATGAAATGAATGAAATGAAGAATGAAATATGAAATATGTAAATGATATAACCTTGGAAGATGTCTTGTGAACCAAATATGCAATCTACCATGTAGTGGGCATCAAGAATGTAAATCTTGGATCCTTGGATATGATGTGAACAATGGTTACAAATAGATCTTCAATTCTACATCCACAATCTTGGCTCAACAACATGAATGGATGCATTAAACCCTTGACATGATGCTTGAATCTTGAAGATGGCTCCAAATGCTTGATGAATTTCTCTTGAATGCATTTAAACTTTCCTTAGGAATGAATACTTGAATGCTTGTTGTCTTCTTATGAGAAAATGAGAGAGGGAACCTTGTATTTATACTTATTCATGCTTAATATTATGAAATTATACCACAACAAGCCGACATATGAATTCATTAAATAAAGGAGGCTAAATCCTGCCCAAATTTGAAATTGAATCCTAAAAATAAGCCAAGGGGGACTAAGATGCCCTAGGTGGCATCTTAGTCCCAAGGCTCAATTCTCAGGGCATGGACTCCAAAAAGGGACCTTTTCAAGTGTATTCAAAATCAGGGTCCCAAGACCATGGAGGACAAAGATGCTCTAGGTGTTGTTTTAGTCCCAGTCCACAAATCAGGGACACACAGAAAGAATCATTCAATGATCATTAAATATCTTTTGATGTTTGTCAAGATTTTCCATAAAAACATATAGTTTATTATGCTTGTGGATGCAAAATAGGGTAAATTAAGCTATAAAGAAGCATAAATAAAGCAAGGTGGGCCCAAAAAAGTGTGAAAATGCAAGGGTATGCATTTTACTACATTATAGTTCAAAAGATCACATAGTCAACGATGGTCAACTTCTTTCAAACTTTTCAAAAATATCAAAATTTCCATTCAACATATTGAATTTCCTCCATAATTCAATTTATTATATTATAATTTAAATGCAATAAAAATTGTGTTATGACAAAAAGGTGTTTTAATGGATCAAATTTTATGATGACATGCACCTCTTTATTCAACAAATAATGTCTCTATATATTGGTAGCAAACACAAGAGCCAAATATTGATTTTCTACTATTGTATATGAAGTTTCATAATCAATCAATGTTTGTCTAATGGAATAAACAGGATGCTCTTTACCATTCTCATCTTGTTGAGCCAATAATGCAACAAGATCATGGTTTGATGCTGATATATAGACTCAATGAAAGATTTTCCTTGGAAAATAGGTTGTAGCATGGGAGAATTAGCTAGATATTGTTTCCAACTTCCAAATTTTTTTTGATAATCCTCATTCCATCTAAATTATGATTCTTTCTTAAGGAGCCGAGTAAAAGGAAGAGTACGATCCACCACCAATTCCACAACAAATTGATGAATGGCTTGAATATTACCTTGCAAGCTACATAATTAAGAAATGTTCTTAGGATGTGACATGTTTATTATAGAACCAATCTTCTTTTCTTCCACCCTAATGCCTCTATGTGATACTATAAAACCAAAAAGTTTTCCACTATCCATGCCAAAAACACATTTATTCATATTTAACCTCATGTTGTACTTGTGAATTATTTCAAAGATCTACCAAAGGATTTTAACATGGTCTTGATGAGTTATGTATTTACCCAAGATATCATCAACTTTAGCTTCCAAAATATTATGAATGAAATCATGAAATATTAATGTCACAACTCTTTGATATGTTGATCTAGCATTTTTCAATCTAAAAGGCATAATGACCCAAAAAAACCAAGGTATAGTGAAAGTTGTTTTGTATTGATCTTGGAGGTTATTAAATATTTGATTATAGGTTCCTATAAAATAATCCATAAAAGATAATAATGCATGTCCCAAGATTGAATCCATTATTGGTTATTAAACCTTGAAATGAAATGAAATAGCATGAAAGGAATGATGAATGAACAAGTCAATGTCAAAACTGACCGAACCCTTGAATGAACCTTGGAATGTAGATCTACAACTTACATGAAATGGCTTCAATGAATGTGGATATTGATCTTGAAACTTGATTTGAAACAATTCATTGAATGTTTGAATGGATCATGAACACTACATCAACATATTAGCTCCAATAAAATGCATGATGCAAGAAGATTTTTACATCACAATTGGATCCTTATTGCTGCAATAATCCTTCACTAAATATAGCTTTGAATGCCTTGAATTTCTCTTGAAATTCTCTTGAAATCTCACTTGAAAACTTAGAGTCCTTAGATCAAATTTGCTAGATGAAATTTAGTGAAGTGATCTTATATTTATAGGTATGTAAACTTAATTTCAAAAAATTCAAATAACACAAGCCAACATGTGAATATGGATTTGAAATCATTGAAATATTGCAAAAAACATAATTAAAATTTAGGTCCTAGGTCACTTTCCTAGGACACACATTGCTCAATGAAAAGTGTTATGTTAAGGCATTAATGAATGTCGACTTTCCTCTTCAGAAAATACAATTAATTGGGATTCAATTTGAATTAAAGGGGCCAATGAAGGAAAATTCAGCTCAATTAATTAAGGGATCCCTAAATAAGTGTGAAAGTGTAAATAAATAAACCTTACAACACAAAAAATAAGGCATAATTAAGTCCATTTTAATTAATAGGGCCCTAAACTTAATGTGAATATGTAACATACATATTACAACATTAAATTACAACATAATTAAGTTTATTTTAATTAATAAGGCCCTAAACATAATGTGAATATGTAAAATACATATTACAACATTAAATTAAGGCACAATTATGTTTATTTTATTATTAATTCCTAATTAAGTGTGAAAAAGGGATACTTTTTCCTACACTACATTTAGCCCCCACTTTAGTTAGAGGATGACCTTGCATCAAACTCACACTAAAGTAGACATTCAAGATACATGTATGCAACAATGAAAAATATACTCAATCATGCAATGTTAAAGACCTAAAGAGAAAGGGGAGGCAGATCAAGCTTTGACTATCCAACATGATATGGAACACGTCTCAACTATTTTTCTAGGGGAAAGGGGGTTGGATCAAGCCTTAACTATCCAACGTGATGTGGAACACATCTCGGATGTTTGTCTAGGAATCTTCACAAGTAGAACTTCATGTCCACTATGCAAATGATGTGTGCGATCACTCCAGGCTAATGAAACCTTAGGTCATCTAGTAGGTGAGCCCCTAGGAAAGTGGCTTAGTGAGAAAGTCATTCCAGGTCTACATGCTCTCATTGTACTAACCATACCAAAGTTATCCCTCTAATAACTCCAATAGGGTGCAACAAAACAAAACTAGGACTTTGAGCGTCACAAGGTTAACAAGTTGTATTATGCTAAACATTTATGAACAAAGATGTAGGTAAAGGTTTGTTCAAAGGGACTTTTCTTAGTTCATGTAAGGTCTCTTCTTGGGGATCATCATGTCTAATGTCTCCAAGAGAGGAAAATTTAAGATTAAAAGATTTGAAACTTAGGGAATGCAACGCGTAGCATCACCACTAAGATGAAAGTCGTATGCTAGGAAATATCATGCTCTCAAAGGAAATCAAACCAAATGACACCACCAAGAAAAATATGCATCACAAGAAGAAAGAAAACCATAGAAGGAAACGTGAGGAATGTAAAAAATAATGTCAATGGATGCCCCCACTTTAAAAAAATTGCTACACCATTATTGTGAGCAATTTTCTTTAATGTAGCTGATGAAGAATACATGAAAGCTTATTTGAAAAGCCCTATGCCAGTCATATGTTCCCAAATGAAGCTACATCATGAAGAAGAGAGGAAGGGGTTGCCCCCAAAAATCATATAAGGGATCTACAGATTCTAGGTGAGTATGTCTTTGCTACAATGTTGTTATAGAGCTTAGGAATGCCATCATTCCCTAAATACCTGTAGAATAGGAAGAATGACATATAGAGAGCAAAAAAAAGAAAAATATTTCAAGTCAACATGGAAGAGACCAAAATGTCTTGACGGTTTGTGTCATCCCTAAAAGGAAAACACAAGACAAAGAAAGATAAATTTTTATGACATATAGAAGAAACTAGGTACAAAATGCACATGAAGAGAGAGATACATAAAAAAAAAATAGTTCAAGGGATTACATTATGCACATGTAATCACACAAAGAAACATGAAAAAAAAATACAAGACTAGTAAGGAACATGCGAGTCAACCTATAGTAGGTCATTTGCATTCCAATCTTGATCAGTAAATGCAGAAGGTAGACAACTAGCCAAAGGGAAAACATCAAGTGTTGAACTAGGACAAGGCTATCTAACCCCTTGCCCCCAATAAATGCAAAATAAGGATGAGTCCAGATGATTGATGAGAAACGTGATAGAATAAAAATCAGTATCAATTAGAGGAACTAGGTGCATCAACACAAGAAAGTGCACCACAATCCTTAAGATCTTAAATTTTATCACTTAAAGCCTTACATTCAATAGTAGAATGACCATGAATTCGATGATATGTAGAAAATGAACTATTGTTGTAAAATTTATTTCATGTTCTTGGAGGGAGAGATATCAAGTTATCTTGGAGAACTCTCAACAAGATACTCTCTTGATCAATAGTAGGGGATGTTTCTTTCTTAGCACAAGATGTCATACACACAATAGATGATAAGGTCTTAGATGAAAAGGGAGATAAAGGCGGTAAACCTAAATCTTTCTTGAAATAGTATGGTATAGACTTTACTTGTTCTCTATAATTTTTCTCCATGTTTTCATAATGTCCATATTTAGAAAGGAGTTAGTAACCAAGACCAAAAAATTCTTCCAACTCAGATGAAGAGGTTTTATGCTTTTGAGAAGGATTTTCTTCTTCATGAGAGCACAAATCCTTTTCAGGTTTCTTAAAGTTATGCATCTTCCTCTCATGGATGGGAGTTAAAGAGCCCCCATCATCACCATGGGGTGGCATTGTTGACATAGAATCAAGTTGAGAAAATGAAACCCAAGGATATTTTGGTTTAGATTGTTAGATTTTGTACTCTCCCATAAAGGAGGGAGAAAAATATAATGAACCCCAATCAACATTAAAGCATGTGTCTGAGAATGAATTGTTTGTATATGAATCTTTGGAATTTAAGTGTGATATTTTGGACTCTTCATTGAAATGAGGCGTAAAATATAATGACCCCCAATAATCACTAAGGAGTTTAGTTGTAGGTGAAAGACAATTAGGATTAACATCAACTTCCATAGGTTCTACTTTGGAAGTTGGAATCAAAGTATTAGGGGTGTTGTAAGTGTTATGATCATGTTGAGCTTGTGACTTATAACTTTGTTCATTTTTCTTCAACCATGTATATCTTGTTTTATTCAAAATCCATCTCACGGTGAAGAGTAGACGAGACTCTTTTCATAGCATGAATCCATGGTCTCCCTAGGAGAAGGTTTTACGAAAGAGGTCCTGGCATGATATGGATAAGGGTAGGAAAAACTACAGGTTTGACCTCAATAGGTAATATGATAATTCCTAATGGTTTCCTATTAACATTATCAAATCCAAAAATATTATCATCATTAAATTGAATAAGCCTCTTATCCACACAATTTTACCTAGGAGATACATGCTACAAACATTGAGTCCTGCCCTATTGTCTATGAGAGTGTTCCTAACAATAGTTTCATTGATGATCACCTTTATCATTAAGGCCTCATTATTATTTTGTATCTCAAGCGAGGGTAATTCATGCTTAGGGAATGTAATTTCTGACTTTGTCACTTACATAAAATCAAAGGATGATGCTACATCATTCAACTTCATAGAAAATTGGATATCATTCTTCTGCAAAATTTCTTAGAGCATCCTATTATATGTAGGTGATGTTTGAACAAGATCTGGTAAGGATATGAAAGTGGGAGTATGTTTAAGTCATTCAACAAAATCATACTCCTTTCCTCCATGTAAAGGTAAATGAGGAGCATTACATAAAATAGATTAAGGCAATGGTAATGAAGTGGGGGTGGTTTGTAGTTGCATATTGTTCCATGTATGTATGTGTGAGCAATGATATTATAACTCAGTTGCTACAAAGCATTATCACTATAAATTTTCCTTTTAAAGTTCAAGATATCTCCTAGTTTCAATGGTTTCTTCTTAGGTGGTTCTATGATGAGAGGTGACTTAGGAGGCTTGCTAATAAAAGGAGATCCAATTTGTGTAGTCATAACCTCAACTGAGTTACTCATATGTCCTTCTAGTGAGGGGGAATCTAATGTGAACTTAACATTTTTATTTATTCCATCCTTCTTAGTGTTTGTTGAGACAAATGTACCATTAGAAGAGGGATAAAAAATATTCTCATGATGCTCAATAATTGGGTCTTCTAACACCAAAATACCTTCATCACAAGTAGGAGAGGTATTAGGAGAAGAGAAACTATGACTGTCATGCTTGTCTATTCTTGGATCCTCTTGTAGCAAGGATTTAGTGGATGATCTAGATGAGATGAAGTCCTCAAGGGCTTCATATAACATCTCAAATTCATCACAACTAAAGGGTTTAAAGGATATTATCTCTCCAAGGTTAACCATTTAGCTTTTTCTTTTCATTATTTTTGTTTTATTTTCTAATGTTTGCAAGATGTAAACCAATCTATCTAATGATGCAATGATGTAGAAAATGAAAGAAAATTACAGAAATCTAATACTAACTTTAGCTAAATTATTTAAGAAATGTTTTCCAAAAATGCTGCAATATCTAACTAAATGAGCAATACTTTGAATACACTAAAAAACTGTTTCAAAAATTCAATTCTCAGATCAGAAAATAGTAAAATAAATGCAAACCAGAGACTAAAAAGTACACAAAAATTTGACTAAAATCTATGTGCAGGGACTCATTCTCCCTTGGGTGAATGGTTCCACATTTTGATGAGCTAATGCAAGTGAAATGAAGGAAAAAATATGAACTATACGACACTTTTTGAAATGAAATTTTGATTCAAGTTTTGAATATGAATGATAAAAAGTACACTAATATGCAAACACTACATGTAAAATTAATGTAATTTGCATGCAAATTTTTGAATTTTTTAGATTTAAACAATGCAACAATGCAAATTTAAACCCCTATATGCAATGTAAGCTAATGCAATTTTGACAACCCTAAATGAGATGCAAATTAATGAAATGAAATGCAAACTTATGAAAATATTAGATCTAGGGTTTAAATGCACTCCAAGCCAAAAATTAGAATGTTCAAAACTTGGGTTCACCAAAATGAAATGAAGAAAAATAGGAGGTTCCTAAGATTTCCCAAAATTGAAAAGTGGATCCAAAGTGGGAAAATGGGTCCTATTTCTCTAATTTCATTAGGAAATGAGATCCACACAATGAAATGACTATCAACCCTCAGGTGAATCAAGTGAAAGTGTGAATCTACAAATTTCCTTTTTCTGCAAGGACGGGGGTCTAGGCCAAACAACACTTTAAGGAGAGATTAAAAATAGAAAATCAACTCCAAAATGCAATCTATAACTTTGGATATAATAGATTAAGAATAAAACTAATTGATTGTGGTGATGAGCCTTATCCATATTGGCGAACTTTGTTATCAACTTGTGTTTTTTCTTCTCTCTTCTATCTCTCCTTTATTCTGTTCATCACTTTATTATTTCTATGTTCATTTAAGCATTTCAATTACATTATTACATTTTAAGGCCTTCAAATTAAGAATTGTAAACACTAAGAAAACACATGCAATTGTCATAGATCCTAACATAGATCAAGTGGTATCAAAGCTTGTTGTGACTAGTGTTTGCAGAGGTGAATGATAATGAGAGGAAAGAGACAATGAGGTGAAGGCAAACTTGCAGAGTATAACCCTGAGATCAGGAAACAAAGAACTTTTCCACCACCAAAGATGGTAGAGAAGGAAGCTAAATCAAGTTTCGAGCTTGACCCAAAAAAATTTCAACGAGCCTTTCTTGACATGAAGGCTATGGTGAAAGAGCTCTATCAAGAATGGAAAGAATGAAAAAAGAGTGAAATAGGAGACTTGTCGAAGCGGGAAAAGCATAAAGATCAAGAGGAAAAAGGGAAAAGACTAGGAGGTGATGATGAGCCTCTAAAAACTCATTCTTCTCCATCTTCTCCTTCTTCTCCTACAAATTCTACTTCTTTTGTTAATCCTTTCAAGGGTGCACATAAGCCTAAAATTAAATTGGATGTAAAATTTGATCTACCTAAGTATTACGGGAATTAAATGTTGAGAAATTAGATGATGGGTATGTGTAGGATCATCATGGAAAAAATAGGCCCTTAAGTGGCAAAAAATTTAGAAAAATCAGAGTTAGGAAACTTGACGTAAAAATTTGAATAAGTTATCTATATTATTTCAAAAATATGTAAGAATAGAATCTGTAGAAAATTGAAAGTAGTTTCTAAACTACTAGGTTTATTTTATTTATTTTTAAATCTATTTGGTGAAAATTTGAAATTTCAATGCAGTGGTACTTAAATTTCAGGGAAAAAATAAGAAGCGGGTGTCTGTCTGACCACCCTAACCATAATAAAATGATAATATTTTTTTATAATATTTTAGACATAAGTAGAGGAATCATGTCCGGATGTGATGCATATTTTTTGTAATTTTTTTCCAAGTAAATAATTAATTATGAATTTTTTATTACAACTTTTAAAAAATATAAAAACTTGTATGTCTGACCACCTTAACTTGGTCAAAACTTCATGAAATTCATTTTTTTTTTTTTTTAATCCTATAGCATATGAAGCATAGAATGTAATTCATGTTTTGGATTCCAAAAATTTGATACCGTTTTAAAGCTATAGGTGTTTTTCAATCAGCCTATCAATCAGGACTTTAGTTGTAATTTAAATAGAAAATGAATAATAATAATTTTTTAAATTCAAAGTAAAGCATAATTTATATTGGTGGAAAGCTGAGAATCTCCTTTAAAAACCCTTTTCATTTCATCAATTTTGGGTAAAAAAAAAGTCGTCAGCCACATAGCCTACAAATACCTATCATATTGACACTTTTTGGCCCATCATGATCCTGCACATACCCTGATTGGGTTTAGAAAGTAGAAGTATACTGTAGAGGTCAAGGTCTCTTATATGATGCTTCTAGGATCTAGTTAGCTACTCTTCGGTTAGGAGAAACAACTCTCACCTGGTGGGAGAGTATAACTCGGCCAAAAATTTCACATGGTAGAGTTAATTTAACTTGGGTAGAGTTTGTTAATGCTCTTAAGAATAAATTTATCCCCTAGGCCAGATGCACCAGTTAATGATGAACTGGAAAACTTTTAGACTAGGGAAAGGTCAAACTATCCAAGAGTACACCCATGAATTTAGGAAAAGGGCTATTGCATTGAATGTCCCATTTTACACCTAGGACACATTGCTTAAGTACATAGGTGGTCTTCACTCTTATCTAAGACATCCCATTTTGGTTTTGAATCCTAGTAATCTAGATGAATTATGTGTACAAGCCACACACTTAGAATCAAGAGGTAAGAGTACTTTTCTTGATAAGTCTGACAAGAAGCCATCTAATCCTGAAGGTAAATCCAAAGATATAGAAAAGGGGATGAAGATAGCTACCATTAAGAAGGAGGGTGATAAGTTCACATGCTCTCATTGTGGTAGGAAAGGTCATGATGAAGATCACTGCTGGAAGTTCCATCCAAAATTGAAGCCAAAATGAGCTCATAAATAGAAAGGTAACAAGGAGGTCACAAATGTTGTTATGGATCTTGGTTCAGATTCTAAAGATGAAATGAATATAACAACAATGGGATTAAAAGGTAAGGATTCTATTGTTTCTATTTCTATTTGTGCTTCTACTCCTCAAGTCTATGATGTCCCTAAATATAGGAAAAGAAATGAGCTATTTCACATAAGGGTTGTTGCTAAGCACACTAAAATTGATACACTCATAGATAGTGGAACTCAAATTAACCTAATCTTAGAAGATGTAAGGAATTTGGGATTGAAAAGTACACTGCATTAGAGACCTTATCCACTAGGCTAGGTTTGCAGAAATAATGAATTGCAAATAACAAGGTAATGTACTTTAAGATTCGTAATCACAAGCAAGTATGTTGATCAGGTGTAGTTTGATGTGGTTCCACTAGATGTCTGTGGGATAGTGTTGTGTAGCTTGTATTTTTATGTGAATAATGGGAAAATAGATGCTTTATAACCTAGGTCATAGAACACCACTTTTTTTAATTATCATTCAAGGATGTCCTAGGAGTCCTAATTGGATTGACTATCAACCTCACAAGGTGAGTCAATTCTTAACAAGGAAGACCTAGGAAGGGGTTCTTTAAGACTTTAGGGGTTCACCACCAAAAAAATGCTTGGAAAATATAAATAAGCATTCAACCTACAAAACCTAGTAATGCAAGCTAAATGAAGGATGCAAATGATAAAATAATGCAACATCAAGTTAGTATATGTGTACTTGGGAAGTCTGGAAATGTGAAAGATTCCAGAAATGCAAAGAAGTTGTCAAAATATGCTATGGAGGACTAAGACACCCTTACTGTTATCTTAGTCTTACTACCATTTTTTGGGGAAAATGTGGAATCTTTGGATGTAGGAACATGATCTGAAAGAATCTCTACAAAATTCTACTTGGAAGACAAGATGCCCTTGCTATAGTCTTTGTCCTAATCTAAATTTCTAAATTTTTTGAGTGTGATCCTGAGGTTCAAGGTCTGCACTTCCTTCTCCACCAAATCTTTAGATATGAACCTATAAAATAACCTGCAAAACAAAGGAAATTGGATTGATTGTTTATGGGGGTTTTTCTTTACCAAACCCCTTGTTTGGTAATTAAACCTTGATGAAAAATCATAGATCTGAAAATGAAAATGTGTGTGTGCCCTAATCTTAAGTGTTTCTAAGATTATGTAAGCTAGAACATGGAGAAACCCTATTCAAATGTGTTAGAATATAATTCCTAAGATGTAAATGAAAGTGACCTACAAAGGAGATCTCAAATCACCTTGATAGGTTATAAGCATGAAATATGCTTCCTTAGGAAAAAAATAGAACAATGGAAGATGGGATCAATCAAGAAATAAGTCCTTAGGCTTGAATGAATGGCTAGTTGCATCTCCAACCTAGAATCTCTCATGATCCTCTATATGCATCCATCACTAGTCTTTGGCACAACTAGATCTTGATTTAGAAATGGACTTGAAAAACCTACAAAAACACAACAGAAGGTTGCTCCAAGACTACAATTCCTTGCTTCTTGAAACTCTCCTTCAACTTATGATTTCAACTTGTATTCTCACTTGCTTTATGTGAAAATGGGGTGTGAATCTTACTTTTATAGGAATTCCTATCTAATAACCTGATTATTAGATCCCAAAGGTCAAAAAAATGCTAATTTAAATCAAATATTTTCATTTCATGCTCTTAATTCTAAAAAATAAAGCACTTAGGACTAAGATGCCCTAGGTTGCATCTTGGTCCCACTAGGTGGGACTAAGACACCACCAAGGGTGTCTTGATCCCACAAGGCTTAATTTGCAACTGTGAAAGCTGGGTTACTAAGATTAATGATTGTTTATGGATTTTGGTTAGGTTTACGATTGAAACATGCCTTGGGATGCATAAAAAGAGGGTCTTAGGGGCCCATAACAAGTGTGTAAATGCAAGGGTATGCATTTTATTACACTATAGTATGATCAAAAGGCTATTTTCTACAAGGAATTCAATCATTATCATTTGTTTAAAGATGGCATCAAGTATATCATACATTGTCACAGGATCAAGACTAGTAGATCTTTTGCAAACACAGGGCAGTTGAAAAGGGTGATTAATGCAAGTAAAGATTTGTCTCTTATGTCTATCAAGTTAGGTGGTTCTAGACATGAGCTGGAGGTAATAAAGGCTAATCATGATCAGTTGTCACAAGATACACCAATAGTACAACATGAGGAAACAGTAAATGAAAACATTGATGGTCCAAGTCCTTAACTTATATTTGAGAATTTGGAGGTTCCCTTGGGTAAAAATGTCCCTGTTCTAAAAGAAAGACATTTTGTTGCTTCATTCACTTTTCTATCTACATTATTATTCAACTTGATGTTAGTCAGTGGTTATTGGTTAATAGCTATAAAAATTGTTGTAGATGCTTATGGAAGTGATAGAATGATGTATATGCTCAACAATATTATTACAATTCTGATTGTGGTGATGAGCCAGGTGTATAGATGGACATATGATACAGGACAAGTGGGGAGGCCATGCCCTCACTTAAATTTTGAATAAATGTAACTTTTGGAGGTCTAAAATCTTTCTAGTGGGGAGAACTAATCTAGGTGGATACTTTTTGTCAAAATTTAAACTATTCCATATGATCTAGAAATTGTCACCATGTTGAAGTGCTTAGTGAAATGAATCCAATGTAGCTTGAATAGAGTCAAAAGGAGATTGTATGATCAAGATATGCTCAATCAACGTTGGATCAAATAGGGTACCTAAGGCTAGTCAGAAGGGAAAAAAATGATCATGTCAGAATTGGACAAAATTAGCATCAAAACAAAGAGCTCATCGCCATGATCCCAACACCGCTCTTTTTCCAAAATCGAAGCTCATATGTCGAAGATATGGTTGATCAAAGTTGCAAGTTGACTGGACCGTATAATGTTGACATCAACATGACATCAACATTTTGATGAAGTAGGTTGTATAGTACAAATGCTAACATGGAAAAATTAGGTCTTGACATGTGGCAGTCTATAGAGTTGATTGGGTAGGTGATGTGGCACTATCTGGTCCTGACACATGGTATTTTGTACACATGTGGATGGTGACTGGGCATTGGATAGGTGTTGATGTGTCTTTGACAGTGAGGTGTGCCTGGACGGTGATGTGGAAGCTAACTGGTCTTCGGTAATGAATCACAAGGTGCCACATGGCCCAATCATAGGGTTCCATGTGGCACCCATATGGGTTGGAATAGTTGCATATTTGGATATGTGCAGGATCATGATGGGCCAAAAAGTGGCAATATGATGGGTATTTGTAGGGTATGTGGCTAACAAATTTTTTTTTACCCAAAATTGATGAAATGAAAAGGGTTTTTAAAGGAGATTCTCAACTTTCCACCAATATAAATTATGCTTTACTTTGAATTTAATAAATAATTATTATTTATTTTCTATTTGAATTATGACTAAAGTGTTGATTGATAGGCTGATTGAAAAACATCTATAGCTTTCAAATGGTATCACATTTTTTGAATCCAAACATGCATCACATTCTATGCTTTGTATACTATAGGATTAAAAAGAAAAATTGAATTTCATGAAGTTTTGACAAAGTTAAGGTGGTCAGACATAGAGTTTTTATATATTTTTAAAAGTTTTAATAAAAAAATCATAATTAATTCTTTACTTGGAAAAAAATTACAAAAAAATATGCATCACATTTGGACATGAGTCCAACTTATGTCTAAAATATTATAAAAAATATTATCATTTTATTGTGGTTAGGGTGGTCAGACAAACACCTTATTTTTCCCTAAAATTTAAGTACTATTGCATTGAAATTTCAAATTCTCACCAAATAGATTTTTAAAAATAAACCTAATAGTTTAGAAACTACATTCAATTTGCTATAGATTCTATTCTTACATATTTTTGAAATAATATAGATAACTTATTCAAATTTTTACGTCAAGTTGCCTAACTCTGATTTTTCTGAATTTTTTGCCACTTAAGTGCCTGTTTTTTCCATGATGATCCTGCACATACCCATTTGTCTTTACTAAAAAATTTATGGTGGGGGTTGAACCCCCCATGTTCCTCCTCCAAGAATCATGTATTACCACTACACAGTGCACTATGTGCTCAACCAAACATGGGTGACCATTTGTTTCATTATAAAGAAGACAGAAATTATGTTTTAAAAATAGTAGGGGCCGAGGTTGACCACTGACCTCCCCACCCCTAAAAGTATGAATAACCATCACAACATCAATGGTGTTGAGATTAAAGAGGGAGTTGGTTTATTATAAACCATATCTTAAAATTGAATATCCCTATTTCAAAAGGTTAACACCATAAAATGAGAAAAAAGTTAACCCCTTAACTGTTAAGCCCGAAAATATGAAAAATAAAGGGCTGAAATAAAATATTAAAAGATATAAAAGGTTATTAAGGGTTTAAAGGAGTTTTTAGGAGATTTTTGATATTATAAAGGGGATATTATGAAGATTATCTTTGTAAATAGTGGAGATTTGCAAAATTACATGTTGTAAATACGAGATATGGGTTGATTTGTAAAATCATATGGTTATTAGTCATATTGAGAAAAAAATATGTATTAAAAGGGGGGTATAGACTTGTGAAAAGTAAGTGATGACTTATGAGAGAATTTGTATGAAGATTCTGAGTGTCTGAATCTGTGCATCGAAGGAGCATCACTCTGCTGCACTTGAAGGAGGAAGACTTTGAAGCTCATGAAGAATCAACATTGTATTATGTTGATGCCTTGTAATTAGTTTGGAGCATAATCAAGGATCACTCATTCTATTGATGAGGGACCTAGAGATGTAGCCATATTGGTGAAATTTGTTATCAACTTGTATTTTGTCTTCTCTCTTCTATCTCTCCTTTATTTTATTCATCACTTTATTATTGTCATGTTCATTTAAGCATTTCAATTAAGTTATTACATTTTAAGGGCTTCAAATTAAGCATTGTAAACATTAAGCAAACACATGCAATTGTCATAGATCCTAACACAGATCCATCTAATAGATTAAGAATAAAACTAATGGAAGCTACAAAGCTTTTGGTAGATAGATGGAAGGAATAAATGTTATGTACCTCTCACAAAATGGTCTTTTTTAGAATATTTTTGAGGACTCATTCACCCTATGGTGAATGGGTCTTGTGTAGGGCTCTTCAAAATTTGTTTCTAGGTTCTCTGCTCCTATTTCTGCACTTCGAGATTCCCAATTTTCACCATCAGATAGTTGGAAATAAACCTAGGATCTAAGTTTCTATGAGATGACAACAAAGCTGACAACTTAGACAATTTTGTAATTTTTCACTTTCAAGATCTTCAACTTTTCTTCAACCTACAAATTTGCAACACGCAAAGAGAGGGGAAAAATGTTTGTTTTTGGTGAATGGGGTTTTACATTGGTCAAACCCTATTTTGGTAATTAAACCTTGAAATGAAATGAAATAGCATGAAAGGAATGATGAATGAACAATCCAATGTCACAACTCACCGAACCCTTGAATGAACCTTGGAATGCAGATCTACAACTTGCATGAAATGGCTTCAATGAATGTTGATCTTCATCTTGAAATTTGATTTGAAACAATGCCTTGAATGCTTGAATGGACCATGAACACTACATCAACATATTAGCTCCAATAACATGCATGATGCAAGAATAATTTGACATGACAATTGGATCTTGATTGCTGCAATAATTATTCACTAAATATGCCTTGAATTGCTTGTGAAACACTCTTGAAATATCACTTGAAAACTTTGAGTTCTTAGATACAATTTGCTAGGTGAAACTTAGTGAAATGGCCTTATATTTATAGACCTATGTAACATTAATTTCCCAAAAAAAAAATAACACAAGCTGACATGTGAATATGGATTTGAAATCATTGAAATACTACCAAAAAAATAATTAATATTTATGTCCTAGGTCTAAGTGTGGACCCATTCGCCCATGGTAAAATGGGTCCTTTTAATCACGATCTTAGTCGCACACCAATAGTGCAGATAAATCGTAATAGAGAGACAGTGGGGAACCTATCTTTTCTTGAAAGACTAAACCAGAGCAACCTAAATCTCTAGGGTTGAATCAACTTAATCCCAAGGATCATTTAAATTAGGTCTTGACCATACTAGGTTTGCATCAAGGTTCATTGTGACAATGTTATTAATCATGAGGGGAAAATGGTAATTTTTGGTTCTAGAGGGAATCATAAGGATCAGTGAAAGATACTCTAGGCCTGATCACCAAAAAATTTCATGAAATCAACAAATATGCAATAACATTTCATCATGAATTTCAAAAAACTTTGCTATCACTTAAGTAGATTTAGCTTTAATCATTCAATAATATTATGGAAAAGAAAGATTTGCAATAAAATTTCCATTCATTCATCTCTTTTTTTTTGGAACATTTTCTAAAATTTAAACATCTAAACTAAAATAAAGCATCAAAAATACTTGAAAATTAAAATTGCTCCTGGGTATTGTCCACACATTCCCCAAGAATTAATCAAATCAAAGCAAACCACTCTATACTTCACTCGATTTCTTCACAACTAGGAATAGGATGGTACGAGATTTTAAAGAAAGGGAGGTTTATTTGGACACCAGATAGGTTTTGTATGCACCCTTAAATGATGCATCATACAATCTTGTCTAGATGAACAAACAACCAGCTACAAAATATTTCATACCAAGCAGTAGCTTTCATATTAGCTTAGATATTGATTAGCTTCTATATGCATACAAGTTTTTAATCTGAAATGATTTAAAAAATAAGAAAAAAGAACAAAACTTAAAGAAGTTTTGGCTCTTCCAACAACCACAAATTCTAAACATAACTTAAAATGAAATATCTCTTGGCCTTTTATAAGAAAAAGACACAAGAAAGATAAGACAAATACATGAGAGGAAATCCAAGGGATGAATCATAACAAGGCATGTGAAATATGACAACTGGTAGGAGAATTGCTAATGAAATCAATGGATGTCAACCTTCTTCAACACTTTAATGTCTTTCAGGTCTTTTATCTTTTTACTATTGCCAGGATAGTAACTTGAATCCGAATAGGATGTAAGAACTTTCCCATATATTCAGAATGATTTCCTTATCATTTTGTTCCTACATTTTGGCTCTACCTCAGGCTCAATGCTCCCAAGAATGGGTCACACTAGAGGTTGGTGCATTCTCCTACCTCATTCAGAATACTAGGATTCCCAGTATTTCGACAAACTCAAGCTCCTCCACATATAACCTCCCAGAACATATTCCATCTTTGGATGTGATTCTATTCGCAATTCAAATTTTCCTGACCATCCATACCCGAATGTTGCATCATAGTTTGCTTCTCCTACAAACACAAATTCCATACATTAAATCCATTTTAAAACATTCATAAAACTCTCATGAAAACAAAACCATCATTAATAAATAATTATTTTAAACTCATCATAAATATCATGATTTTAAAATCATATTCTTGCATAGTTATTACTTTTAAGTCAAGTTACCGAACTTCCGCACCTTTGAGCAACATTAAACATTTAACTTTAACTCAACATTATTACCTGGTACCCGATACCCAGTACACATGAATCATGAAATACTTAAAAAAAAAATCCTTTACTTTGAATTTTGGTGATCTCTTCAACTAGCTAGCACCTGCTATAAGCGTTAATTTTCACTTGGGTCCCCAAGTCTTTCAGTCTTGGGGCATGTTGTGAGACCACACAACAACTTGCAACCAATAAAACCAAATTCAAAAGAAACTCGGGATTAAATCATTTGCTAAAAATCCTAATTATACATATTTTCAAACAATAATCCCTTACCTTTACTTGGATTCTGACATAAAAATAATAAAATTTCTCCAAAAAGTATCAATGTGTGCTTTGATCAATTTCAATTTCTGAAACTTAGTGAAAAAATTAGTTCATTGACATTGAACTACATAATTTGGTAGTCCTCCAAATCCAACAATGGATAGAGCCTTTCTTCCAATCAAGCATCCATAGCCCTAGCAAGGTTATCTATGTAATTCCCCCAAACAGAGCTCTACGGCCAGCTAGGCATCTATTGCCCTGGTAGAGATATTTGGATAGCCCAAAGAGTTGAATTTTCTCTTTTGATATTTATTTGATATTCATTTTTTTTCTTTTGATATTTCAATGTAAGCCCATTTTCTTCAACTTGCAGGCAATGATCCCACTATTAGGTTGGGAATTACAATGGTAGTGAAGGTTACCTTTTTATTTTTCATTCAATGAAAATCCCTTCATCATTTCACCAATTCCCATAAACTCATTTAGTTATTCCTTGTAGGTGCGACTTTCTGGCTAAATTTTACCACCCTTATGCCAAATCCTAGCTAACTACAATTCACTATCTATTAAAAAATATGCATAAGTTAAAATTTAGCAGTAAAAAATTCAATCACCAAATTAAATCTAAATTTAGAACTACCAGTTACAACCCTTCCATTTTAATTGTATGGCAACCACTAAAACAATTAGCTAGCAATTCTGATTTGACGATGCTACACCACATTAATGCATTATAGTTGTCATGATGACACTTAATTCTAACCATAATACTTTGCATTTAATTCACATGCCTTAACATGCACATATTATTTCTTTTCAATTCCCAAATGTGGACATGTGCTACCTTACCGGCTTGATTTTCCTTTCTACATTGCACACATGGACACCTTCATGATTAATATGGCTCAATAAAACATAATGAAATGACCACCATTAATTTTAAAATCCTTAATTTTCTTGATTCATGATCTTCGTACTAGAAAACTTTGAAGCAAATTGCCACTAATTTTGTGAGATTTAAATTGATTTAACATTCCACTCTAGAAAAATTCATCCGATTGCCACCTCAACTTGCATTTTCCAAGACTTTGATCTAGGCAACTATGTACCACAACTTCCTCATGGTTTTCTATAAATTCCACACTTCTCTCTCACATTCTTCACATATTTTCTTTCTCAATTATCATTTAGTTTTTTCACTCTGCTTTTGCTTGCTTGCTTCCAGGTGATGGGAACTACAATTTTCCTAACCTGTGTTCGCCACCAGAATGGCTTCATGGGTCGCATTACTACCCAACAGCTTAACAAGGTTTTCTTTCTTCAAAATCCTGAATTTACTGCACCAAATGTATGCCTGGTCCTCGAGGAAACTTTTGTTGAATCCAGAGCATATTACTGGTTGAATTAGGACTTGGCTTCATAGTTCGTAGCTTCACTCCTTGATCTTGGACTTTCTGTTGAAGAAGTTTGTAGAGCTCCAAATATGATAGTGCGGCCTGATTTCTTGGGGAATTTTTACTATGTTTTATCTTTTACACACTTGGCCATCAACATACCCTCTACTGATGACATTCCTCAATTCATAGAATGAGGAAAATTAGTTCCTCTCCAACCATTTCTGACTGACTTCCATACCCCTAACTTTTGCACTCACCGAGACAATGCTTACTTGGGATATACTACTCTTATGGATGTAGTGTCCCAAATTCACCAAGTGACCACCCTGTTGTTGTAGCTCAGCCCCCTCCTTTCTCTTTTTTTCACTTTTATGGTGAGAAAATTTTGTATTTCCATGTTAATACGAAACATACATATATCTATATATATATAAATTTGTTGTTCATACTTTAAGCATGTATTTATTGTGCATGGTTTTTTTTTCATTTCACAGCATAATATTTCTAGAATATTTTGATTTCTCTCATTTGTGTATTAAATTAAGTAGAATTTTTTAACGTGGAGAACAAACCACAAAACAAAAATATAAAAAACAAAACCTATAAAAGTAAACTAACCTAACTAAAATTTATTAGTAACAAATGACTAACCCTAACTAGGCAATTTACTTTAATTTCTATCACTATCTTCATACTATTTTTTGTATGAATTACAACAAGTTTATCTTTAAGTTCACTAGAATAGATTTCAAATTTCTTGCTACAATGATGAATTATCTTAGATTTTATGCATTTCACAAACGTAAATTCAAAGTCATACTTACCAATAAATTGGATCATATGTATGGGAACGACCTCGTTATAGGTCGATTGCACACACCTTTGTTGATTCCTCCATACTCTACCTTCTTCCATCCCTAGGTCATGGTTTTCGTCTTCATTCTACTCAATTCCATGAACGGTTGTGTTCATTTCTTTATTCTCCTCCTCTCTAAGATTCTTCAATTCTTTGGCCCTATATTCACTTTTAACTTTCTTAGACCAAGCAGTAACACAATTAACATTATCATTAGAGAGAGAAAGTAAAAACTTGATATTCTATTTCCTACATAAGTTCAAGAAAATTTCCCTTTTTAACTTGTGAATTTTTAGTTAGGAGCAAAAAACACACATCTCCCACTCGATTTTCCCACTTTTCTTCTTCATAATCATCTTCCACGTGTGATAGGAATGATGACTCATCACTTTTTTTTTCTCGCTTTCAATGCAGTATTTCCATGTCTCGATGTTATTTCCCACTTTCCTACAAAACTTTAGAATTTTCTTCATAACAATTGCAATTAACAAACCATTTTGATTTAGCAAATTTTTTTTAACATTTTTAGTTTCACAAGGGTTATGCACTTTCTCATAATTTGAAATTTTTCTCATTAACGCTTCCTTCCTCTTAGTATTTAAAACCTCATCCACTAACATAATCACTTTATGGATGGCCAAACTTACCCTAGTTAGAAAAATTTGGCAATCAAGTTCACCATGGTCAGTTGTATCATGAATTCTGCACTCAGTCACCCTACCAAAGATGAACAAACTCAAAGGACACAATCTCCAGTTAAGGATTCCCCAGAGCTTATCAACTTCTATTTTCACACTACTAGCTTGCATAGACCATTGTATTACAAGAAACTTTGAAACCCAAAAATGATAGCAATTCTGAATAGAACCAGAGAGAAAGATATAGCCTTTCTTCTAGCACCAGTTCTTGTTGATCACGTTGTTAGTTGCACACCAATAGTGAAGATAAATCCTCATAGAAAGACCGTGAGAACCTATCTTTACTTGAAAGATAAAACTAGTGCAACCTAAATCTTTGAGGTTGACTCACCTCAATCCCAAGGCTCCTTTAAGTCAAGTCTTGACCATACTAGGTTCTCATTAGGGTTCGTTGTGACAATGTTGTTAATCATGAGGGGAAAATGGTAATTTCTGGTTCTAAAGAGAATCATAAGAATTAGTGAACGATATTCTCAGTCCGATCACCAGACTTCATGAAATCATCAATATGCAGGGTATGTGTAGGATCATCATCGAAAAATAGGCCCTTAAGTGGCAAAAAATTCAAAAAAATTAGTGTTAGGAAACTTGACATAAAAATTTGAGTAAGTTATCTATATTATTTCAAAAATATGTAAGAATAGAATTTGTAGAAAATTGAATGTAGTTTCTAAACTACTAGGTTTATTTAAAAATAAATAAAATCTATTTGGTGAAAATTTGAAATTTCAATGCAGTAGTACTTAAATTTCAGGGAAAAAATAAGTAGGTGTCTGTCTGACCACCTAACCATAATAAAATGATAATATTTTTTATAAGATTTTATATATAAGTAGAGGACTTATGCCTAGACATGATGCATATTTTTTGTAATTCTTTTCCAAGTAAATAATTAATTATGAATTTTTATTACAACTTTTAAAAATATAAAAAATTGTATGTCTGACCACCTTAACTTGGTCAAAACTTCATGAAATTTATTTTTTCTTTTTTTAATCCTATATTATGTGAAGCATAGAATGTGATGCATGTTTCAGATTCAAAAAATTTGATATTGTTTGAAAGTTATAGATGTTTTTCAATTAGCCTATCGATCAGGACTTTAGCCATAATTCTAATAGAAAATGAATAATAATTATTTATTAAATTCAAATTAAAGCATAATTTATATTGGTGGAAAGCTGAGAAACTCCTCTAAAAACCCTTTTCATTTCATCAATTTTGGGTTAAAAAAAAGTCGTCAGCCACATACCCTACAAATACCCATAATATTGCCACTTTTTGGCCCATCATGATCCTGGACATACCCTGCAATAACATTTCATGAATTTCAAACAACTTTTCTATCACTTAAGTAGATTTAGCTTTAAGTATTCAGCAATATTATGAAACAAAAGATTTGTAATAAAATTTGCATTCATTCATCTCTATTTTTTGGAACATTTTCTAAAATTTAAACATCTAAAGTAAAATGAAGCATCAAAAATACTTGAAAAGTAAAATTTCTCTTGGGTATTGTCCATGCTTTCCCCAACAATTGATCAAATCAAAGAAAACCACTCTATACTTCACCAAACTATTTCACATCTAGGCATAGGATGGTGTGATATTTTAAAAAAAGGGAGGTTTATTTGGACAACAGGTAGGTTCGGTATGCACCCTTAAATGGTGCAACATACATTCTTGTCTAGTTGAACAAACAACCAACTACAAAAGACTTCATACTAGGCAGTAGCTTTCAAATTAGCTTTGATATTGATTAGCTTCTATGTGCACACAATTTTTTAATCTGGAATGATTCAAAAAATAGGAAAAAAGAACACAACTTAAAGAATTTTAGTCTCTTCCGACATCCACAAATTCTAAACTTAACTTAAAATGAAATATATCCCATTCTTTTATAAGAACAAGACATAGGGAAGATAAGACAAATACATGAGAGGAAATCCAAGGGACAAATCATAACAAGGCACATGGAATATGACAACTAGCTAGAGAATTATTGACAAAGTCAATGGATGTCAACCTTCTTCAGTACTTTAATGTCTTTCAAGTCTTTTATCTTCTTACTATCACCAAAATAGTAAGTTGAATTCGAAGAGGATGTAGAAACTTTCCCATATATTCAGAATGATTTCCTTATCATTTTATTCCTACATTGTGGTGTTGCCTCAGGCTTAATACTCCTGGGAATGGGTCACATCAGAGGTTGGCACATTCTTCCACCTCATTCGTAATACCAAGATTCTGAGTATTCTGACGAACCCAATCTCCTTCACATATAACCTCCTAGAAAGTATTTCCAAATCTAGATATGATTCTATTCATGATTCAAATTTTCCTGACCATCCATACCTGAATGTTGCATCACATTTTTCTTCTCATACAAACAAAAATTCCATACATTAAATTCCTTTTAAAACATTCATAAAACCCTCATGAGAAAAAAAGCATCATTAATAAATCATCATTTTAAACTCATCATAAATATCACACTTATAAGATCATATTATTGTGTAATTATTCCTTTTAATTCAAGTTACTAGAATTTCGCACCTTCAAGCAACATTAAAAATTTAACTTTAACTCAACGTCATTACCTGGTAACCTATACCTAATTCTTCAACTTTCACCAACACATTTTCCTAGAGACTAGATTTTACCAAAACCTCAACACTTTACCAGACCTTTGCTCTTAGACCAGAATAGTTCACCCAAAATCTTTCATTAACACTTTTACAATTCTAGCTTTCTAGTACTCGGTACACTTGAATCATGAAATACTTCAAAAAAAAATTCCTTTACTTTGACTTCTAGTGATCTGTTTACCTAGCCAACACCTACCATAAGCATTAGTTTTCACTTGGGTCCCCAAGTCTTTCAGTCTTGGGACATGTTGTTGTTGGATATTGCTAATATGTGGTTGTCATTGATATCCACACTATTGGCATAAATGTCTTTAAGGTTGTATATGTTGAGGATATTGAGAAAATTGTAATAAAATAAGTTGTAGGTTGTCCGTGATGCAGTGAAGCTTTGCATGATGGCTAGCTCAATATATTGATGATAAGAGGTTGTGGATCAAAGGGTTTGTTGACAAGTACATCTAGTTTATCCACATGAAGTTTTAGAGGTTCGCATGAAGGTTTGATCAAGTTATGAGTATCTGTGTTTTGATAGTTTGTTTCGTTGCTTTAGTTTCTGTTCTTGAAAGAAGATGATGTGATTCTAGTAAGTTGAGTTCTTGCAGATGCTTTTATGGTGATTCATGATGCTTGTAGATGTTTCTAGATCATTCTCTATCTTTTTTGTACATCTGCAATGATCGTTGTGCTTGCGATTGGTGATTTTCTTTTAAGAGTTGATGTTTTAGCATGATCATGGCCGACAGGGTGATTGTAGCGTGTTGTAGATCTTCAAGGCATAATTTTTTAAGGTTTTTTGTATTCAAGGATGTTATGTTTTGGCCGACATTTTTTGTTGCACATTGAAAATTGTTTATTGATTTGGGCCAGCAGTTTGTACACATTTCATATTTTGTTGGGCCGACAAGTAGTTGATGTTATCCTTAGTTATAGATATATATGATTGATTGTTTATACCATTTGTAGTATGGTGTGCAATGTGTTGTGTGTGAATAATGTTCTAATCTTTCGAAGGATGAAGTAAAGTGTGAAGAAGACTGAGCAAAAGAAAGTGTTTATGTGCTTAACTGGAACTGTAATAAGGAATTAGAAGATGCTATTTTCTCAGTTCAAAATCTTCTGGATGTAATCCAAATGTGATTGTTAGACAGTGAGTCTTCCTTTGGGTAGTAAGCCTTTTCTATTTGAGCATGAGCTCTAGGCGATGTGCCTGAATGCATGTGCATTCCCCATTTATAATTCTTTTATACTTTTAATGGAGTATAATCTTGTGGACTAACCTCCACCATGGTTTTTCCCTTAACAGGGTTTCCACATAAAAATTTTTGGTGTTATGTGTGTTTTTGATGTGGTGATGGTTTATGCTTTCATGTTTATTTATCAGATCTGAGAATAATTTTAATAAGTATAATTTCTATGACAACAAATTCATCCCCCCTCTCAGTTGTCTACCCTGGTGTTGCCAACAATTGGCATCAGAGTAGGTTCCTCGAAAGAATTTTAATAGCTTGAGTTGATCAAGGATGGCAGCATATAAGAAGGATAGTCTGAGATTTGATGGAACTACTTATTCTTTATGGAAGACTCGAATGGAGTGTCATTTGAGATGCATTGGTGAACCTTACTAGACAATTACAAAGAATTGGTATATCATCCCATAGAATGGTCCTTCTACTATAGGTGAGATTAAGGAAGCCAAGTACAATATCAGGGCTAAGGAAGCATTGTCGAGTGCTCTAACTGATTCCAAGATGACAAATGTAATGGAGCTAAAGACTACTTATGAGATATGGAAAATTTTCCAGAAACTTTGTATGAAGGTGATACCCATGTTCAGATTGCTAAGCTACAAAGCTTGAAAGGGAAATATGAAACATTGAAAATGTGTGAAGATGAGAACATCACTTCTTTTATGCAGAGAGTGAATGAACCTATGTGTAGTATTAGATGTACTGGTGGAACATTGGAAGAATCAAAGATTGTTGCTAAAGTGCTCAGATCCTTACTTGCTGCATATAAACACAAAGCTACTGCTATTGAAGAGATCCAGACTGTGAAAAATGTAACTAGAGACATGTTGATTGGTAAGATTATTGCTTTTGAGTTAAGTGAGTTTGGTAAATCTCTTCCTAAAACATAATCTACATTCAAAGCTACTATCTCTGTAAAAGATAAGCAGAGATATGATCCGGGAGAAAGTTCTTCTAGAAAAATGTCCAAGTATGAGCAAGAAATGAGAGAGATTGAAGAAGAGAGAAAACTAGATGATCTTGAAGCACTTTTTGTCAAGAGGGTAGCTAGAGGAGAAGGTAAGTATAAAGGGAAATTTCCTCTTAAATGTTTTTCTTCCAATAAGATAGGTCATTTTGCCTCAAGGTGTCTGGAAAGAGTTCCTAAGCCAAGACCTAACAAGCCTAGATTCCAAAGAAAGTGTTATTATGTTGCTGATGAAAGTGTGACAAATGATGAATCTATTAAAGGGAATGTAAGTGAGGATGAATGGGTATTTATTGCTATCAAGGAAAATGATCTACTACCTATTGAATCTACTAGTTGCATAAATGTGGAGAAAGCTTTAGTTGCCAGAGTTGAAGAAAAAGATGAATGGGTGATTGACAGTGGATGCTCTCATCACATGACAGGTGATAAAAGTAAATTTGTGAGCTTGGAAAAGTATGATGGTGGTGTTGTAAGATTTGGTAATGATAAAGATGGTGTAATCTGTGGCAGAGGATCCATTTCTCTTAATGGTAAGCATAATACTAATGATGTTCTATATGTGGAAGGTTTGAAGAATAATTGTTAGGAATTACATGCAGAAAATATCAATTATATGCAAATAAATATTAAACAAAGGAAAGAAAAAACACATAAATAATAGCAAAAAGAGACAGTATTTAATATGCTTCACCCAAACTTGGGCTACATCCACTGTTGGCCTCCTACAATGATTTTGTTAGCTCTCAAAAACGCAGGCGGAATACCTCAAGAGGATGCCAATCTCTTGATACACTTTAGGGTAACAGACAAGGTCAAGAGCTTTCGACCTTCTACTCTTTAGGTGCTACTAGACCTAGGTGGGTGTACCTATCTGAATGAAGTAGACTTGACTTATGATTATCTTTCTTGCACAATGATTTGTTCACAATGGTAGATGGGAGTGAACTGAAATCAGCAATACCAATAGCAATCTTCTGATCTAAATCCTAAAATGTTCAATTAACAGATATAAAGAAACTGATGAATTCAAAATGATGAAGTGTAGAGACCAGTGCCTTATTGGGTATGCGGAGTCAAATGAAACAGAAATGGGCAACTTATTCTGGCAAAAACTCAAATTGATAACATGTATTTTGTTTATAACTTGTATAAACATGCAATATTATGACTACTAAGCTCTACTTTAATAATCCAGATGAATCTCCCTAATTACTGTGATCAACCAAAAGGATTTAATCTCTTCTTGAGAGAACCAGTTAATTAACCACATAGATACAACAAATGTGCATTGATAAACTAAAAGTAAACTTGTTACATCAATTTAAACAACCAGAAAGAATCAATCATGGAGACAACTTAGCAATACTTTTCAATAAACTCAATAGACAATTGACACAAGAAATAACCTGCCATATTAAATGACTTTCATTGAAATCACCATTTGAAAACATACAACATAGCCTTTGTTCAGAGAAATTTATTCCACTGTATCCATCTCTACCTACTGTATCGAATCTAATATCTCATCCTCTCTTTTACAATCAGGAATACATATTTATACACATGCATCAGGAAACACATCACTTCATATTCCAATGTCGGCCAACCATAGAATTCAGGCTCATTTCATGTTGGCCTGTAACATTTGAATTTTATTAATCAACACTGGAACAGTTGCCAAGACAAATCAAAGTCATGCCGAAGGAAATTCAATCGTTGGTCATCCCCTTGGTCTTATTCGCCTTCATCGTGACTCTCCACTGTTGGAGAGATATCATATCAAAAAACTTTATGGTTCCTTGAGATCACATTTTTGTTATGTTCATTTGAGTCACTGAGACACGAGAGTCTTTCTTACCAAGACGGGCCCAACATTCGCTTTTTCCAAGACAATTTATAGTCGGGGAGACACTACACAGATAGCCCAATGTTTCATCGAAAGTCCACATGATTTATATTGGTCGCCGAGACATATGATTTTTCTTGCCGAAGAGTCCATCTATCCCATATATGTCACTATAACTTCCAACTATCGGTGAGACATCACGTAGATTATGTTATGTCATACCGAAAAGTCCGAGCTCACACCTATTCACCAAGACAACACAAACCTCTCGATGAAAGCCATTCGTTAGACCCTATCGGCAAGACCCGACGGGTTCGCCAAGACTTAACACCGAAACTCATAAGTCTTACCAAAGTGTATGTTATAGTTGTCGATTGGTGAGACACCTTTGAGTTCACTAGGACCTCCCTCTGAAAGTTAGTAACTCACACCGATAAGAAATTTATCCACCGTCGGTCAGCAAGACTAGAAGACCTCACCAAGACACTTTGCCGAATACTATGACTCTGGCCGAAGTAGATCCACACGAGCAAATCGGTAAGACATATCACGTTTGCTATGACCTTTCATCAAAGCCCATAACTCTTGCCAATATGAATCCTCATGTCGCTGAAACAACGTGAAAGTCATGTCGAAAACTGCCAGTAGATGAAATCCAATCGCCATGACATCATAAACATCTTGCTGATAGGCAACATAGACGTTTGCTAGAAAAATGAATCAGGGAGACCCAGAAATTGTCACGCCGATACAGACCATGATATGAAATATGCAAGACCTGATGGACTCAATGAGACAAATATGGACAAAATGTGAGCAGAATGATTTGAAAACAAACCCATGTGTATATGATGAGGACTATATGGAAACTTAGGGTCACGCAAAACATGTGAAATTATTGTAGAAATTTATAGTTCCAACAGTGGCTCCATCTGGGGATGAGTGATAGTAAGATCATTGCAAGGATCCAAAATCTTTGGGTGAGACGACCAAACACAAAATGAGCAAAATGGAAATGAACAAGTAGCAGATGGAAATAATGCAAAATGAATGTAAGATGGAGGTGAACCAAAACCCTAAATTACTATGCATGGAAATGAATTTTAAAGAGCACAAGCAAGAGTTGTCCATGCACTGGCAACCCTTAATCCTCTGTGTTTCAACTTCGCCTATTCTGAGTTGTTACAATCTAAAACTCAAACCATACTTTCCCCTGTCAAATACCTGGTTTTGTCTTGAGTTCATCAAATTCTTCCTCGAGACATTCATGCAATCTCTCCTGTCACTGTTATTGCAAATTTTTAGAAAATCACCATGCTCAGCTTAGCCCAAATTCCCTACACCATTCAACAATTCAAATTCTTCATCATCATGGGACAAACCCCTGTTATCTTCAATATGTAAAATGCATGCATATTCAATGCAAAATTCCTCATTATCTATCTCACTGTTATGTATTATGAAACATTCTCCCAGTTGTATTGAAAATTGACCATCAAAGTGCCTCTCTTGAGAACCAAAAAATTTTGTCATATCAACACTGTTTAAGACAAACAAGTCTGAAACCTTTTGCACCTCTTTAGTATCACCATTTGGGGACAACACTAGATTATGACTCATATCTTCAACATCATGTATATGTGAACCAATCAAAGTTGGAAATCTATCATCTTTGGTATGCAAACAAATGTCTTCTCCGCATGAAATTTTTTCAAAATCACATACCTCATCTTGAATGGACACAAACATATGATCAACACCAAAAGTTTCACCATTATTCCAAGAAATGCACTGGGAGTCATAAAAATCTTTACACAAAGATCTTTCACTATCAAAACAAATGTAATCTGGACACAAATCTTCAAGATCACCCTCATGTGCACATCCCTGGTATTTAGGAATTAACAAATCTAAAATTTGTCCACTGTTGAGCGAACAAGGCTCAACATTTTCATCACTACAGTTGTATTTTTCATTTTTATCATCATCAAAGAGAGGTCAAAAATCATCAAAGAAAGAAAAATCAGAAACATTACCAACGTAATCATTTATTCCATCATTTTGCTTGCCTAAAATTATCTCCTCTTTTTCATAAAGTGGATTTGAAAATACCTGAAGTTCATTCAATGGCATACCTCCATAGAATATCATCTGATCTTATTTTAAAACTTCATCATACAATGGGCTTGAAAAAGTTTAGAAACTATTATCAAATGTACAAACCTCTTTTTCATCAACTGTATCCAAATAGCTTTCAAGTTGCTGCAAATCAAAATCTACAAATCCATCTTCACAATCTGAAAATTCACTGGATTCCTCACAACATACACTGCTTTCCCTGTCACAATCTGTTATGCAAGAAAAATCTCATGTACCTTCATCTTCCTCATGCAATCTATCATAGGAATCACCTTGACTTGCACATATCTCATCTTCTATCGGTTGCATCATCTGATCAACTTCTCCATACTCATCAGAAATACAACTATATAATTCAACATTGATAGTGTTCTCATACATTATTCCTTGGGATAACGCTTAACTGAAGTCAAGAGAGGAGCCTTCTGCATTAATCCTTTTCTTCTACTCTAATGTTTCTCCTTTGTTTTCTTCCTTTTGATCAGCAACAATTAGTCTCTCTATCTCTTCTTCAGTAAGTCTCTTCATACTGTATTGAGCGGGCACCTCAACAGAATGTGGCTCTGTATAATCGTCCTCAAAGTCAGAAAGGACCTGTTGTTCAGCCATATGAACATTGTATTTCTGATTTGAAACATCATGCTGATAACCTTCATCCTCTGAAGAAGAGTACCTCCCCACAATAGGGTGAAAGGTATTTGAAGTCAGATATACTGTGTGATCTCCTCTATTGTTTCCCATCAGCACTCCCTCCTCCTGTATTCTTTGGGCTACAACATAATGATCTGGGGAATATGGCTTATCACAAAATTCATAAAAGTAATTGTTACTTACCATATAGGTTCCTTTCTTGCTCAATGGATCAGGAGCTTCCTTGCCTCTAGACCTAGCTGTTGTAGGTTTCTCATCCTTCCAGTCTGTATTATAAGGCATGTCATGCAACCTCGGCCTCTCATTTCTATAAGTACTCTCCTGTCTGTACTAATAATTGCTGATTTGCTGAGGAACCTTAGGATTGTCTCTTTTATCCATTATCCCTGCAGCCCTCCTATTGTTTTCAATTTTCTGTGCCATCTTCTGAGCTTCAACCAAGTCTCTTGGGAATTTATTTCTTAGCTCATACCCCATTTTAGGATCAAATGCATTTAGATAAACACTCAAAGCTATAGAATCTGCCAGCCTTGATCCAAGAGGTATTTTATTCTGCAACTTATTGAATCTCTGATTAAAATCATAAATTGTGTCATTTTGATCTTTCTGAATCCATATTAATTCATGAAGAGCAGCATCTGGTGCACTTGGATTCCCATATTTCTCGAGGAATTGATCCTGAAACCCTTGGAGAGAATCAATAGAGACTACTGGTAGGATAATATCAAATGTCAATGGTTTGAGGGAATAGTATGCCAATACCATCACTTAAGCATTAAAGTCCATGACATCTATGAGCAAATACACTATAGATTCTACCCAAAACTAGAGCAAAATCTAGGCTCATCATCGAACAACAGAGAGTCCAATATTATTATCCAATAAATCAAACTGATTACAACTAGTAATCCTTGCAACTCAATACCGCTGAAAATGGTACAATACAATGTCAACAGAAACCCTAATCCTTAGCCTTTTATCAAGACTTATGTCAGTTACAAAAATAACACCCGACACCTTTATAAAAGTGGGGAAATTTAACCTCTAAGTTTGATTAGGCTCCATATACCAACAATCTCCCACTTGGAGACTGATCATAACACTACTGACCCTATAGCTCCCACTAGAAATAACCACCCTGGACCTTGTTGTTCTGATTTTACTGTTTTCAGTCTTGAAGACCAACTGAAGCTGAAGAGGAGCTCAGCTTCTCCCTTGGAATTTCCTTTCTAAACATATCCGTTGGATTGTCATCTGTATGTATCTTTTCTATCCTTAGCTGTCCATCATCCAACACTGACTGAATGAAGTGATACCTCAACTATATGTGTTTGTTCTTTGAATGCAAGACAAAATTCTTTGCAAGATGTATGGCACTCTGGCTATCTATAAACAAATAATTGTTGGCCTGTTGTTTTCCCAATTCTTCTATGAAATATTGTAGCCATATCATCTCCTTGCTTGCCTCTATTGCAGCTACATATTCTACCTCCGTGGTGGATAAAACAACCACCTTTTGCAACTGTGAGATCCAACTTATTGTTGTCCCACGTACAGTAAAGAACTTACTTTTCTTGGTATCAATATCCCACCCAAATATGAGTCTACATAACTTACTAAATCAGTATTAGAGCCCCCAAAACATAAATTTCTATTGGATGTACCTCTCAAATACCTAAGAACCTATTTTACTGCATTCCAATGTTCCAATCCAGGATTACTCATATACCTGCTTACGACTCCAACAAAATGTGCAATATCCAATCTCGTGCATACCATGGAATACATTAAACTTCCTACAGCTAAAGCATATGGTACCTTAGAACTTTTTTCTTCCTCCTCTTGTGTCTTTGCACACATCTCCCTAGTCAATTTCAAATGACTAGGGAAATGTGTGCTGACAACTTTTTCATTCTCCATGTGGAATCTCTGCAACACCTTTTCAACATAACCGGCTTGAGATAGAGTCAATTTTCTGTTCTTCCTATCTCTACAAATTCTCATACCAAAGATTTATTTTGTTGCCCCCAAATCCTTCATAACAAATGATTTTTCTAACTTTTGTTTTAACTCACTTATGTGATCCATGTTAGACCCCGCTACAAGCATGTCATCAACATATAAACATAAAATAATGTAGCGATCATTGTCCAACCTCTTAAAATAAACACAATGGTTAGAATTACACTTGTTGTAGCCTTGATCAGCCATAAAACTATCAAATTTCAAGTACCAATGTGGAGGTGCTTGTTTCAAGACATATAAACTCTTCTTCAATCTGCACACCAAATTCTCCTTTCCTTTGACCTCAAATCCTTGGGGTTGTTCCATATATATCTCCTCCTCCAAATCACCATCGAGAAAGGTGGTTTTCACATCTAGCTATTTCAAATGCAAATCTTCAATAGCCACAATACTTAAAACAGTACGAATAGAAGTCATCTTAACAACTAGAGAATTTTTTTTGGCAAAATCAATTCCTTTTTTATGTGCAAATCCTTTAACAACTAACTTGGCTTTAAATTTGTTCTTAACTCCATCTTCCTCTTTAGCCTATGAACCCATTTTTTTGGTAAAGCTTTTTTACCTGCAGGCAACTTGCATAATTCCCAAGTCTGATTTTTCAACAAGGAGTCCATTTCTTCTTCCATTGTATGCTCCCATTGAACCTTTGTATCCACCTACATAGCTTCATCATACCCTTCAGGTTCACCAACATCTATTAACAAAATAGAATACAAAGAGGGAGAAAATATTTCTCGAGGTCTACTTATCCTTGAAGATCATCTAACATTCACTGGAGTTTGTGGTATTTGTTTTTGTTGTTGCAAATCATGAGGAACCACTAGAATATCATTGTTTGGTGTATCATCTAGCAGTACATAATCATTTTCTTTATTCTCATGCTGGTGCAATTGATCTTTGTACAACACTTTCTCATTGAATATGACATCCATGCTTCTCACAATTTTTTTATTTTCAAAATCCCAAAGCCTATAACCAAATTCATCAATTTCATATCCAACAAATATACATTTCTTTGATTTTGCATCAAGCTTGGTTCTATTTTCAGAATCTACATGTGCAAATGCTTCACAACTGAAGGTCTTGAGAAAAGAATAACTCACCTTCTTACCTATCCATTCTTCCTCTAGAATACCACAACCCAAAGGATTAGAGGGACCTCTATTGATTAAATAAAAAATAGTGTTTACAGCCTCTACCCACATGTTTAAAGGTATCCCAACATGCAATCTCATATCCATGCACACTCCATTATTGTTCTTTTCATGCGCTCAACCACTCCATTTTCCTATGGAGTCCTTGGAACTATTTTCTGCCTACGAATACCATTAGAGGAACAATAATCTTCAAACTCTTTGCTGCAATACTCACCACCATTATCAAATCTGAGACATTTTAACTTTTTACCTATCTCATTCTCAACCAAGCTTCTCCATTTCTTAAAAGTTTCAAATACATCAGATTTCTTCCTAAGGAAATAAATCCATACCTTTCTTGTTGCATCATCAATAAAAGTGAGATAATACCAAGAGCCATTGATTGAAGATACTTGAGTTGGTCCCAATACATTTGTATGCACAAGCTCCAATTTTTCATCTTTCTTTTGCTTCCTGTCCTTGAGAAAACTAACTCTCTTTTGTTTTCCATACACACAACTTTCACAAAAAATAATATTAACACATTTTAGACCTAGTAAAACATTCTTTGAATGAAGTACTTTCATACCTTTAGCACTCATATGCCCAAGTCTATTATGCCACAGTATTGATTCATAATCCATAGCAGTTGTCTGATTTTATGCCTGCTAAACTGCAACAATTGTTCCTGAACATTGATTTTTATCTGCAATAGCTAATGTAGAAGGAACAATATGACCTGTACAAAGATATAAGGTGCCTAATTTCACACCTTTTTCTACCACAAAGGCACCTTTGTAACCTTCTATTTTTTATCACTAAATGTAACAACACAACCTTCATCATCTAGTTTCCCTGTTGAAATTAAATTTCTTTTTAACTTTGGAACGTGCCTTACCTCTTGTAGTAGCATATGATTCTCATTCTACAACTTAATCTTGATTCTTCCCTTTCCAACAATCTAATAGGGTTTGTTATCTCCCAAATAAACTAGCCCAAAATCCCCTTGGGCATAATCAAGAAAATAACTTCTATGGGGTGTAGCATGAAATGAAGCCCCTAAATCTAACACCTAAGAATCATCAACATTATCAAGGGAAAGAATCAAAGCATCCTCATCAGATTTGTTACTTACCACATTTTCGTCTTTACTTCCTTCCTTTTTGTCTCCTTTATTTTTTCGAGACCAACAATCTTTCTTTAAATTCCCTGACTTACCATAGTACCAGCAATCCCTCTTGTCTCTAGATTGGGACCTTTTGTCCTTTGATTTTCCTCATTACTTCCCATGACTTCCAGAATTATTTCCTCTCTCCTTTGTTCTGCCCCTGCTTTTTGCATTCAAAACACTTCTTGATGTGGATGTTCCACCTCAACTTTTCCTACGAATTTCCTCACTCAAAATAATACCAACAACATCATCAAATTTCAATGTATTCAAACCAGAAATAGAATTGCTAACAGCCATGGCCAAGCTACTCTAGCTTTCAGGAAAAGAACACATAATCAAAAGAGCCCTAACTTCTTCATCAAAGTTTACATTTACAAAATTTAATTGACTGGTAGTTCTGTATTAAACTCATTTAAATGATCAGTAACTGACCCACCTTCTGCCATTTTCATATTAAATAAACACTTCATAAGAAATACCTTATTTGAAGTAGAAGGCTTTTCATATAACTTTGCTAGGGTTTCCATCAACTCTTGAGTTGTCTTTGCTGTTGTAATATTGAATGCCACCGACTGTGCTAGGCATAAACAAATGGCTTCCAATGCCTTTCTATCTAGAAGATTCCAATCCTCATCACTCAATGTTGTCGGTTTCTTGGATATTCCTTCCAACAGCCTCCATAAATCCTTCTAGTAGAGATAATCCTCCATCTATATCTTCCATAACTGATAGTTCTACCCATTGAATTTATCTACCTTCAATTTATCCTCATCCACCATTTCTCCCACTTAACTATGAGACTCGCACTCAACCATGAGACTTTCCTATAGACAATAATTGAACACAACTCGCTCTGATACCACTTGTTAGGAATTGCATGCAGAAAATATCAATTATATGCAAATAAAGATTAAAAAGAGGAAAGAAGAAACACAAAAATAATAACAATAGACAATATTTAACGTGGTTCACCCAAACTTGGGCTACGTCCACCAATAGAGAGTCCAATATTATTATCTAGTAAATCAAATTGATTACAACCAATAATCCTTGCAACTCAATACCACTACAAATGCTACAATACAATGTCAATAGAAACCCTAATCCTGAGGCTTTTATCAAGACTTATGTCAGTTAAAAAAATAACACTTGATGCCTTTACAAAAGTGGGGAAACCACTTCGATAAAAGTAGGGAAATTTAACCTTCGAGTTTGATTAGGCTCCATATACCAGCAATAATATATTAAGTGTTGGACAGATGGTTGACAAGGGATACAATCTTCAATTCAAAAATGGAAAGTGTAGAATATTGGGGAGTTCCAGAAATGTGATTGCATTTGGTACAAAAATGAAAGGTAATATCTTTAACCTAAGTGCTACTAGTAAAAGTTGTTTGATTGCCCAAGTTGATGAAAGTTAGTTGTGGCATAGGAGATTGTGTCATGTAAAATCAAGATAAGTTCTACTCAAGCAATGAGAGATCATCCTAAATTGATAAAACCTACTAATAATATATGCAAGGAATGTTAGTTAGGGAAGCAAACTAGAGTTTCATTTCAGAGCCAACAACATTGTTCACTTGAAGTGTTAGAGCTTGTGCATACTGACTTGTGTGGTCCTTCTAGAGTCAGAAGTTTACAAGGAGATAGGTATTTCATGTTACTTATTGATGATTATTCTAGATTGATGTGGGTTACTTTCTTAAGGGAAAAATATGAAGCTCTAGAGAAATTCAAGATCTTTAAGGCTATGGTTGAGACAGAGATAGGTCTAAAAATTAAATGTCTAAGATTAGATAGAGGTGGTGAATTCAATTTCGGTAAGTTTAATTCTTTTTGTGAAGAGAATGGGATAAAGAGACAATTATCTTCCCCACAAACCCCTCAGAAAAATGGAGTTGTGGAAATGAAGAACAAGACAATTCAAGAAGCTGTCAGGACCATGATGTTGGAATGAAATGCCCTGCATATCTACCAGAGAGAAGCTATGAGCACTGCCATTTACACTATCAACAAGGTACATGTCAAAGGTCATACTGGTAAGAATCCTTATGAGCTATGGTTTGGTCATAAGCCTACTATTAGATACTTCAAAATTTTTGGGAGTAAATGCTATATCAAAAGAGATGAAGATATAGGAAAGTTTGATGCTAGAAGTGATAAAGGAATCTTTCTTGGTTATTGTACTAAAAGTAAAGCCTACTAGTGCTACAATAAGAGATTGAGGAAAGTAGTTGAAAGTGCTAATGTAAAAGTTGATGAAGACACACTTAGACCATCCAAAACTAGTAGATATGATTTAGATAATCAAAATGACAGTTCAAATAAAGGAAAGAAATTTCAAACTCCAAATCAAGTTCAGATCATTCTGGTGAATCAAAAAATCAAGAGGAAGAAACTAGTGAAAGTGAAAAAGTGAGATCACAAGAGCCTAAAGTTCAAGAACACCCTAAGACTCCAAGGATGTAAGACTAAATGATTCAAAAGATAATATTATAGGTGATAATAACAAAGTGTAAAGAAAATTAGATGCGGAAAACAATTCTCCTAACATCAATACCTCAGGGAAGAATGCAGATACACTTTAAAATTTACACTTACAGTCTAATTAAGATGCACTATGAAGCAGATAATAGAAACAAAGTATTTGAAAATCACACATGAACACCAGATATACATGGGAAAACCCTTATGGGAGAAAAACCCACCACACCAAGAGAAGTCACTTTCTATTATAGTAATAATGATTACATACAAGTTTTAGACTTATCTTTCTGATGTCTGTATAGAGCAGCATTCACCATGAACAATCTTTGTATAGGAACCTTCAACTTACAGTCTACACAAAATAGAATTCATTTACTGATCATACAACCACCCAACAATCTATCGATGCAACCAACCATAGAACTATCGAACCATCGAGCATCTGCAACTGTAAACTATATCCATGTTGATCTCTGTCTGTTGAACTTCCTCACAGAAATGTCACAATGGACTAACTTCCAACTGTTCAGATTTGGCTTCTCCTATTGGTCCACGAGAATCCACATAGGATGGTCAAACAGTCAATAGAGATTCAAGCTTTGTTGGCATCTCGGTGAGACACTAATAGTGTCTCCTCGATGCGCAAAAGCTTCATATCAATGTCGACATGAATTATCATTATCGCCAAGATTTTCTATCGAGCTTCCAACATGTATCAACTTTAGATTTCCTTTCAGAAAGAGTATCGCTCTCACCAAGACATCTCAACAAGCCTTCATGTGTTACACCGAGTCACCAAATAGTCGGCGAGACCTATCACTTTTTCCAGGAGATCATAGCGAGGTCTAAAAGTCTCATAGATGTGAGTTTACCAATTGGCAAGAGTATCGTTCTTTGCTAGGACCTCATGCCGAGTCACCAAGGGTTATACCGAAGTCATTTGTTATATCGAGCTCCGAAGAATAGTCAAAAAGACTTAACACCTTCGCCGAGAGGTATCTCCAAGATCTCTATTGTCACCCCAAAGCCATCAACAGTTGCCAAGACATACACCCTTCGGTAAGACTTTACTCTGAGATCTCTAAGTTACATCGAGCACCGAACGGTTGGCAAGACTTAACGCTCTCGCCAAGATCTTTCCCCGATCACCTTGAGTTACTCCAATGAACATTTGGTTGTATCCCCGTCGGCGAGACCTTTATCTTTCACTGGGACTTCTTCCCAAGTATTGAAGTCACTCTGAAGCTCCCCTGGTTGCTATGAGTCTCCTCGACACCCGATTGAATGGCTTGTCGGCCAGAGATGTTCACATGGTGAAAGGTTACAACAACTGCTCTATGTCATAGTGATAGACTCCAAAGTGAAAGCGGTCGGCAAGACTTCTGCAAGGTCACAACGACCTGTGCAAAACATGATGCTACCAATCTGCTAGTCGGCCATACATGATGGGTGTCATACCAACTTGGCTCCAATGGAGGTTTCAGCCTATGATGTTTGAGGCACATATTTCCAACAATCTCCCACTTAACGAAGATCACACAGGCACCTCTAGAGCACAACAAAACTTATTGAAAATCATGGGCACTAATGCCCATCGAACTGGCACACCACCTAAACTTGTTTGTGCTCACTGGCTTCGTCAATGCATCTACAACATTCCACAGAGTATCAACCTTTTCCAAACTGACCTTTCCATCCTCAACCATATCTCGTACAAAGTGGTACTGTACATCTATATGTTTCGTTCTGGCATGGTAAGTAGGGTTCTTTGCAAGAAAAATTGCACTCTGACTGTCATAGAAAAAAGTTATTTCCCCTACATCAAAACTAATGTTAGAACACAAACGTTTCAACAAAACTGCTTCTTTACAAGCATGAGTAGCTACCATGTATTCAGCCTCCATAGTGGACAAAGCGACTACAGCTTGCGGCTTGCTCATCTAGCTCATTGCACCACCATTCATCATGAAAATGTATCCATTGGTGGACCTCCTGCTATCAATGTCCCCTGCCCAATAAGAATCCACATAGCCTCGAATACCGAGAGTCCTCTATGATTCAGCCAAGTTCCCATGGTAACACAAAGCAAAATCTGAAGTGCCCTTCAAATATTTGAAAACTCTCTTTACAGCATCCTAATGTGTCCTTCTAGGATTAGCCATAAACCGACTAAGAACTCCCACTACTTGGGAAATGTCTGGCCTTGTACAAACCATTGCATACATAAGACTGCCTACAACACTAGCATAGGGTACACTAGTCATGTCCTCCATCTCAGTAGGAGATTTTGGATAGTCCTCAATAGAAAGCTTTGTTCCCTGCAAGACTGGAACCACTAGCTGTTTGCAATCATTCATACAAAATCTCTCAAGAACAGTCCTGATATACTTACTCTGACTAAGCCATAGTTTTCTATTCTTCCTGTCCCTAGTTATCTCCATCCCCAGAATATACCTTGCTGCACCAAGATCCTTCATTTCAAACTTAGCAGACAGCTGAGACTTAAAATCAAAAATCATTAGCTTACTATTTCCTATGAACAACATATCATCAACATAGAGAGCAATAATAAGAACTCGATTACTTTCAGCTTTATAATATACACAGTGATCAGATTTTGATCTCACAAATCCCAAAGACAATACAAAAGTATCAAATTTTTGGTACCACATTCTAGGTGACTGCTTTAACCCATACAAAGACTTCTTTAATTTGCATACCAGTTTTTCTTTACCTTTTTCAACAAAGTGCTTAGGCTGGGACATATAGATTTCTTCTTCAAGATCACCATGAAGAAATGTTGTCTTCACATCCATCTATTCGACCTCTAAGTCATATGCTACTGCAAGTGACAAAAGAAATCTAATAGACGTCAGCTTAGCTACAGGAGAGAAAATCTCCCCATAATCAATTCCCTCTACCTGGGAATAACCCTTTGCAACTAGTCTTGCCTTGTACTTTTCTACACTGCCATCCAGACCAATCTTTTTCTTAAATACCCATTTGCAGCCCACAGGTTTTCTGCCTTTAGGAAATGGCACCAAACTCCAGGTTTCATTTTTTCTAATGATGCCATCTCTTCTTCCATGGCTTCTAACCAAGAGTCTGAGTCAGACATTTTAAATGCCTCTTTTACAGTCCTAGGCTCATCAATGCTAGAAATTAAAGCATAGGCACAAGTAGAATCAATCAATGAGAACCCATACCTATCTGGTTGTTTTCTTTCTTGGGTTGACCTCCTCACTGGCTGAGGCTGAGGTTCTTCTTCTTCTTCAGAACTTTCAGAACTGCTTGAGCTCTCCTCAGTTTCAGGCATATTTTGAATTTTCAATTCCTCTTTCTCTGGTGTAGGAGGAATTACAGCTACATCCTTATTGTTTTCTAACTTTGTCTCTGACTACAGATCCAAGGTGGAAGGTTTCATCTCACGAAAGATTACACTTTTTCTGTATACAACCTTTTCTATTTCAGGATTCCAAAGCTTGTATCCTTTTATGACAACACTATAGCCAATAAAATACACTTGACAGCCTTGTTCTCCAATTTAGATCTTTTTACATCCGACACATATGCATATGCCTCACATCCAAAGACTAAAATATGTCTAAGAGAGGGCTTCTTACCAGACCACTCTTCCAAAGGTGTTTTCTCAATAAGAGCAGAATTAGGAGACCGATTAATCAAGTAACATGTAGTAGATACAGCCTCAGCCTAGAACTTCTCCTCCAAGCCAGTACTACTGAGCATACTTCGTGCTCTCTCCATCACTGTCCTATTGAACCTCTTTGCAACTCCATTCTGTTGTGGAGTATAAGGTGTAGTCTTATGTCTTTTAATCCCATGGTCTTTGCAATACCTCTCGAATTCATCAGAATAGAATTCACCACCATTATCAATCCTTAAGCATTTTATTTTTCTACTACTCTGATTTTCAACAAGGTTCTTAAATTCCTTAAATTGACTGAACACTTCTGATTTACTTTTCAAAAAATAAACAAATGCTCTTCTTGAATAATCATCAATGAATGACACATAGTATCTTGACTTAGACAAAGAAGGAACATCCACTGGACCAAATACATCCGAGTGAATATAATCTAGCAAACTAGAAGATTTATGAGGAATGGAATAAAAAGAAACATGGTGCTACTTTCCATATATACAGTGTTCACAGAATTCAAATTCAAGATTACAATCTTCAAGCCCCTCAACCAGGTTCTTGTTCTTCAAGGTTTTTAAACCTTTTATTCCTATGTGGCCTAGCCTATGATGCCAGAGCATAGTCTTCTCTGCTGGAAGTTTTACTTCCATAGAGTTTACATAATTAGGGATAGTTCCCTCTTTACCTCCATGAGTAGCTTTTAGTGACTTTCCAGAGACACTGTTACATTGAACAGCATGTGCATCCAACTTGTACATGGTACCAATTTGAGCACTTCTAGCCAGCACCATTGAACCTCTAGTCATCTTGCAACCATTCCCAGAAAATGTAACTTGTACTCTGATATCATTCAGCTTACTGACAAACAACAAATTTCAAGCCAGACTTAGTATATGCATAACATCCTTGATTCCCTTTACTCTGCCATCAGGGAATTGGATTCTGACTCTTCCATGACCAACAATTTCTAAAGTTGAATCACTCGCTAAGTACACCTTTCCACCATTGTATTCTTCATACTTTGTGAACCAATCTCTATGAGATGTCATGTGGAAAGATGCACCAAAATCAATCAGCCAGACATCATCTGATGCTTGTGTAGCCAAGGCAGCAATGAAGGCATCTGAATCACCCTCAGAAGAGTCATTATCGGAAGAACTCTTCTTCTTCTTCTTTTTCTCCTCTTTACAATCCTTTCGGACATGACCAGGTTGCCCACAATTCCAGCATTTCACCTTGGACTTCTTTCTAAGAGATTTTGATCTCCCCTCTGATTTTGATTTTGATTTCTTTTCCTTCTTCTTACCTTTCTCTTTTGGTCTTCCTTCGCCATCTCAGAAGATTTCCTTCTCATCTCTTCTGACAGCAAAGAACCAACAACATCTTCCATCTTGAATTTTGATGTTGTACTCCCAATAGCCATCACCAGATGATCCCAAGAGTCTAGCAAAGAACACAGTAATAGTATACAACGATCCTCTTCTTCAATTTTTACACCAACAGATGTCAATTGAGAAATCAACATATTAAATGCATTCAAATGATCAGCCATAGACCCTCCTTCCTACATTCTCAAAGAATACAACTTCTTCCTCAGGAATAGTTTATTCACCAAGGACTTCCCCTGATAAATAGACGCCAGTCTTGTCCACAGGGAGGCTGTAGTCTTTTCTTCATGCACATTCAAAAGAACCGAGTCTACCAAACAGAGCCTTATCATCCCCTTAGACTTCCTATCTACAAGGTCCCAATATTCTTGCTTCATGCCTATAGGTTTAGTTCCAAACATTGCAAGCCACAGATCGCGATCAACTAGAAGATCCTCCATCTTGAGTTTCCACAACTCAAAGTTACTGCCATTGCATTTCTCTATTTCAATCTTTCCAGATGTGCTAGCCATCTCAACCACTAATCAGAAATAACAAACTCTACAAGACTCCCGCTGAACATAATTGACTCAAAAAACCCAACGTACCCACAAGGATAACACAATTGGCCAGGCTCTAATACCACTTGTAAGGAAAATTAGATGCGGAAAAAAATTCTCCTAACGTCAATACCTTAGGGAAGAATGCAGATACACTTTAAAATTTACACTTACAGTCCAATTAAGATGCACTATGAAGCAGATAACATAAATAGAGTATTTGACAATCACACATGAACACCAGATATATGTGGGAAAACCCTTACGGGAGAAAAACCACCACACCTAGAGAATTCACTTTGTATTACAGTAATAATGATTACATACAAGTTTCAGACTTATCTTTCTGATGTCTGTATACAACAGCATTCACCATGAACAATCTTTGTACAGGAACCTTCAACTTATAGTCTACACAAAATAGAATTAATTTACTGATCATACAACCACCCAACAATCCGTCGATGCAACCAACCATAGAACTATCGAACCATCGAGCATCTGCAACTATAAACTATATTCATGTTGATCTTTGCCTATCGAACTTCCTCATAGAACTGTCACAACAGACCAACTTCCAACTGTTGAGATTCAACTTCTCCTATTGATCCACGAGACTCCACATAGGATGGTCAAATAGTCAACATAGATTCAAGCTTTGTTGGCATCTCGGTGAGACCCTAATAGTGTCTCCCCGATGCCCAAAAGCTTCATATCGATGTCGATACAAATTATCGTTATCGCCAAGATGTTCTATAGAGCTTCCAACATGTATCAACCTCAGATTTCCTTTCGGCAAGAGTATCGCTCTCACCAAGACATCTCAACGAGCCTTCATGTGTTACACCGAGTCACCAAACAGTCGGCGAGACCTATCACTTTCACTAGGAGATCATAGTGAGGTCTAAAAGTTTCATAGATGTGAGTTTACCAATCGGAAAGAGTATCATTCTTTGCCAGGGCCTCATGCCAAGTCACCAAGGGTTATACCAAAGTCATTTGTTATACCGAGCTCCAAAGAATAGTCGGAAAGACTTAACACCTTCAACGAGAGGTATCTCCGAGATCTCTATTGTCACCCTGAAGCCATTAACAGTTGCCAAGACATATGTCCTTCGCTAAGACTTTACTCTGAGATCTCTAAGTTACATTGAGCACCGAACGCTTGGCAAGACTTAACACTCTCACCAAGACCTTTCCCTGATTGCCTTGAGTTACTCTGATGAACATTTGGTTGTATCCTCGTTGGCGAGACATTTATCGTTCGCTGGGACTTCTTCCCGAGTATTGAAGTCACTCTGAAGCTCCCCTAGTTGCTATGAGTCTCCTCAACGCTCGATTGAATGGCCTGTCAGCTAGAGATGTTCACACAGTCAAAGGTTACAATGACTACTCTATGTCACAGCGATAGACTCGAAAGTGAAAGCAGTTGGCAAGACTTCTGCAAGGTCACAACAACCTGTGCAAAACATGATGCTACCAATCTGCTAGTTGGCCAGACATGATGGATGTCATACCGACTTGGCTCCAATGGAGGTTTCAGCTTGTGATGTTTGAGGCACATATTTCCAACACAAAGGTGTTCAAACTAGGAGAAGAATTGTAGAATAATAATGTTTGATCTCAAAGACTAAGCCTAATAGTGTCAATGAAGCATGCAAAGATGAACATTGAGTGGAAGAAATGAAATAACTACTAAAAATTGAGAAGAATGATACATGGTTTCTTGTTCCTAGACCTAAGGAAAAAAAATTAATTGGAACTAAATGGGTCTTTTGGAACAAACTGAATGAGCAAGGTGAAGTTGTTAGAAACAAAGCAAGACTAGTGTGTAAAGGATATTATCAGATGGAAGGGATTGACTTTGAAGCATCTTTTGATCCTATTGCTAGGATTGAAGTTGTGAGACTATTTCTTGCTTATGTTGGTTACAAAAACTTCAAGGTTTATCAAATGGACATCAAGTCACCATTTCTAAATGGTGAACTAGAAGAAGAAGTGTATATTGAGCAACTTGATGGATTTCAATTGACAAATCAAGGAGATATGGTTTGTCATTTGAAGAAAGCATTGTATGGACTTAAACAAGTCCCAAGAGCATGGTATGCTAGATTGGACAAGTATTTGTTGAAGCTTGGACTTAAAGATACTTTTGAGTATCTTAGAGGGAGGCTAGGGGTGATTACCCCTCCTAATCAGAATTAAGATGCATTGACTTGCATCAGTCTATGCATTTCATAGTCATATCTTGTGATCCAGATTGATGTTGTGGTGGCTACTACTCAGGGGGAGTAGTCAGATGTTTAGAAAGGTGGTTCAGAGCTTGTGTGGAGAAAGATAATGTGTATCTTTGTGATTTATGTCAAAGGGGGAGAAGAGTCATGTGAAAAAATGTGAAAGCGTTATGCAGAAAACTATCAAAATCTAAGGGGGAGAAAGTGCTAAGAGAAAGTTTCGTTGATGGTGTTTTTCACATCATGTGTTTCCATCAATACCAAAGGGGGGGATTTTTTGATATTTTTGATATGTGGTTGTCATTGATGTCAACACTATTAGCATAAATGTCTATAAGGTTGTATATGTCGAGGATATTGAGAAAATTATAATAAAATAAGTTGTAGGTTGTCGGTGATGTAGTGAAGTTCAGTCTAGTGGATAGCTCAGTATATTGATGATAAGAGGTTGTGGATCAAAGGGTTTGTTGACAAGTACATCTAGTTTATCCACATGAAGTTTCAAAGGTTTGCATGAAGATTTGATCAAGTTATGAGTATCTATGTTCTGATAGTTTGTTTTGTTGCTTTAGTTGGCATTCCTGAAAGAAGATGTTGTGATTCTAGTAAGTTGAGTTGTTTCAGATGCTTCTATGGTGATTGATGATGCTTGTGGATGTTTCTAGATCATTCTCTATCTATGTTGTATGTCTGTATTGTTTGTTGTGATCGCGATTGGTGATTTTCTTTTGGGAGTTCATGTTTTTCATGATCCTGGCCAGTAGGGTGATTGTAGCATGTTGCGTATCTTTGAGGCATATTTTTTGAAGGTGTTTCATATTTAAGGATGTTGTTTTGGGTCCTTACTATGTTGTGGTTGACATTTTTTGGTGCATATTGAAATTTTTTTATTGATTTAGGCTGATAGTTTGTACACATTTCATATTTTTTTGGGTCGACATGTAGTTGATGTTATCCTTAGTTGTAGATATATATGATCAATTTTTTATACCATTTGTGGTATGGTGTACGATGTGCTATATGTGAATAATTTTCTAATCTTTTGAAGGCAGAAGTAAATTGTGAAGAAGAGTGAGCAGAAGAAAGTGTTTATGTGCTTAACCAAAACTGTAATCATACATTAGAAGATGTTATTTTCTCAGTTCAAAATCTTCTGGATGTAATCCGAATGTGACTGTAAGATACTGAGTCTTCCTTTGGGTAGTAATCCTTTTGTATTTGAGCAATGAGCTCTAGGCAGTGTGCTTGAATGCATGTGCATTCCCCATTTATAACTCTTTTATAATTTTAACAGAGTATAATCTTGTGGACTAACCTCCACCATGGTTTTTCCCCTAATAGGGTTTCCATGTAAAAAATCTTGGTGTTATGTGTTTTTTTGATGTGGTGATGGTTTATGCTTTCATTTTTATTTATCAAATTTGATAATAAGTTAAATAAGTATAAATTCTGTGATATCTGATTCATCCCCCCTCTAAGTTGTATTCCCTTGTGTTGCCAACAATTGGCATTAGAGTAGGTTCCTCAGAAGAATTTTAATAGATTGAGATGATCCAGGATGGTGACATATAAGAAGGATAGTCTAAGATTTGATTTAACTAATTATTCTTTGTGGAAGACTCGAACGGAGTGTCGTCTGAGATGCATTGGTGAACCTTACTATACAATTACAAAGAATAAGTATATATCATCCCACAGAATGGTCCTTCTAGGTGAGATTAAGGAAGTCAAGTACAATATTAGAGCTAAGGAAGCATTGTTGAGTGCTCTGACTGATTCCGATATGAAAAATATAATGGAGTTGAATAATGCTTATGAGATCTAGAAAAAGTTGGAAACTTTGATTGAAGGTGATACCCATGTGAAGATTGCTAAGCTGCAAAGCCTGAAAGGGAAATATGAAATGTTGAAAATGGGTGAAGATGAGAACATCACTTCTTTTATGTAGAGAGTGAACAAAAATGTGTGTAGTATCAGATGTACTAGTGGAACATTGGAAGAATCAAAGATTGTTGCTAAAGTGCTCAGATCCTTGCATGCTGCATACAAACACAAAGCTAATGTTATTGAGGAGATCCAAACTATGACAAATGTAACCAAAGACATGTTGATTGGTAAGCTTACTGCTTTTGAGTTAAGTGAGTTTGGTGAATCTCTTCGTAAGACATAATCTACATTGAAAGCTACTATCTCTAGAAAAGATAAGAAAACATATGATTCAAGAGAAAGCTATTCTAGAAAAATTTTCAAGTATGAGCAAGAAATGAGAGTGATTAAAGAAGAAGAGAGAAAACTAGATGAGCTTGAATCACTTATTGTCAAGAGGGTAGCCAAAGGAGAAGGTAAGTATAAAGGGAAATTGCCTCTTAAATTTTTTTCTTGCAATAAGATAGGTTATTTTTCCTCAAGGTTTTCGGCAAGAGTTCCTAAGCCAAGACCTAACAAGCCTAGATTCCAAAGAAAGTGTTATGTTGTTGATCAAGGTGTGACAGATGATGAATCTGATAAAGTGAATGTAACTGAGGATGAATGGGTATTTATTGCTATCAAGGAAAATGATCCAGTACCTACTAAATCTGCTAGTTGCATAAATGCGGAGAAATCTCTAGCTGCTAGAGTTGAAGAAAAAGATGAATGGGTGATTGAAAGTGGATTCTCTCATCACATGACAAGTGATAAAACTAAATTTGTGAGCTTGGAAAAGTATGATGGTGGTGTTGTAAGATTTGGTGATGACAAAGCTCGTGTAATCCATGGTAGAGGATCCATTTCTCTTGATGGTAAGAATAATATTGATGATGTTCTACATGTGGAAGGTTTGAAGCATAATCTCTTAAGTGTTGGATAGATGGTTTACAAGGGATACAATCTTCAATTCAAGAATGGAAAGTGTAGAATATTGGGGAGTTCCAGAAATGTGATTGCATTTGGTATAAAAACAAAATGTAATATCTTTCACCTAAGTGCTATTGGTAAAAGTTTTCTAATTTCCCAAGTCTATGAAATTTGGTTGTGGCATAGAAGATTAATTCATGTAAACTTTGACAATATTATCAAGATAAGTTCTACTCAACCAGTGAGAGATCTTCCTAAATTGATAAAACTTACTAATAATATATGCAAGGAATGCCACTTAGGGAAGAAAACTAGAGTTTCATTTTAGAGAAAACAACATTATTCAAATGAAGTGTTGGAGCTTGTGCATATTGACTTGTGTGGTCCTTCTAGAGCCAAAAGTTTACAAGGAGATAGGTATTTCATATTACTTATTGATGATTATTCTAGATTGATGTGGGTTACTTTCTTAAAGGAAAAATTAAAAGCTCTAGAGAAATTCAAGATCTTTAAGGCTATGGTTGAGATAGAGATAGGTTTGAAAATTAAATGTCTGAGATCAGATAGAGGTGGTGAATTCACTTCCGATGAGTTTAATTCTTTTTGTGAAGAGCATGGGATAAAGAGACAATTATCTGCCCCGTGAACACCTCAGTAAAACAAAGTTGTGGAAAGGAAGAACAAGACAATTCAAGAAGCTACCAGGACCATGATGCTGGAAGGAAATGTTCCACATATCTATTGGAGAGAAGTTGTGATTACTACCATTTACACTCTCAACTGGTTACATGTAAAAGGTGATACTGGTAAGACTCCTTGTGATCTATGGTTTGGTAATAAGCCTACTGTTAGATACTTCAAAATATTTGGGAGTAAATGCTATATTAAAAGACATGAAAATATAGAAAATTTTGATGCCAGAAGTGATGAAGGAATCTTTCTTGGTTATTCTATTAAAAGTAAAGCCTACTGGTGCTACAATAAGATATTGAGGAAAGTAGTTGAAAGTGCTAGTGTCAAGGTTGATGAAGACATAGTTAGACCATTCAAAACCTATGGATATGATTCAGATGATCAAAATGATATTTTAGATAAAGGAAAGAAAGTTCAGACTCCAAATCAAGTTCAAATCATTCTAGTGAATCAGGAAAATCAAGAGGAAGAAAGTAGTGAAAGTGCAGAAGTGAGATCACAAGAGCCTGAAGTTCAAGAACACCCTTAGAATCCAAGGTATGTAAGACTAAATCATTTAGAATATAAGATTATAGGTGATAAGAAGAAAGGTGTTCAAACTAGGAGAAGAATTATAGAAGAATAATGTTTGATCTCAAAGACTAAGCTTAATAGTGTTAATGAAGCATACAAAGATGAACATTGGGTGGAAGCAATGAAAGAACTACTACAAATTGAGAAGAATGATACATGGATTCTTGTTCCTCGACCTAAGGAAAAAAAATGTAATTAGAACTAAATGGGTCTTTCAGAACAAACTAAATGAGCAAGGTGAATTTGTTAGAAACAAAGCAAGACTAGTGTGTAAAGGATATTCTTAGATGGAAGAAATTGACTTTGAAGAAACTTTTGCTTATATTGCTAGGATTGAAGCTGTGAGACTATTTCTTACTTATTTTGCTTACAAAAACTTCAAGGTTTATCAGATGGATGTCAAGTCACCATTTCTAAATGGTGAGCTGGAAGAAGAAGTGTGTATTGAGCAACCTGATGGATTTCAATTAACTGATTAGGGAGATATGGTTTGGCAGTTGAAGAAAGCATTGCATGGACTTAAGCAAGCCCCAAGAGCATGGTATGCCAGATTGGACAAGTATTTTTTGAAGCTTGGAATAAAGGATACTTTTGAGTATCTCAAAGGGAAGCTAGGGGTGATTACCCCTCCTAATCATAATTAAGATGCATTGACTTGCATCAATCTATGCATTTCGTAGTCATATCTTGTGATTTGGATTGATGTTGTGGTGGTTGCTACTTAGGGGGAGTAGTCAGACGTTCAAAAATGTGGTTTAGATCTTGTGTGGAGAAAGATAATGTGTATCTTTGTCATTGATGTCAAAGGGGGAGAAGAGTCATGTGAAAAACTAAGAAAGAGTTAAGGAGAAAACTGTCAAAATCTAAAGGGGAGAAAGTGCTAAGAGAAAGTTGCGTTGATGGTGTTTTTCACATCATGTGTTGCCATCAATTACAAAGGGGTAGATTGTTGGATATTCCTAATATGTGGTTGTCATTGATTTCAACACTATTGGCATAAAATGTTTGTAAGGTTGTATATGTCGAGGATATTGAGAAAATTGTAATAAAATAAGTTGCAGGTTGTTGGTGATGCAGTGAAATTCAGTATGGTGGCTAGCTCAGTATATTGATGATAAGAGGTTGTGGATCAAATGGTTTGTTGAAAAGTATATCTAGTTTATCCACATCAAGTTTCAGAGGTTCGCTTGAAGATTTGATCAAGTTATGAGTATCTGTGTTCTGACAGTTTGTTATGTTGCTTTAGTTAGTGTTCTTGAAAGAAGATGATGTGAATCTAGTAAGTTGAGTTTTTTTGGATGCTTCTATGGTGATTCATAATGCTTGTGGATGTTTCTATATCATGCTCTATCTATGATGTACATCTGCATTGATCCTTGTGTGCGTAATTGGTGATTTTCTTTTGAGAGTTCATGTTTTTCCTGATCATGGCCGATAGGGTGATTGTAGCGTGTTGTGGATCTTTGAGGCATAGTTTTTGAAGGTGTGCCATATTCAAGGATGTTGTGTTGGGTCCTTACTATGTTGTGGCCAACATTGTTTGGTGCACATTGAAAATTGTTTATTGATTTGGGTTGACAGATTGTACACATTTCATATTTTGTTGGGCCGACATGTAGTTGATGTTATCCTTAGTTGCAAATATATATGATCAATTTTTTATACCATTTTTGGTATGGTGTGTGATGTGCTGTGTGCAAATAATGTTCTAATCTTTCAAATGCACAAGTAAATTATGAAGAGTGAGCAGAAGAAGGTGTTTATGTGCTTAACTGGAACTATAATTAGGCATTAGAAGATGTTATTTTCTCAGTTCAAAATCTTCTAGATGTAATCCGAATGTGATTGTAAGATAGTGAGTCTTCCTTGGGTAGTAAGCCTTTTGTATTTGAGTAGTGAGCTCTAGGCAGTGTGCCTGAATGCATGTGCATTCCCCATTTATAATTCTTTTATACTTTTAATAGAGTATAATCTTGTGGACTAACCTCTTCCATGGTTTTTCCCTTCACAGGGTTTCCACATAAAAAATATTGGTGTTATGTGTGTTTTTGATGTGGTGATGGTTTATGCTTTCATGTTTATTTATCAAATTTGACAATATGTTTAATAAGTATAATTTTTGTGACAACTAATTCAACCCCCCTCTCAGTTGTCTTCCCTTGTGTTGCCAATAGTTGTGATACCACACAATAGGTCCTAGGTCACTTACCTAGGACACAAATTTCTCAATGAGAAGTGTTATGTTAAGACATTAATGAATGTCGAGTTTCCTCTTCAGAAAATATAATTAATTGGGTTTGGATTTGAACTAAAGGGTCCAATTAAGGAAAAATAAGCTTAATTAATTAAAGGAGTCTTAAATAAATGTGAAATTGTAAATAATACACCTTAAAACACTAAAAATAAGGCATAATTAAGTCCATTCTAATTAATAAGACCCTAAACTTAATGTGAATATGTAAAATACATATTACAATATTAAATTAAGGCATAATTAAGTTCATTTTAATTAATAGGGACCTAAATTTAATGTGAATATGTAAAATACATATTACAACATTAAATTAAGGCATAATTATGTCCATTTTATTATTGATTAATAATTAAGTGTGAAAAATGGATACTTTTTCCTACACTATAATTAGGAAGGGGAAAATCATCATTTAAAGATGCTTTGTTAACATCACAAAAATTTGTACACATCCTAATATGATTATCAAGCTTTACCACTACTACAATGTTCGATAACCAAGGTGAATGATAAGATGAATGAAAACCACATCTAAGAGATTTTCAATTTCAACATTAACCAATAAAGCTCTTATGATTCATCTTGCATATATTTTGTCTTACCATTTTGGCATCACTTTATGGAACAGTATTGTTTTTCACTTGTAGCATACAAAAATGGATCTTCAAACATTTTCACACTTTATATGGGAATAATTAATGATAAATTTGACTTAATGATTCCTTGATTTAGTGTTTTGAGGTGTTTGACACATCCACATTAGGTCTTGGGCCCTTGCAAATAGAATAAAATGCATGTCTTTTAAAGGTGTTGTAAATAACTTTCACACTTTTCTAATCTTTTATTAAGAATTTAAGTCTAATGGACCTATCTTCCCCTTAATTCAATATTATAAATATATTTAATTGCATTCTCACATTAATCTAGAAGGCTTGTAAGTTAAACCTAATTTTAATCTAGTGTTGTAATGCATTTTACACATTCACATTGGATCTTGTACCTTTGTAGGCTAAGTGGACCTCATTTTAATGTCATAGAGTGTATTTAATCACACTTTCACATTGAAATTTGTGTCCTTATCCCTAATCACCCTCTATATCATCATTAATAGGCCCCTATGACCCCATATTGTGCATCTCGAGACTTAGTTTGATCAAAAACCTGACTAGACCAACATATAAACCTAATTTTTTCACTCCCCGACATCCCAACTAGCAAAAGAACCCCTATGGGATCCATTCACCACTTTGGGAAAATGAGTCCCATCCAAGTGGGCCCATTCACCCAGGATGGAAAATGAGTCCCATTTGAGCTATTTTTTGGGTTTGAGTGGGAAAAATTAGGTTTTAAGTTTAATTTTCTTCAATGTCGGCCTTGGGGATCAAACTAACAGGAATTGGAATGGCCTTCCTATATAAATTAGCTCCAAAATCATTATTTAAGAATACATTCATATTATCAAGTCAAGCAAGCTAGGGTTAAGCATTTCAAGACTTTATAAGATCAATTCTAGGGCATTCAAGGGAAGATTCTTCATCCATTGTTGCAGCAATTCAAGATCCATCATCATGGAAAGTTTCTAATTGCATTACTTCATATTCATTCTTTATTATCTTATTTCATCATTTTGGTTTAATTACCTAAATGGGGTTTGACCAAGGCAAACCCCTATCCTCTAACAATCAACAATTTTTTCCCTCTTTAATGTGTGATTGTAGGTTTGTAGATTGAAGAAAAATGCCAAAATGATAAAGTTGCAAATGTTGTAAAAATTTTCAAGACTCACAAAAACTCAGATCTAGGGAAAAATATCCATCCAATTTGCATGAAATTAGTGGGAAAGTGCTTATTTCATCCATCTTCAGAGGCTTGCAAATTTTTAGTTCAAGATTCTGCTCTTGGGACACTTTTCAAAAAAACAAGACTCATCCCCCAGTAGTGGTGAATGAGTCCCAACTGTACTTGTTTTTTAGAGATTTCTGCAGATTCAGATACCGATTTGGCCAAAACCTACTTTGGTACATTTTTCTAAATTTGGGACTAATTTTCTCAGAATGGCGAATGAGTCCCACCAGGTTTAAAAATTAGCATCTTCAGAATTTTAGAGCTTCATTCCATCCTCTACAAGTTTCTAGGTGCACACTTTTAGTTTTACAATTTTTTTTTTGTTTCATGGTCATTTCTAGGTCATTTAGCATATGTTTACATATCACATTGTGCTTTGAAACATCTTGCATTTTCCAAGTTTGCACTTGGTGGTGAACCCCTCTTATCTTTTTTTAGTCTCTAGAACCTTCCCTTTGTCATATTTCAATCTCCTTTGCATTGAAATCTCAAGGGTTTGTTCTTGAATGAAGTGTTGATCTTTGTCTCCCTCCTTTTAAGTGCAAAACCCTAGAAGTGCAAGAGGTGAAATTTTTTTCGGGTCATCACTATCTTAGGGTCAATACCCAATATATCTGAATAAATCCAAGAATTTTTTTAATAAATTCATGTAATAATGTTACATGACGTTCTTGTTCATCATCCTCAAGGCATTTTCCTATTTAAATCACCTTCTCTTTATTAGTTGTATCCATTGGTATGTTTATAGTATCTCCCACAAGTAATGTACTTTGTTCTGGAACCTCATGGAATTGTTGCTTTTCTTCTTTTTTGGTATCACTTGATTTGATTCCTTCTCCAAAGTATTCCTTAGTATTGAAATAATAGGTGAATCTTTTATTGTGGTCAACATCATAAACTCCCAAAAAATTACCAAAGATTTGTTAAATAGGCACAAAACAACTGAGAGGGGAGTGAATCAGTTGTCACACAAATTCAAACTTAAAACTTTATCACTTATCAAATCTTCAACCACACTTATTCTGTTATTAAATATAAGCATGAAACATAAATAACAAAAAGTAAATGAACACAATGAACATCGAATTTTTATGTGGAAAACCCAATGAGGGAAAAACCACGATGAGGGTTAACTCACAATATAGATTATAAAACAAAGGCTCACTACCAAGGGCTCACTGCCCAAAAGAGGACTCACTGTCCAAATACAAAGGCTCACTGCCTACAGAAAGGACTCATTGTCCAACAGGGAGGCTCACTGCCTACAAATACAAAAGAGAACAAAAAGATCCACCACAATAATTAATGCACATTCCCAAGATTATAGAAACCCTTCGCTCACTTCCTTCAACACAAAGAAGAACTGTTGTCACAACTCACTCGCACACACACACTTCTTCTCTTATGATTGTGGCTTTACTTTCATTACTTTGCATCACACTATCATACATATCTTCACAATTCAACTTTCTTTTATACTACTCTCAACCTTAGAAACATTTACCAAGGTTGGCCACAATACATCATTTCATAAATTCAAATTAGGCCAACAACTCAAAATTCTCACGGTGGAAAGGAATAAGAGTGGACCAATTAATTATTTTCTTGAATCTTCTACAGTCTTCCTCTATTAAATTTTATTCTTCGAATGAAGTGTAAACACCAGGTTGGCCAAACCTAATGAAAACACATAAAAAAATTTATGCACATGCTTCCCAACAAGAAGATGACATGCAGACACCTCAACACACTTCCATATGCACAAGACCTCATCTTAGACTTCTTCAGATACGTCCACAGAAAAAACAATATATAGCATACATTGAATACCTTTTACCAGTCTAACCAGACTGTGCAAACTCATACAGGAATACAAAAAAATTTCTTGTAGATTACCAAACTTCATCCATCTTCACCAGAGCATGGAAAAGACCTTCACAAGACATATCCCTTATCCACAAGATCTAAAACAAAACAATGGAGGACTGTGGAGCAGAAACATTTCTCCTAGTCCACAAAAGATCAAACTTACTAGGCAGTTCGCATATCGGTGAACACAACTTTCATGAACCATCATACCAAAAGATGAAACTTAGACTATATCACCACTAAATCACCTTTATCAAACCTTAAGATCTGTACAAGCATAGGATCAACATTGGAGAAATGCATAGCACGTACCGGAGCACATTCTGAACACATTCAACACTCTGACTTCTCTTCTTTATTTAATTTTCTCAAAAGAACTTGGAAACTCATCAAACCACAATAAATATAGCTCCATGTACTCACAACATCTTAGAAGCATCTCAACTATACATGTACAATCTGCAACATACTAAACTATGTTGACATCAATGACAACACCACCAAACTAGCTCATATTTGCAACAATATCCCCCTTTTTCGTTGATGGCAACACACAACCTTTTTCTCATGCTTTGACATCAATGGAAAAGAGCAACAACTCTAATTACTCCCCGTTAGGAGTACACCCATACTACAACAATGAAACCACTTCTACTCCCCCTACGGAGTAGACCCAACAATTAGTCCAGATAAATGAAGAGTCTGTGAGTTCACTCGATTGATGCACCTTCATGTGCACCTAGTTAGGAGGGCCAATGACCTGTAAGGAAAGCCTATGGATGCAAAAAAAAATTTCCTAATGTCAAAACTCATAGAAGAATGCAGATTTGTCTTTAAATTTTATAATTACAGTTCATCAAGATACACATGAAAGGAATAATAGAATAGAGAAATAAACACAAACATAATTGACACTAGATTTATGTTGGAAAACCCTTACAGGAGAAAAATCCACCACACCAAATAAAATCACTTGTATTACAGTAATCGAATTACATACAAGTTACAAACTCTCCTTTTTTTATGACAATATTACAACAGCAACACTTCCTTAGTCAATCTCGTACAAAATAGATTCTGATCAATCTACATTATTGTCTCACTATTACAATGCATATACAGCATACAATGAAATTCACTAACATATCATTCAATCATCCAACCATCGAATTCTCGAACCTTTTCATAGTTACAATACGTTACCATGTATAGCAACAACCATGAATCAAAAACATTCTTTGTACAATCGATTCAGTTCAAATTCTTCTATTGAACAACCATCAAACTTCCTAGGAATTCAAACGGCCACCTTCAAAGTTAGAAACATCCTCCACTTAACAACTTACAACTCAACAATTCAACAAGTCTGTGCTCTTCACCTTACACTGTACTACCACTACACAAATAACTGGCTCCCACAGGGTGGCGGTAACTGCACTACCTCCAGACTATTGACAGGCCTCTATGGTATAGTGGTGTATCAATGGAAAATTAGATGGGTTAGCTTATTAGATAATAAACATCAAAAATCCAAAGAGGCTATCAAGAACAATGGAAAATCAAAACAAAGAATGATTATACCTTCCTTTCCTTCCATGCTTCACCTTCATAGCACCTTCTTACTTGCTGGATAATACTTTGCCCTCAGATTCGTTGTGTGAGCAATCTGCAAATGTCTAAGTCCTACACCAAGCTTTCAAGGATTTATGCAATGTCTAAATGCCTATGTCTATGACTATGATTGCCAATGTCTATACCTAAACAATACTAAAATTTGATCAAATACAAATAATAATTGCAATGAGAAGCCTAAGTGTGCAAATGAATAAGTAATACGCCTATAATATGTCTACTCGTGTGTGTGTAATAGAAAAGTGAGAGGAAAATGACATTTTATAGAAAATGTCATTTTGAATGGACGGGTGAGATTGACTTCTAAGAAAGACCTAGAATGAGAGGTCCAGATTAAATCTGAGAATCCCTAATTAGGGTTAGGGAAAATTCATTAATCGAACGGTCAAGATAATATCTCAGATAATTGGATCGATGGTGGAGAATAAATGAGGAAATTAATTAGAAAATAAAGATTTTCAAAAATCAAGAAGATAAAGACTGCCTGATTTGTGAGATTCAAAAAATCAAGAAGATAAGAGTTGGACTGAAGATCAGATTTGGAAAATCAAGAATCTGCCCGATTACTTGATTTTTGGAAGATTAGTTACCATTTTGAATTAAATTAATTCAAAATAATGATTTTGTGAGACAATAAATAATCTTTTTCAGATTATTTACCAAAATGGACTGTCAGTTAAGATTGTGATGACATTTTAAATAATTTCATTTATTCAAAATGAGAGGAATATTAATTTTGAAAATTAAATAATTAAAGATAATTATTTAATTTAGCAGATAAGATTAATTAATTAAATAAATTAATCAATTCATTTAATTATGACAGTTAGTGACATATTAAATAAATAAATAAAATTTATTTATTTAATAATCAGGAAGAATTAATGAATAAGGATAATTAAACAAATTTAGAAATTTATTTAATTAGAGGAAGACTTAGACAATTAATGATGTATTTAATAAATAAATAAAATTTATTTATTCAATAATCATGAAGAATAGAAGGACATGAATTAATTAAATAATTGTGAATTATTTAATCAATAGTCGAATGTGGACCAAGGACATAATTAAATGTCACAATTATGCTAGGATGAAAGTGGTAAAAATGAAGCTTGCGGGCCTAGGTCATTTTTAGGTGTCTACATTTTGCCCCTCTTTGTCATAATGTCGCTTGTCGCATTGTGACAAAGAAAATAAGTCAAAAATGCCCCAGTGCAAAATAAGATGAGGAAGAATGATGAGGAGGGTAGCGGTATGCCCCCTCGAGAGGACAGACAGGTTCCAAGAACATAGGTGTGCTCTCTAAATTAATGAGAAGACTAGAATATGAAGAGACAAAGAAATGTTAGTGAGAAAGATATGGATGATGATATGGATGCAATGCCTATATGAGATGAGACAGAGAAGATGACAAGACTAAAGAAGATGCATGTTAGTTCCTAAACCAAATCCTTCAAAACATTGCCATAGGACTTTAATATTTATTGCTCTTAATCATCATTGGGCGGTAAAAATGAAATAAATGGACAACAAACACCATGATATGACATAGACCAAGGTGTGCAAGGTCATCCACTTGAAAAATAAACAGTCACAGACAAGGAATGTCCTAACTCATACTAAGGGCGAAGTTGCCCCAGTCTTTTTGTCAAGACAATCCATAGACAACAGTCAACGAAAATAAAATAGGCTAGGAGACGTCATCGCACCTCTAAATCCTTCATGGGACATCCTCGAGGTAGCTAGTAACATGACCAAAAGGAAAGAAAGTAAAAATATAAGACAAAATAGCCAAGATAGTCAAAAGATAAGACAAGATAGACCAAAAAGATTAACAGCCATTTTATTTTGTTTTCCAATGTTTGTTTGCCAAAGATTGATTTCTTGTCGATTTGACAGTTTTGACAGTTTAAGATTTCTTCCATTTTGACAGTGTTGACAGTGTGACAGGGCCTATTGTCAGCAAGGACACATCCTGAAAAAGGAAAAGGACATTTTGACGAGGTCCAACTTCAAGAAGGACACATCTTGAAGAGGACCAAAGAGTGACGAAACTGACATTGTTTTGAGTAATATGTTTTGGCAAGTTGACTGATGTTGACTGTATGATTGATTGGACTGTGCTGTCTAATTTTGACCAATTTTGACATTGATGTTTCAAATGACTGTCTTGTGTCTAAGTTTGACAATGTTTGACTTATTTGACCGATGTGATGACTGTGACAAATGCCATGATTTTATTTGGACCAACCTAAAAGGACTGACCTAATGTCTTGGGGACTCATCGACTGATGGCCTTTCCTATGTAGCAAATGCGCAAAGACAACGTAGTTCGACTATGACATGAACTGACTGATTGACGTGACCGACCTGAAAAGATGTGACTGACTTTGACATTGATTTGGATGTTTTTTTATTTTGTTCAGGTCGTTTTATGATTTTTAGGTCTTTCTTCAGGACATTTTATGATGTTTTTGGTCTTTCTTCAGGACATTTTATGATGTTTTTGTCTTTTTGTTGTTTTATGATTTTTTTGGATTTTGACGTTGGAGGGGGTCATGACAAATGTATATGACTGATGCCTACACATGAGAATCCAAGGACAAACATGATTGTGCCCCTAGTCAAGCTGAATACCAATTGACAGGTGATGACAACGTTGTTTGACGTGGGAATGACGCATCCTGAAACAACGTGAGGACGACGACGATAATGTGACGAAAGTATGGCGGTCTCAGCTGGGCCAGGAACGCAGTCAAGTAAAATTTTGGATAATGTGCTTGTATGGATTCTAATCATTGCATTTGGAATGACTTGGTTAGGACTAGATAGGATGATGATTATCCTTAGATCGTTTGACAAGGGAAAGCCAAGATAGGTGACAGACATGAAAGGATAGGGGGTGGCCTTGGTAAAAGACAGGAGACATGAGCCTAATGGAATTGTTATATGATATTCAAAGACTATGTCATATAAGGACAATAAGACTATGATGGTCAATGACATGATGTTTCATGAATCATGTATGACCGAAGGATAGACATGTCAAGAGTTTTCCCAAAGCATGATTTATGTGTGCCAGTTTTATGTCAAGACCAAGATAAGTGGGAAAAATGCATGGAAATGATAGGGCTTAGATGGATGTAAATGTCATGAGGAAGGCATGGGAAAATGAGATGACTTGCCCCCAAGTATAAAATTCCACATAGATGATTTATTTTACACATGATGCCTGTTTACCAGGTTTACATCATGGTACTTATCCATGGCGCCTGTTTGCCAGGTTTTCACCATTGGATGAAATTTTTCTCTTTATTATTTTCTTGACTTTTTGATTTTTTTTGGTGTCACCAAGATGCCTGTTTGCCAGGTTTTCATCAAGGCGACGATTTTTTTACATTTTTCAATTTTTATTTTGTATTTTTGATTTTGCAGATAGCCTAGATGCTTTAGATGACCACTGACTGTTATGAATCCACTAATGGTGCCGATATAGAGGCTGGTGTCATGATATGCCAATAATGACCTTGTTGAAGGAGTTATCTTATCAGGATCATAGCGCTTGTGTACAACTGATCGATGTCATTGTGATCCTTTCTGATACTAGAGTTGGCCTTATCAGAATACGCACATCACGATAGAGTGCTATGAGAGTCCTTGCGGTAAAGAGTTGCTGCCAAGATGTGACGGATTTGTGACGTGGGATTGTTGGACTTTAGATGAGAAGTAGGGTTATGATGAATGATGGTAGATGTGGAAAGATTGTTTGGACGTTTGGATGAATGACTTTTTATTTTCCAAAATTGGGATGGTGTATGACGGATTTTGGAGGGAGAATGTTTGGAACCAACACTCTTAGATGCCTTGTTTGATGACCATTTTGAAGGAGGTGGACATGTGTTATATGTGGGAGTCCTCTTGTCTTGTGGTTCCACATTGTGATTGACTTTTGTATTTGACTTGGTGTCTTTGTTTGATCTATCTTTCTTTGGGATCCATTTTAATTTCATTTGTCTACTTGTCCTTTTGTTTGATTCAATGGTCTTTGACATTTGATTTTGATCATTTGACTTGTAAGACTTTTGTTTTTGTTGGTCCCAAAGGGAAGGTTTATTTATGATGGAATGATGGTTTATAGTGTGGGTGGATGGGGTGTTGGCAACAACCTTATGACAAGGTTCACTCATGGACTCCATTTTGACATTTGTATCTGACAAGGTTGCCTCCAGTATCGAGGAGGTACCACTAACATCGTTTGATTTTTTCTCTGAGGAATAACCAAGACCTTGATGTCTGTAATTTTCCTGAAGCTGTATTGGTTCTAGAATGCCTTGCTCATGTATGCCTAGTCCTTTGCCTTGATATTGCATGTTTTGAAAAATTCTATTTGCGATGGGGTATTTATTGTTTTGAAAGCAAGATGTTAACCCATCATGATGTCTATGGACACTGTCACTTGTAATATTTTTGTCTGCAAGAAAGCTTGCTCTAACAAAGATAGATGACCCTAGTTGATAAAGTGTCTTAGCTTCATTGTCTTGTTGGACATATTCCTGACTGATATCTGTGGTATGATCTTGTGACATATCAGATTCAGATAATTCTGTTGGTGCTTCCAAGGAAATGTTGAAGCCATCATTATGTTTAATGTCATAGAGTCCAATTATTTTAGCTATAACTTGATCATATGTGAGCATGTCCTTAGTGGAAGATTCTTGTTTTGGAGGAATATTGTCTATGTGTCCCATGGAGGCAAGTGTCTCATCTTGGGAAGTGTCAATAGTCGAGGCCTTTATAGGGTCAACAAGTGTTTGATCATGAATGGCATAAAGGTCAAGGAGTGGATCATTTTGGATTTCTTTGTCCATGGTAGGGTCTTGGTCTAAGATGGGGTTGTCATGGATTTGGATTTCTTGGTCAATGGTAGGGTCTTGGTCAAAGATGGGGTTGTTGAAAATAGGGTCATGGGATGGACTACCTTGTTCTTGACATGAGGGTGACGTTATAATGTCATGCTTTGGGATTTCATTTTGACATGTATCCTCAAGTTTATTAAATGGGATTTGACTTTGGACTATGATAGAATTTTCATGACCAGATGTGGCTTGTGAGGGGGTGACTTGAAAAGGATTAATGATCAAAGGACTAGGATAGGACGTGGGAACTTGGACTAGACTAGTATATGAAGGACTAGGATAGGACATGGGGACTTGGATTGGAGTAGCATGTGAGGGACAAAGATAGGACATGGAGTCTTGGACTAGATTAATTATTGAAGGAAAAGGATATGACATGGAGACTTGGACTGGATCGATATGGTTTGATGTGGGGACTTGACATGAGTTGGTAGATGGTTGATAAGGGATGCAGGCTTGGATAGGATTAATAGGTGAAGGACTAGCATATGATGTGGAGACATGGAATGGACTAGCGAAAAATTGACTTCCCTTGTCAAAGTTAGGATAAGGTTGATTAATGGATGTTTGTTGTGGACTAATGTCATGGATGGTGTTAAGTGACTTTTGGTAGTGAGGGTAGACGGATGGAGGTGGCAAAGTATTTATGTCAAAGTCTCATGGTAACTTAGCCCCTTAGTCCAAAAGCATGGCTAGATACCTTTGAGGGTCGCGTAAGATTGAGTTTTCTACAAAGGAGACTATATCAGGATTTTGCGCTGCAGCTTCTAAGTCTTCGACATATACTCGCCCATTTTGGTCTCTTTTTATGAATGGCTCAAAAAAAATTTGTGATGAAGATGGAATGTTCATGGAAGATTGCATGTTCATGTTGTGAAATGGGTCAGAAAAATTCCAATGTTGGTTTGTGTCATAAGTGTTATTATTGATGTTGGGATTGAAATCTTGTCCAAAGTTTTCCATTTGTCGTTGTTGTCTTTGAAGCCTAGTCTCAACCGTAAAAGGTATTTTCTCAGATAAGGATAACGCCAATGACAACTAAATCTAAGGATGATGACAACCTATGTTTTTCAGATTTTTTGGATAAATGATGACAATGCAAGACTATGTTTTTGGATTTTTGACAATAAGGGATGCAATATGACAATGTTGTCTAAAGAAAATGACTAATGCCAAAGGACAATGAAGACTAAGATGACAAGTTATGTCACTAATTTTTATTTTTTTTTGTATTTTTGGAATAAAGGATGACAATGCAAGATGATGATGACATTTTCTTAAGGAAATGATTAATGCAAGATGACAAGGTTGTCAAGGCCAATATGAGGACTAAGATGATGATGTTTGACTAAGGACTTAATGTTATAAATGCCAAGTCTAGGTTCAAAATGATGACTAAGATGAACAATGCAAAGTCTAAGTTCAAAATGGGGACTGAGATTGTTTTTTGATGTTTTTGTTGAAAAGTTTGAGTTGTCTAAGGTCGATTGTTTGTGTCCAGATTTGTGAATGTTGTGTATATTGTTTGAACATCTAGAAAACACTTGACAAGCACGATGTTTTGGTGTAAGCAAGCACACATGAGACAAGTACAATCCTAAAAGGCCAATAGGCCAAGGGTTTGTATACTTGATATAGCCCACCTATTATACCCCAGATTGGTGATAAACACCTTTCCTTCTCGAGAGTGGATAGCTTAGAATTTTTGTGGCATTGGCTCCCCTCCACGGCTCATTAACGTCATTCGAGCACACCAAATTCAGATTCTTTGGGTAGTGACATCCTAAGAATTGCTATCTCTACTCAAAGGGATCAGTAGTGAGTATCTTCGGGCATGATACTGTACCCTGCACTATATCAAGCAATGGACAATAGAATGGCTAGACACTACGACAAGAGGTGTTTAGTTCAGGCATTCCATTCATGGGGCATGATCCATGCGGCGAGAGTCCCCTTTCGGATCCATCTCGTTGGAACCACACTCGTGATTCTTGGGCTTTCCCCAAGAACCCACTTTTATATACTGGTTGGAAGTCCCTCAGTGTCAGGGTGCTACCAGTCTGAGTCGTCCTGGGGTGAGTACTTTTTCCCACCAGAACAGGCCCAAGTTCTAGAGTCAGTAACCGTTTCTCTTACACCCAGGATCGCACAAGTGCACAAGGGGAGAGGATACTTCGATATACCAAATTGTGAGGGTGTACAATAGATAAAATGGGTTTGATTTTCTGATCATCGAGTTTTCACAAGGTGAGAGCATAATCACCTACCATTTGTTCAAACACAATCAGACACTTGCAAAAAAAAATCATTTTAGAGCACCAAAGGAAATGTTCCTAGATTAAAAAATGCAAACAAGTGGTTTGAGAGATAAATCTTTGACAAACGTAGCTGCAAAACCACATGTTAGTAGTTTGAATATATGTCTTTGACCCACAAAAAACTCCAACGCCACATGCTGCCAACAAAAATTAATAACAAAAAAAAAGTAAATAAATAAATTTAATGACAGTAGCAAATTAAAATAGTCATAAATTTCTCAAAACTTAATGAAATTTTAAATAGTTTGAAGTTTCAGAAAGCTAAGAATCAAATCTTCAAAACCCAAGAATTATTTTCCAAGATTCTGCACAAAAAGAATGTTATATACAAAAGAAAACGCGGGTTTTAAAAGCAAAATTAAAAAAATAGTGATCACTAAAATAGCCATAACTTTCTCAAATCTTAAGAAAATTTGAAATCATTTGAAGTTCTGGAAAGCTAAGACCGAGATCTACAAAACCCAGAAAAAAAATTTAAAATAGTTTATTCTCCCATTTTTATGTGCTCAAAACAAAGTGACGGGATTTTGTATGACTTCTTGGCTGTAACCTGCAAAACAGTGAAAACAAACAAGAAAAACACACAAATATTTCTATAGAATGTTGGGTTCACCAAATGTATCAATAGAAAATTGGATGGTTAGCTTATTAGATAATAAACATAAAAAATCTAAAGCGGCTATCAAGAACAATGGAAAATCAAAACAAAGAATGATTATACCTTCCTTTCCTTCCATGCTTCACCTTCATAGCACCTTCTAGTTTGCAGCAAGTCAATGAGGCCCTCAGATTTCAAATTGAGCAACCTATAATAATGCCAAAGTCCTATGCAAATGTTGAAAGATTTGATAAAATTATGTCAATGTCTATGACAATATGATAAAATGAAAATAATGACTACTAATGCCAAATGACTATAATGCCTATATTAAAAATGAAGTTGTGAGATCCCGAAATTATGAGCAAAAATTTCTTTTATAGAAAACCCAATTTTGAGTGGATGGATGAGATTGAATTCTAAGAAAGACCTAGAATGAGAGGTCCAGATTAAATCTGAGAATCCCTAATTAGGGTTAGGGAAAATTCATTAATCGAATGGTCAAGATAATATCTCAGATAATTGGATCGGCGGTGGAGAATAAATGAGGAAATTAATTAGAAAATAAAGATTTTCAAAAATCAAGAAGATAAAGACTGCCTGATTTGTGAGATTCGAAAAATCAAGAAGATAAGAGTTGGACTGAAGATCAGATTTGGAAAATCAAGAATCTGCCTTATTACTTGATTTTTGGAAGATTAGTTACATAAATTAATTCAAAATAATGATTTTGTGAGACAATAAATAATCTTTTTCAGATTATTTACCAAAATGGACTATCAGTTAAGATTGTGATGACATTTTAAATAATTTCATTTATTCAAAATGAGAGGAATATTAATTTCGACAATTAAATAATTAAAGATAATTATTTAATTTAGGAGATAAGATTAATTAATTGAATAAATTAATCAATTCATTTAATTATGACAGTTAGTGACATATTAAATAAATAAATAAAATTTATTTATTTAATAATCAGGAAGAATTAATGAATAAGGATAATTAAACAAATTTAGAAATTTATTTAATTAGAGGAAGACTTAGACAATTAATGTTGTATTTAATAAATAAATAAAATTTATTTATTCAATAATCATGAAGAATGGAAGGACATGAATTAATTAAATAATTATGAATTATTTAATCAATAGTCGAATGTGGACCAAGGACATAATTAAATGTCACAATTATGCTAGGATGAAAGTGGTAAAAATGAAGCTTGCAGGCCTAGGTCATTTTTAGGTGTCTACAAGCGGTATCCACCACACTATTGCTTGACAGCTGAGATGCTCCCGCGGTATGGTGGTGACCTCTCTACCACCCCTCAACAAGAAGATACCCGCAGTATAGAGGTATAGGCATAAACTTAATACTTACGAATTCTTTGTTGCTTGGTGATAGAACGAAGGTTATACCAGTGAGTTTGAGACACATATTCTCAACAATCTCCCACTTGACGAAGAACTCACTGAACCCTTTTCAATACCTAAAGTCATTGAACATTTTGGACCACAAGGCCCATCAAATTTGTACACCATCTGAACTTATCCATGCTCATTGGCTTTGTCAAAGCATCAAAAAATTCTTCAGAGTATCCACATTTCCCAAATAGACCTTTCCATCCTCCACCATATCTTGTACAAAATGGTACTACAAATCAATATGTTTCATCCTAGCATGGAAAGTAGGATTTTTTTCCAGACAAATGGCACTCTGACTATCACAACAAATAATAATCTTCCCTACATCAAAACCAATATTAGAGCACAATCTTCTAAGGAAAATGGCTTCCTTATAGGCATGAGTTGCTACCATGTACTCAGCTTTTGTAGTAGATAAAGCGACTATAGCCTACCGCTTGTTCATCCAACTAATTGCACCACTATTCATCATGAAACAATATCCATTGGTGAATCTTCTACTATCAATGCCCCCTGCCCAATTAGAATCCACATATCCACAAATACTGAGAGTCCTCTGTGATTCAATTGAATTACCATGGTAACACAAAGCATATCATGAAGTACCCTTTAGATATCTAAACACTCTTTTCACAACATCCCAATGTGTCCTTCCAAAATTAGTTGTAAACTGACTAAGTACTCCCACTGCTTGGGCAATGTCTGGCCTTGTGTAGACCATTGCATACATTAAACTTCTAATTGCACTAGCATAAGACACTCTAGTCATATCCTCCATCTGTAACGCCCCGCCGTGCGAACCCTAAAGGACAATTAAACCATAATTAATGCACAATTTTTTTATTTTTTTAAAAGTAAACATAACATATATGTCATACACATTAAATCATAACATGAATTTCATTTAAATAGATTCACTAACACATACATCCCTTGGGGTACACGAGGAGTCATTACGAGAATGAGATCCATACAACAATAATAAAGAATAAAATCCAAAGATATAATCCATAACAAAATAAACATTAACAAATAGAACACATACATGATAAAGCAATGATAAGAACCCATCTGAGTAAATTCAACATATACATAATTAACTCAACACAATAATAACTACCATGGCCAATAACCACATTGGGTTTAATATTACATTACAGTACAATGTTTAAGAAGTACAATGATACAAAAGTGTTTCCAAACCATGAACGGAAACTATACAACAAGAATCATGATACAGAAGAAGAGATGAATACAAAGCATCATAACTGGCTCCAAGACAAGTACAACTCTGGAGTCGCTGCAAACGCACCAATCCACACCTCTCGATCCTCGACTGGGGACCCAATGGGGTGCTTAGCACGTTCCACCCGACCATGTGAGTCCAAAGACCCACCCCCCATGCTAGGAGCTGACAAGAAGAGTCCTCAACCAAGAACATCCAAACACGGAATCACAAGACTCAACGCCATACAAAAGTATCATAAAACTCAAGAATTACAAAGACATAATCCACAACATCCAAGAGTCATTAAAATAACTCAAAATCATAAATCTCATCACATAAATCAAAGCAATGACCAATATCAAGTAACCAAAGAATGATCATGAAACACTTCCAAAACAAACTGAATTAATAAATACAATTCCAAATTGCAATTAAACATCATAACATAGTTCCATAAGAATACAAGATCGTAAATCAAATATAAATGAGATCATACAAGACCACAAAATATACTAAAGATGTATTAATACAATAATCAATTTATATCAATATAGCCAACAATCTAAACCAACTCTCATAACCTACTTCTAGAGGAACACAATAAAGTAAAACACATGGGAAACTAGGGGAGAGTGTCATCGCATAGTCCTACATGGGCTGTCATGTGCTCTTCCTCCCAACTGGAGGCGCCGGTCCATAGGGTGACTCATGCGGAGCCGTAGACCTCTCGTGAAGACGAGGACACGACCTTGCCAACCACGGCCTTCTCAGCCTTCCATTAGCCTACGGAAGCACTAATGAAGACGAGACATCCATTTTATTAATCTTATAATGATATTACTACCCAACCCTCCTAAGTTAATTATTAGGTTTTCACTTGTTTACTAACTCACTCATGGGTTATCCTATGCTCTTCCCCTTAAACGGGGCACCAGCCCCCACGAGGAGCCACTCTCCCTAGAGACCCAACAACATAAAAAAAACCAAGGGTTGTACCATCATAATTTTGAACCAAGAGTCACAATAGAGAAGCATGCGAGGCATTACCCATCTCGCTATAAATACATAATCAAAGTCTCAACAATTCTGTACAACCCTTTCAAAATCATGACACCAAACCACTTGCAACATCAAGGGCACATAAAGAGGGAGAACATCAAAAGTCAATCATCTCAAGCCTCTGGAAGCCAAAAGAATGAAAACCCACAAACAAGGGTAGAATAAAGCATCAAGAGTTTTTCTCCAATAATTCCAACACAAGGATAAAATTTCCTCAAATATGCGAGTAAATCAGAAAATCCATAAAAAGGGAAGATTCATCAAGACCCATCCGCAAATCAACAATGGTGTTACCTCAAATAGGAAAACGCACAAGAAAATCAACCTTTAATTCAACGAAATCACTTAATAAAACCAAAATCCACCAACTAGGCATCCATGGGAGACCTCAATTTCCTCCTCACAAGATACTCATGTAGTTGGTATACAAAAGACCTTTGACAAAATGACAACAATATAATTTAATGTTTCACTAAAATAATAAAAGTGGAAAGACTGCATTTAATAAGAAGCATAAATTTATCACAACCAAGCATTGCATTAGTATCCAAAATACTCCACCACAAAAACAATTAATAAGACGCCCACAACTCAAAACAAACCAAGAATCCACCACGTAAGGTTGAACGAATAGCAACACAACTTAACTTAAAGAAGATCACCAACTCACGTCAACTCAAGAAAAGTTAAAATGAAAGAGTATGTCAAAACATTCAAAAAATGACATGAACCCAAAGGAATCAAAATACCTCCAAAGCCATGCAATTCCAAAGAGGATACCACAAATAGGATCCACCAAATTACCCTCAAATGATCAATGACCAATCAAACAATTTATCCATTTTCTCAAAAGAATTAATTTAAAATAAATAAATAAAGGAACTCTAAAATCACATATCGTAATTATCTCAAGGCATATTCCATAATATTCCTTATCATTAAATTAAAAGAATATTACCCTCAAATGACAATGTTTGAGACAATCTTAAAACAATTTCCTAATTATTTAGCTTACACACTAATCTTACCATTCCCCTCTAAAGGTTATAAAATAACAATATTCACCTACAAATTAAAGAATAAACCATAATAATTGTGATAATAATAATATCCTAAATTACTTATTCTTCTAAGACAATTTGCTAAACAAATAATGGAAATAACCTTCATTCGATTTTCAATGTCAAGGAAACTTAACTTTATTTATCTTTATTTAAGTAACCAACTACCTTTAGAAATATTAAGAGTCTAACCAAGAAAGTATAAACATGGAAACGAAACCTATATGAAATAACCTAACAATACATTCCTAGAATTTTGATCAACTAAACATACTTAGACTCCTATAATTGAACTCATAAAGGAGGCTCACATAAATTTCCCAGACCATCCAAATAAAGTCATTCCATCAACATGAAGTTTAGAGAGACTAAAGAAGAATTACAAAATGATACTCATTTAATGCATAACTACTAGATTTATAAATACGTATATTTACAAAGCTTGATTATGAAAAGTAATCTAATATTTATAGTGTAAGGGCTTAAAAATCTCCATATAGGATCTTTTTATTAAATGAATTTTATTCATTTGAAGTTGCCCTCAATTACTAAAACATATCTTACAATAAACTATAGATGCATATATATATACATCTCTCCCTATATATACAACTTCAAAATGTTGTTTACAAAACAACAAAATAGATATATAAAAGTAACCATATTAATATCAACATATAAATATATATATATATATATATATATATATATATATATCTAATAAATTTATATTTTAAACTTAATTGTTGTTATTACAAATTAAGTATATCTAATAGCATATGAACACAACATACATCAACGCAGTGAGAGAAACATTCCTACGCAAAGCTTATAACAGAGTTAACATAAAGTCATTCATCAAGGCATTCGATGTAAAGACAAGGCACACACTTTGTTTGACAGGAAACTTCAAGTTCTGCAGATTTGACAGGTTACAAACGGAAGCAAAAAGGCTATTTACATCTCTACAGACTTCTATGTTTGAATATTGCTGCTGTAACAGGTTGCCTAAGGAACCAGGGACATTATTTGAAATTTAAGCACTGCAACAATGATAGGTTGCTAAAGGTTACAGGGAGACAATTAATTCTATCCACGATCCAAAGTCTAAACACTGTAGCTGTGGTAGGCTGCCAACGGTATCAGGGAGATTATATAAATTTAGATTACCAGACTATGCGAAGGAGCTCATCTAAACACTATATCCAATAACATCAATTTCTCTCAGCTTCGACTGAACGGAGGTAATTGGCAAAGGCTTGAAACATTGCGCAGACCAAGAGAATTAAATAATCTGCTCATTGGTCCTCAATTTCTTCACTTGAACAATCTGCTCATTGACGGCATCAGAGAAGACACACGAACCAAGCTTCCTCCAAGTTTGAGATGGTTACGGTTGCAAAAACGTGAGAAGCCATTTTCCTTCAGTTTTGACAGGTTGACAAGTATATAAGAAAGTGAATACAGGAATTTGGAAATATTGCCATCTACTTGCATTATTGTCAAATTTCAAATGTTATCAGCAAGGCTGAAGGGAACGAGAAAGGTGAGGTGCAAATACGTGACTCAAGAGCAGGAGAATAATGTACAACTCTTCCTTTTTGAACTTTACACATTTATGTTGGGCAGCGAGTTTTCCAGAGACATGCTCAAGTTTGAAGTTTGAAAAGTTAACCTTCACCACTATGGACAATAGTTATTTCCGAGGGCAACCACTGCGGTAGATTGCCAGCAGAAACAAGCAGGTTATTTAAACTTTTAAATTCCCTATCTGTTCAGGTGCGCGGCTGTTACAGGCTGCCAAGAAATCATAGAGTTTATTTAAATCTATACACCCTACCATGCTCCAATGTGCCGCTGTGATAGGATCCGAGTATTCCATAATGTAATCTTCTGTTAGCTAAGTTTAAATGTTTGCACATCTTACGTTCTAGGTTTAAGAAATCTGAGGGTTACTTCTTTTAATATGAAATTGTAAATATAAATTATGTAAATGGAATCTTCCACAGGCAGCGCTATTTAGAATGAAGAAAATGAAATGAATTTTGCAAGGAAGTTCTCAAAATCTTTGAATTAATGAAGAGCTCCAGAACACATCCTATCATTGTAAGCTTGGCTAGTGTTCCATACGCACACCGTTACGCAGATTTAGATGATGAAGGCTGCACGAACATACCTGGAGTCGTCAGAAAAAAAGAAACACGATTGGGGAAAGACCTTCGTTCTGCTGTAATTCCCTTCTCTCTCGTCCATCCGACCCCCCTAGAGTTGTCTCTTCCATTCTCATTTATGAGTTTCAATGATTGAGATCTTTGCCTGGAAGGTGGTGAGACAGAGGAAGATAAAACATATACCATCTTTGCAGCTTTTCTTGCCCTTTCCTCTTCCCAAAAACTGATGCTTTATTATTATTTATTTATTTGGCAATAAACAATTCTTTTCCTTGCTTTAATCCTTATTCACACTTGAGTTCAAATTTTTAAATATCTCATCTATGTTAATTCTTAATTTTAAATTTCTTAATTAAATTGTTTTTATTAAATTCATTTAGTTACAATTTCTTTCATCTTAAAATAAGAAATTTTCAATGATAATACAATCAAAATTTGTTATAAAATCTAACTCTTTATTTGATCCCAAACCAAATCAAGTGACCTTAAAAATTAGATTAATTTGATAAATTACTTCTAGTCATAAGATTAGTGATATTGTCTAATATAAAAATCAAATTAAATGATGCAATCCAAAAGTCTTCAAATTACCAACCACAAGTAACAAGTGAAACTGACATGGTCGCCCAACAACCAACTTCCTAAATTCAAGAATGACCAAAATGGAGGGATATTACATCCTCCCCCCCATAGACATCGACTTACTCCTGGAAGTCGAGTCCAAGCACAAACATGGTAACACACAATATCAATGATCATAATTACATCAATACCACAAGTTAAATCATCAATTAAATGTCACCTAGTAAGCAAATGAAAAACTAAACACACCAAAATAAAGAAATGATACCAAAACAAAAGTGGTGATGGGGTTGCAACCAGACCAATTTGTCAAACACTAGAATGGGTGACGTACTAGGTTGGGGAAACTTTCTTGTCAGCTCCTATGTCCAACGTCAAACCCATTGGGTGTATATAATGCTCGCCCTGTCCTGACAAAGTAGGTGGAATCGAGACTTAATTCCTGCAATCCTGCATGCAAACAATGTTGTGCACAATACGAATATATCACAAATACATCATGAGAGGAATTCCCAGCATAGTAGGGCACTCGCGAGCGAGTGATACCACACTATCCCTCCCACCAAACCACACATAGAAGTCGAAATAATTCTAGTAACTCGTAAACAATTTTCTTCTAATTAGTTAGGAATATTCATATAAGGATACTAACCATATAACTAATTCATCTACTGTATCCAAATGAATTACTACTTGAAATTATAAGTATCTATACCTACATATTACCATTGCATTACCTTCATCACTTCGTTTCTGAAGCCAACTTCCTGTAAATCAAAAGCTACCATAGAACATTGCACATTAGTACCAATAATTCAAGTTGTATTTTAACCTCAAGATACTATATTCTACTAAAAATCATAGAGTAATTATCCAAAAAACCTCACATCTTCATTAAAACTCATAATTTTCACACAAAGAACTCCACTTTAACCATTATTCAACATCAAATCTCACATCAATTTCAATAAAAGGGTAAAATTTTACACCTTCGCAGATTCAAGAAAACATAATTCATCGCTCAAGGACCACAAAATCGCAAATTCCACACACACTTGAAATATTCACACACATAAAACACATTACAAAAAAAACACATCACACTAAAACTCAAGGGTCCATAGAGCATCCCTGACAAGAAGGATATCGGTGCATTGCGCACTACACCGTGGGTCCTATCCTTTCCCATCAGTTTCCTGCACCATCGACCCGACACCAAAAAAACAAAAGAAACTCAGGTCCACAACAATGACAGCAGAAAAGTGGAACTCAAGACTCACAGGTCTAAGCGCAAGGTTACATAGTGAGCACACCTAGTGCCCAGTGTGTGAACCTATGCTCTGATACCAATGTTGTAACGCCCCGCCGTGCGAACCCCAAAGGACAATTAAACCATAATTACTGCACAATTTTTTTTTTTTTTTAAAAAGTAAACATAACATATATGTCATACACATTAAATCATAACATGAATTTCATTTAAACAGATTCACTAACACATACATCCCTTGGGGTACACGAGGAGTCATTACGAAACTGAGTTCCATACAACAATAATAAAGAATAAAATCCAAAGATATAATCCATAACAAAATAAACATTAACAAATAGAACACATACATGATAAAGCAATGATAAGAACCCATCTGAGTAAATTCAACATATACATAATTAACTCAACACAATAATAACTGCCATGGCCAATAACCACATTGGGTTTAATATTACATTACAGTACAATGTTTAAGAAGTACAATGATACAAAAGTGTTTCCAAACCATGAACGGAAACTATACAACAAGAATCATGATACAGAAGAAGAGATGAATACAAAGCATCATAACTGGCTCCAAGACAAGTACAACTCTGGAGTCGCTGCAAACGCACCAATCCACACCTCTCGATCCTCGACTGGGGACCCAATGGGGTGCTTAGCACGTTCCACCCGACCATGTGAGTCCAAAGACCCACCCCCCATGCTAGGAGCTGACAAGAAGAGTCCTCAACCAAGAACATCCAAACACAGAATCACAAGACTCAACGCCATACAAAAGTATCATAAAACTCAAGAATTACAATCAAAATTCGTTATAAAATCTAACTCTTTATTTGATCCCAAACCAAATCAAGTGACCTTAAAAATTAGATTAATTTGATAAATTACTTCTAGTCATAAGATTAGTGATATTGTCTAATATAAAAATCAAATTAAATGATGCAATCCAAAAGTCCTCAAATTACCAACCACAAGTAACAAGTGAAACTGACATGGTCGCCCAACAACCAACTTCCTAAATTCAAGAATGACCAAAACGGAGGGATATTACACCATCTCAATAGGAGATTTTGGACAATCTTCAACAAATAGCTTTGTTCCCTGTAAAACTAGAACAACTAGCTACTTGCAATCAATCATACAAAATCTCTCCAGAACAGTGTTAGTATACTTACTCTAACTAAGCCAAAGTTTTCTATTCTTCCTATCCCTAGTTATTTCCATTCCTAGAATATACCTAGCTGCACCAAGATCCTTCATTTTGAACTTTGCAGACAACTGGTATTTTAGATAAGAAATCATAAACTTACTATTGCCTATGAACAACATATCATCTACATAGAGTGCAACAATAAGAGCCCAATCATTTTCAGTCTTGAAGTACACACAATGATCTGGTTTTGATCTTACAAAACCCAGTGACAAAAAAAACATGTCAAATTTCTGGTACCACATTCTAAGTGACTATTTTAAACCATATAGAGATTTCTTTAACTTGCAAATGGGATTTTCTTTACCTTTTATCACAAAGTGCTCAGGTTGGGACATATAAAATTTTTCTTCAAGATCACCATGAAGAAATGTTTTCTTCACATCCATTTGTTCAATCTCCAAGTCATAAGCTACTGCAAGTGACAAAAGAAATTTGTAGATGTCAGCTTTGCTACAAGAGAAAAAATTTCTCCATAATCAATTCCCTCTACCTGGGAATAACCCTTTGCAACCAACCTCGGTTTATACTTTTCATCACTGCCATCCAGATCAAGTTTCTTTTTAAATACCAATTTGTAGCCCATAGGCTTTCTACCTTTAGGAAATGGGACTAGATCCCAAGTATCATTCTTCTTCAATGATGCCATTTCTTCATTCATGGCTTCCAACTAGGAATCTGAATCAGTCATCTCAACTACCTCTTTTATAGTCCCAGGTTCACCAGTATTAGTAATCAAACCATAGGCACAACTAGAATCCAACATAGATAATCCATACATATCAGGTTGCTTCTTCTCATGTGTAGACCTCTCCACAAGCTGAGGCTGAGGTTGTGGTTCTTCTTTAGAACTCTCAGAGCTGCTTGAACTCTCCTTAGTTTTAGGTACACTATCAATGTGTTGTTCCTCTTTTTCAAGAGTTAGAGGTATTTCAACAACATCATTTTCCTCTTTATTTTCTTTTATCCCTGATTGCAGTTACACTGAAGAAGGTTTCAACTCTCGAAAGATTATGCTTTTGTTGTATACAACCTTTTCAGTCACCAGATTCCAAAGCTTGTATCCTTTCACACCAATGTTGTAGCCAATGAAGATACAATTAACAACTTTGTTCTCCAATTTAGATCTCTTTACATCTGGCACATAAACATATGCTTCACAACCAAAGACACAAATATGTCTTAGAGAGGGCTTCTTACCAAACCAAGCTTACATGGGAATTTTATCAACAAGTGTCGAAGAAGGAGATTGATTTACCAAGTAACATGCTATAGCCATAGCCTCAGCCCGAAACTTCTACTCCAAACCAGCATTTCTCAACATACTTCTTGCCTTCTCCATCAACATCATGTTCAACCTTTCAGCAACTCCATTTTGCTGTGGAGTGTAAGGTGTTGTTTTATGCCTCTTAATTCCATGGTCTTTGCAATACCTTTCAAATTCTACAAAAAAAAATTCACCACCATTATCTGTCCTAAAGCATTTAATTTTCTTACCAATCTAATTTTCAACCAGGTTCTTGAACTCTTTAAACTAACTAAACACTTCTAATTTATTTTTTAGAAAATATACAAATTCCTCTCGAATAATCATCAATGAACGATACATAATATTTTGAATTCAACAACGAAGGAACATTTACTGGACCAAAAACATCAGAGTGAATATAATCCAAAACACCAGAAGATTTATGAGGAATAGACTAAAATGAAACACAATGATGTTTTCCATATATAAAATGTTCACAAAATACAAATTCCAGATTATAATCATCAAGCGCCTCAACCAAGTTTTTATTTTTCAAGGATTTTAAGCCTTTCTCACCAATATGACCTAGCCTTTGATGCCAGAGCATAGTCTTCCTTGCTAGAAGTTTAACTTCCAAATAATTAGCCCCTACAGGGACTTCAGTCTCCTTTGCATGAAAAACCTTCTGTGACTTTATAGAGACACTGTTACATTGAACAACAAGTGTGTCCAACTTATACAAAGTACCTATACAGGCACCCCTAGCCAGCACCATCGAGCCTCTAGTCATTTTACAGGCATAACTAGAAAATGAGACTTTCACTCCAACATAATTTAGCTTACTTATAGAAAGTAAATTCTAAGCCAGACCTGGTATATGCATTACACCATCAATTCCCTTAATTCTTCCATCAAGAAACTAAATTTTGACTCTTCCACGACCAACTATTTCCAGAGATGAATCGCTTGCTAAATACACCTTTCCACCATCATATTTTTCATACATAGTAAACCAGTCAATATGAGATGTCATGTGGAAAGATGCTCCAAAATCAATCAGACAGACATCATCTGATGCCTGAGTTGACAAGGTTGCAATGAAGGCATCTGCATTTCTTTGAGAAGAATCATTATTAGAAGAGTTCTTCTTTTTCTCCTCTTTGCAATCCCTTCAGACATGACCAGGTTTCCCACAATTCTAGCACTTCACCTTGGACTTCTTACCAAGATACTTTGATCTCCCTTCTAATTTTGATTTGGACTTCTTGTCCTTCTTCCCTTTTTCTTTCAATCTACCTCAAACAACAAGAGCCTCCCTTGCTATCTCAGAAGATTTCCTTCTCATTTCTTCAGACAAGAAAGAAGCAGCCACATCTTCCATCTTGAAAGTGGTTGTCGTGCTCCCAATCGCCATCACTAAATGATACCAAGAATTTGGAAAAGAACACAACAAAAGCATACAACAATCTTCATCATCAATTTTCATGCTCACAGATGTTAACTAAGCAATGAATGTGTTAAACATATTCAAATGATCAGCCACATATGCCCCTTCCTCCATTTTCAAAGAGTATAACTTCTTCCTTAAGAAAAAATTATTCACTAAGGACTTACCCTGATAAATATCTCCAAGCTTCTTCCACAAAGAAGATGCAGTCTTCTCTTCATGAACGTTTAGGAGAATAGAATTTTCCAAACAGAGTCTTATCAATGCTTTTTCTTTTCTATCTGCGAGGTCCCAATCTTCTTGCTTCATGCTAGAAGTTTTTATTCTAGACAAAACAATCCAAAGATCTCAATCCACCAACAATTCTTCCATTTTAAGTTTCCACAACTCAAAATTGCTGCCATTGAATTTCTCAATTTGAATCTTTCTTGATGTGCTTGCCATATTAATCTGTAATTTAAATTACCAGACATCTACAAGAATCCTACTAAACATAATTGACACAAAAAACCCAATCTACCCAGAAGGATAACACAACTAGCCAGGATTTGATACCACTTGTAAGGAAAGCCAATGGATGCAGAACAAACTTTTCTAATGTCAAAACTTAGAGAAGAATGCAGATTTGTCTTTAAATTTTACAATTACAGTTCATCAAGATACACATGAAAGGAATAACAGAATAGAGAAATAAACACAAACAAAATTGACACTAGATTTACGTGGGAAAACCCTTATGGGAGAAAAATCCACCACACCAAAGAAAATCGCTTGTATTACGGTAATCGAATTACATACAAGTTACAGACTCTCCTTTTTTTATGACAATATTATAGCAACAACACTTTCTTGATCAAACTCGTACAAAATAGATTCTGATCAATCTACATTATTGTCTCACTATTACAATGCATATACAACATACAATGAAATTTACTAATAGATCATTCGATCATCCAACCATCGAATTCTTGAACCTCTTCACAGTTACAATACGTTACCATGTATAGCAACAACCATGAATCAAAAACATTCTTTGTACAATTGATTTAGTTCAAATTATTCTATTGAACAACCATCAAACTTCCCAGGTATTCAAACAACCACCTTCAAAGTCAACAACATCCTCCACTTAATGACTTACACCTCAACAATTCAACAAGTCTATGCTCTTCACTTTACACCGTGCTACCGTTGTGCAAACAATAGGCTCCCGCAGGGTGGCGGTAACCACGCTACCTCTAGACTATTGATAGGCCTTCATGGTATAGCGGTATCCACCACACTACCGCTTGATAGCTGAGACACTCTCGTGGGATGGGGGTGACCACTCTACCACTCCTCAGCAACAAGATACCTGCAGTATAGAGGTACAGGCATAAACTTAACACTTACGAATTCTTTGCTGCTTGGTGATAGAACTAGGGTTATACCAGTGAGTTTGAGACACATATTCTCAACATGACCCCCAACATCTCCCTAAGATGCTCAAAAGCATCCTTTGGAAGAGTATTGATAAATATGTCTGCTATTTGTTCCTTTGTTGTTACATACTCCAATCTGACCTCCTTCTTCAACACTTTTTCTCTTAGAAAATGATACTTGATAGATATGTGCTTCATTCTTGAATGCATAACTAGGTTTTTCAAAAAAATTATTGCACTTGTATTGTGATAGAAGACAGAGATAGGCTCATCACATACCACAACAATATCTTTCATAGTTTGCTTCATCCACAAAACTTGTGTACAACAAGATGTTGTAGCAATATATTCAACTTTTGCAGTAGATAAAGAAACTGAGTCTTGCTTCTTGCTCAACCATGAGACCAATCTTCCACCAAGAAGGAAAGCACCACCACTGGCACTCTTTTGGTCATCTACTCATCCAACCCAATCAACATCTGTATAAGCACTTAGGGTGAAATCATTACTCTCAGGATACCATAGTCCATAATCTGGTGTTTCCTTAAGATATCTAAAATCCTTTTTACAGCAATACGATGTGCTTCTCTAGGATCTGCTTGAAATCTAGCAACTAAACACACTGCATGCATAATATCTGGTCCAGTAGTGGTGAGATACAAAAATCTGCCAATCATGGATCTTTTTTTGCTCTGATCAGTCTTAGCAGATTCATCATCCTTGCTTAGCTTAATCTAGCTACCATAGGAGTACAAACCAATTTAGAATCTTCTGTCCCAAACTTTTTCAATAGCTCTTTTACATACTTAGATTGAGAGATGAATATCCCTTTATTAGATTGATTCACTTGTAGACCAAGGAAGAAATTGAATTCACCAATCATAGACATCTCAAATTCTCTTTGCATTTCTTCAGCAAACCTTTTAGACATGCCATCATTTCCACCAAAAAATGATATCATCAACATAAACAACTACAATCAACATCTTATTACCTTATGTTTTGAAGTAGAGATTATTGTTAGCAAAACCTTTGCTAAATCCTTGCTTTGTCAAATATTTGTCCATTCTTGCATACCAAGCTCTGGGAGCTTGCTTTAGTTCATACAATGCTTTCTTCAATTTACACACCATATCCCATCTTTTGGACAACTGAAATCCTTTCAGTTGCTCCATGTACACTTCTTCCTCCAACTCACAATTCAAAAAAGCTGACTTAACATCCATTTGATATACCTTGAATTCCTTATGAGCAGAGAATGCCAAAAACATTCTAATAGCTTTGATTCTGGCCACAGGGGAAAAGTTCTCTTCAAATTCTATACCTTCAACTTGTGAATATCCTTTGCATACGAGTCTTTCCTTATTGCTTACTACTTCTCCATTTTCATTCAATTTATTGTGGAACACCCATTTTGAACCAATCACATTTTTTCTCATAGGTCTAGGGACTATTTCCCATGTCTGATTCTTTTCTATCTATTGTAGTTCCTCTTTCATAACTCTCATCCAACTTTCACCTTCACTTGCTTCTTTTATAGATTTAGGTTCTATTTTAGAGAGTAGAAACAAATTTACCTCAGTTGCAACTCTACTTCTTGTCCTCACACCTTCACTTTTGTCTCCAATTATCTGATCTTCTAGATGATTCTTCTATACATATTTAGGAGTCCTAACAGCATGTTTTGGTTCATTCTCTTCTTCCTCTTCTTCCACTTGTTCCTCTTCTTCTTTCTCTTCTTCTTCTTCCTTCTCCTTATTTTCTTCAAGTATATGTCCATAGATAGGATCATGAGGTTCAACTTCACTTATCTCAATAGGTTTGCGTATGTCTTCATCAACTTTCACATTAGCACTTTCAATGATTTTTCTCAATCTTTTGTTAAAGCATTTGTATGCCTTGCTAGTAGTAGAATACCCAAGAAATATTCCTTCATTAAATCTAGCATCAAAATTTCCAAGATTTTCATCATCTCTTTTAATATAGAATCTACTTCCAAATACCTTAAACCTATCCATGGCATGATTCTTTTCTCTAAGGAATGAAACCCATGTCATTCGAGTGTAGTCATCAATAAGCAACATAAAGTACTTGTCTCAATTCAGGCTTCTAGTCCTGGTCAGACCATAGAGATCGGTGTGAATCAACTTCAGCATTTTGGTAGTAGAATGTTCTTTTCCCTTAAAGCTACATCTTGTCTACTTCCTCAATTAACAACTTTTGCACATAGTATAAGCAAGTCTTGTGATTCTAGGTATTCCTTGAACAATTTCCTTAGTACTGATCTTGACTAAGTTATCAAAGTTCACATGTCCCATTCTCTGGTACCATAACCAACTTTCACTGATTTGAGATACAAGGCAATGACCATCAACTCCCTTCAGCTGATAGATTTTTCCATGAGTTCTTTTTCAAACTACAATCATATCTCCATAGCTGGATCCTTTTCTAATTTCACAGGTGTTGTTTTGAAACAAAAGTTTAAAGCCATTGCTGCACATCTAACCAATACTCAAAAGATTATGTCTCAAACCCTTCACATAATAAACATCATCAGTATTATGCACTCCATCAAAACTGATTGAACCTTTACCACAGATATTACCTCTTGAATCATCACCGAACATGACTAACCCACCATCATCTTTTTCAAGTTTAGTGAACTTACTCTTATCTCTGATCATGTGATTAGAACATCCACTATCAATTACCCAATAGTTTTCATCCTATCTTGCATGAAAAGTGGTAACCAAGGTACCTTCCCTCATATTCTTCTTAACCTCCAAAGCCTTCTTACTTACACATTTTCTAGAGTTAGTGGATACAGGTTTACTTTCCAAACCTAATAATAAGCATTCACTATCATCAACCTCATTGTCAGATTTGTCATTAGAAATACCTACCTCTTCCTTAACATAGTACAACTTCTTATACTTCTTATCCTTCCTATCCTTATCCTTAAAATCCTTGTTCTTTTTATGTGTAGTACTATTCAGACATCTCGAAGCATAATGACCAATATTACCACAACTAAAACATTTAAAGGGTAACATACCTTTATATTTTTTAGTTCCTTTCTTCAATTTCCTGGTGAAATTTGCTTCTAGCTCTTCATCATCACTATCTGGTTCTTGAATCTTCAAAGCCTTAAATGTTGTTTCTATCTCCTCTTCTTCCTTTTCATCTTTCCAAAACTTTATTATCTCAAATGCTTGCAAGGTGCTGAACATCTCTTCTAGAGTGTTCCTCTTAGGATCATACATTTCTTCAATAATAAAGATCTTGTTGTTGTAGCAGTCCAGTAAAGTGATCATGATCTTCTCAACTATATCTTCATCTACTAATTTTCCTCCTTTATTTCTAACTTCATTCGCTGCTAGTTCAACTCTTTGAAAGAAGCTCATAAATTCTTCACCATCTTCCATCTTCAGATTCACAAATCTACACTTTTCCGCCAACCTCTTTGTCAATTTCACCTTTTCATTTCCCTCATACATGTCTTCCAACTTTTTCTAGACTTCATATGCAATATCCAAAGAATTAACCTTGACTCGCTCATTTTTAGATAAACCACTACAAATCGCATACTTCGCCTTCTCATTTTCTTCATAAGTAGAGATCTCATCTGCAGAACTAACACCACTAGACAAAAGTGTATACTTATTCTCAATAGCCTTCCAGATCTTGAAACCAAGAAAGATAATGTATCCTCTCATCTATCCCTTCCAGTCATTGTAGTCAGTTCCATCAAACATAGGGATCGCCAACTTGTGTGCCATCAGATCTTCCTTAAGCGGTTAAGCTCTACACAAGGAACCACAAGATCTGATACAAACTTTTAAACATGCATAGGACAACTGAGAGGGTTGGTGAATCAGTTGTCACACAAATTCAAACTTAAAAAATTATCACTTGTCAAATCTTCAACCACACTTATTCTATTATTAAATATAAGCATGAAACATAAATAACAGAAAGTAAATCAATACAATGAGCACCAAATTTTTACGTGGAAAACCGAATGAGGGAAAAACCACAGTGAGGGTTAACTCACAATATAGATTATAAAACAAAGGCTCACTACCCAAAAGAGGACTTTGTCCAAATACAAAGGCTTACTGCCTATAGAAAGGACTCACTGTCCAATAGGGAGGCTCACCACCTACAGATACAAAAGAGAACAAAAGGATACACAATAGCAATTAATGCACATTCACAAGATTGCAAAAACCCTTCACTCACTTCCTTCAACACAAAGAAGAATTGTTTTCACAACTCACTCGCACACACACACTTCTGCTCTTATGATTATGGCTTTACTCTCATTACTTTGCATCACACTTTCATACATCTCTTCACAATTTGACTTGCTTTTATACTATCCTCAACCTTAGAAACATTTACCAAGGTTGGCCACAATACATCATTTCATAAATTCAAATTAGGTCGGCAACTCAAAATTCCCGTAGTGGAAAGGAATAAGAGTGGACCAGTAAATTATTTTCTTGAATCTTCTACACGCTTCCTCTATTAAATTTTATTCTTCGAATGAAGTGTAAACACCAGGTCGGCCAAACCTAATGAAAGCACAGAAAACCATCTATGCACACGCTTCCCAACAAGAAGATGACACGCGAACACCTCAACATGCTTCCATATGCACGAGACCTCATCTTGGACTTCTTCAGATACATCAGCAGTAAAAACAATAAACATACATTGAATACCTTTTACCAGTCTAACTAGACTATGCAAACCTTTATAGGAATATAGAAACATGACTTCCAAATTACCAAACTTCATCCATCTTCGTGAGAGTATAGAAAAGACCTTCACAAGACATATCCCAGATCCACAAGATCTGAAAAAAAATAGCAGAGGACTATGGAGTAGAAACATTTCTCCCAATCCACAAAAGATCAAACTTGCCAGACAGTTCACATAGTGGTGAATGAAACTTTCATGAACCATCATACCAAAAATTGAAACTCAGCATATATCACCACTAAATCACCTTTTTCAAACCTTCAAATTCGCACAAGCATGGGATCAACACAGGAGAAACACAAAGCACATACTGGAGCACGTTTTGAACACATTCAACACTCTGCCTTCTCTTCTTTATTTAATTTTCTCAAAAGCATTTGGAAACTCATCAAACCACAATAAAGATAGATCCATGTACTCACAACATATGAGAAGCATCTCAGCTATACATGTACAATCTACAACATACTGAACTTTGTTGACATCAATGACAACATCAATGACAACACCACCAAACTAGCTCATATTTACAACAAGATTCATCACTTTGAAAATTATTCATTGACATGTCATTACTTGTAGTGTCTATTAATTTAGGATGCATCAACTTGAGGTCTATCTGAGGAGAATCTTGCATGATAACATTGATATTGAGTGAAGGCCTTTTTGATGCTTTCATTCTCTTTAAAGGGGAATATACAAGACCTCTTTTTGTTTCTTGTATGTCGATCTCTATAGGAACTCTAATTCCTTATTCTTTTATTGCACATCCTTTTCCATTATAGCCAAATTGTTTCAATAGTTGATATCCTTTTCCATAAAGAGCTTCCATTTCTTTTAGATATGGAGGTTTCTCATGATCTATCTCATCATAGGGGATGTGTACATTGCATCTTTTTCTTTGGAAATTAAGGAATCACATTTTTTTTATGACTCCGCTATAGATTTTGTTGGTATCATCAGTATCTCTTTTTCTTTTTCAAATGTCATTGTTATGATTTTTTATTTTCCCATGCTTGCTGCCATAATAGTGTGTCTCACTTATGGGACATCCTATTTTTTTCCCAAAATCACTTATTTTTAGAAAAACTAATCTTTTAAGCCTTGAGGGGTTCCATCTAAAGGGTTTTAATTGAAGAGAGTTAGTCAAGAACCCCTTAGATTAAACCCCTTTGGTTAGAACTCATCTAGTATTAAATCATACCCATAATGGAGTCTCCTTTGCAACTATCAAAATGCTGGGAAAAAAACACTTTTTCTTTACCTTTTGAGGGATTAAATAAAGTTATTTAGAAATTAGATTTTGCTTGATCATATCCCTCAAAATGATCTTTCCAACAAGCATATTTTTGATATGTTTTCATTTTTTCATGTATTTAATTTCAATTTTTACTAAGCATATGTTTTTTACTAAAAATCAAGTTCTTAGTTCTACAGGTGAAAAATAGTAAATCATTATAAAAAAATTCAAAAAATACCATTGCCGAGTGATCCCACAAAATTGGTTTACAATTATGTTGAGGAAGAAAAATTGCAAAAAATGCCCCCATGAAGAAAATTTTGGGTTTTGGGGGGCTTGAACGAACTTAAGGTCTGAACAAACCCAATAAGGGTTCGTTTGAACCCCCCTTCGAGTGAACACTATTAAATGTTGGGTCCCTCATGTTTCACATTTCCCAAAAAAATTTTAAAAAAGAGAAATTTTGTAAAAAGGGAGCTTTGCTTGAATCCCCCTTCGAGCAAACCCTCATTCATTCAAAAGGTCAAGGGGGGGTTCAAGTGAAACCCTTTTTTCCCCCTTCTCCACCTCTTGCACAAAATTTCTACAAAATTTTGTTGGCATATAGTTGTCATTGATGTCAAAAGGGAAAATCTGGAAAAGGAGATCATTGGCATGGTGAGTGTGAGATTAGTGGATCTGATGGTAGATTTGAATTGGGTTTCTAGAGAGATTTCTAGAAAGGTATTGTGCAGGATGAGAAAGTGAAATATGGACTCAAATTTTTTTTATTTCTGCTCTTAGGTGTTAGGGTTTATTAGTTAAAACCTAAGGATACTTGTTATGGTGTTTAAAATATATTTCTATTTTGATGTTGACCTGGTATCGGTAGTTGTTGGTTGCATTAGGTGAAACTTATGTCTTTATAGTTGCGAGATTAACCAACCCCTCTACTTAGCGCTTTAATGTCTTACATCCCCTTCAAATCGGTGTGACGGTGTGTGGTCGGTGAGAGAATGGTAGATGTCTCTTTGATGGGCCGATGATCATGTTGTTATCAAGACATTGATGTGTTAATAGGAGTCTGGGAGATTTGTTTTCGATGAAGCAACAAGGAGTGTGGAAGCATTACCGATGAGACTGTATGCCATTAGTGAGATCTTTTTCAATGTCTCTCTGACATGGTGATGTGAAGGTTGTAATCGAGTGAGACCCAATCATAATGACATGGGTGATAGAGATGATGAAGCAGACACATGGTGTGACAAGATCAGATGAATCATAATCCACATCCTTGTTGTTGATTACAATACAGTGACATGATGATGAGGTATACAAGTGACATTTTTAAGGGTTTTCATCAGCGTGACTGATGATCAGCTACAAGACTTGTTTGGATGTCTCAACATCTTGATGACCTTTCCATCGGTAAGACATCAACAATTCAGCAGGACTTTGTTGCATGCCTCTTCGATAGGGTGATGGGAGTATGATGTCGATTGTGGGACCCAACATGATGGTGACATCAGAGATGTACACGCGGTAGTAGCCCACTAGACACATTGAGATTTTGGTGGGGCCCAGGTAAGACCTGCGAGGTCAGCGGGGATTAGTATAGATTGCATGAGATAGATCAAATGATGTTGGTGAAAGGATTCTTCATTGACGTGACTTTGGTGTATTAGTAGGACTATGAAGCATGTCTCCTCAACACAACGATACATGGAGATTACTAAGTGGGACCCAATAAGAAGGTGACGGTATTAGATGGTGATGTTTGCTGACAGATGGTGACCAATGATTTCTCGATAGGAAATTCACATCCTTGTTGTGAATTGCATGGCATATGGACCTGTGTTTCTTCCCATGTACATGAAGGTGATTCGTAGCAAAGAGAAAGGTGAACTTCAATGAGACTTTAGCAAATGTCTCTTCGACAAAGAAATACATGATGTTAAGGGAATACTGCAAGATCAAAAATGGTGATTTGATCAACCACTTATCCAACAGTCAGGATTTAAAGGCACAATAGTGAAGGAGGATCATAGGATCAACGCGCAAAAGGGGAAGATTGATGACTAGGATTGAAAAGAAGAGATTTGTAATGGTTCAAAAGTGTGAACAAGGGTTCTTGACTGATAACTGACACTGGAGAAAAATTTAATTGGTGCAACTACACTTGCAACCAATTGAATGAAGATTTGATTTTCAAGGCAGCAAAATAGATTGTGAATTTTTTTGAGATCAAAATCAGAATGAAGGATTAGAAGAGAGCATTAAATGTATAATTATATTTTAGTGTATGATAGAGAGAACAAAAGAAAATTCTTTGTATCAGAAATAAATGTTGTGTGGCTTGATATAGAGGTAGCTTTCTGATGAGGTTTCCAAGTGAAGAAAAACTTAACACAATGAGGGAGCTGATCTGGAAGATGTAGCGGATCTTGAGGCATTGATTGTAGGTTGGTAAAGAAGGAAGAAAATCAGACATTTTTGTGTGGTTGAGTTTGCAATTAAAGTAGGGATAAGACTACGAGTGTACAGTGTGTTCAACAGAAAGATGTACAATTGAGAATATGGTAGAGAAGAGAGTGCAAATCAAAGGAGAGTGTAGAATAGAAGTATGTGTTGCTGAGAGTGTAGCTATAGCAACAAAGTGTAAGTTGCAATAATTGCAACATTGTATTGCATGTATTGATGCATCTCAGGTTTATGTAGAACCACTTATATGCACATTTGAACTGGTAATTATGTAAGAGGTTGTAGCCTCCATTTGCACTAAGTTGTAGCTCAAATCATGGTGTTGTAGCGTCCTTGAAGTTGTTGCTTCTAAAACAAGGAGGTGAAGCTTCCTTGGGGTTGTGGCCCTTAAAAATTGTAATGAACTTTGATGCTTGTGGGGCTAGATTAGGACAATAGATCCTAGCAACATTTCTCACTATGGTTTTTCCCATCTTAGGTTTTCCATGTATATCCTATGTTATGTGTTGATCTCTCTTGTGCTTATGGTTATTATATTTTTTCATGTTTCAATCTGTACATCTGAGTTTAGGATTGAATATGCAAAATTATTTAAGAACCAAAAGTTTTAATATCTACTGATTCATCACCCTCTCAGTAGATAATTTTGTTCTAACAATTGGTGTTAGAGCCCTAGGTTCCCTAGGAGAAGCTTAATCAATCCTCTTAAATACCTTGATGATTTAAGAGATAAATATGATGATCTTAAGAAGGAAAACAAGAAACTAAAAAATAATGCTCAAAAGGAGACTATTAGAGTAACTCAAGAACTTGAGGAATCTAATAAGGTGATAGTTGTTCTGAAAGTTCATGTAGAAAAGCTCAAAAGAGTTGAAGATGTTATGAAATCTAAATTACAATTGGAGATGGATAGATGCTCGAAACCTGAGGTAGAAATAGTTGCCTCAAGAAAAGAATTGGAGAAAGCTAAAGAGTAGATCAATAAAGGTCTAAAGTTAAAAGGTGGTACTAATATTCTAGATGAACTGCTAAGTACTCAAAAACTAGCTAATAAAGATAAATCAGGCTTGGGACTTGAAAAAGGAAAAAGTTCATTTAATGATGCTTCTACAAAGCTCTATGAAAGATTCAGAGCAGAAGAAAAATCAGTCCCAAACAGTGAAAAATCTAACAAAGGAGAAGCCTCTAAAGATGAAAAGCAATTATCTACAGTTGAGAAATATATTAAATAAAAGGAATTAATTGAAGACAAGAAAGTTAATTGGTTGATTCCTGATCAACAAAAGAAGAAGTAGAATACTAAGAAAATAGACAATGATGGTTTGATAAGAGTACACTATCCAAGGAGACCTCGACAAACAAGATATCCACATCCAGTAGAAGGAAACACCATGACCAAGTACACATCATACTTTAATGGCTATTTTTACACTTGTAACAATTTTGGTCATAGGGCTAGAGAGTGTAAATCCATTCAAAGGAGAAATACAAATTTCATAAGAAAAAATCCATTTGCTCCTTTAGCTTATATGAATGTAGTTTGTTTCAATTGCAATAATTTCGGTATATAGCTCAAAATTGTAGAAAAACTTTTGTATAACTAAATGCTCATTTTGAGAAGAAGAAAAACACACCTCCCAAAGATGAAAAGAAAAGTGAGGTCCTTAAGAAAAAGGAAGAAAAGATCAAAAATAAACCTAAGAAGGTATGGAAGGAGAAAAAGCAGAATTCTGCTTAGTCTATGATTGCTCAAACAACATTGCATGCAAAGGAATAAGATCTATGGATATTTTATAGTGGTTGCTTTAAGAACATGACCAGAGATAAAAGGAAATTCATTAAACTTGAAATGAGAAAGGGGGGCTCAGTAAGCCTAGGTGATAATACTATTGTTAAAATTCATGGTAAAGGAATTTTGGGCATAGATGGAAAGAACAAAACTAAAGATGTGATTTATGTTGAAGGTCTAAAACATAATCTTCTTAGTGTTAGCCAGATGTGTGATAATGTATTCAAATTTGTATTTGATTCTGAAGGCTACAAGATAAGAATAAATTGTAAAATAATTGCTCAAGGGATAAGGACTGATAGTAATCTCTATAATCTATGTGAAGTGGAAGGCCAGACTTGTCTAATTAGCCAAGCAGATGAGATTTGGTTGTGGCATAAAAGATTGGGACATGTAAATTTTGACAACTTGGTAAAGATAAGTTCAAAAGGATTAGCTAGAAATATGCCTAATATTGCAAAGCCTGATAGTATCATCTGCCAAGGATGTCAGTAAGGAAAGAAATTTCCTACAAAGGATTATTCAACAAAAAAACCCTTGGAGATAATTCATACTGATCTATGTGCTCCAATGAGGACAAGAACATTTCAAGGGGAAATATACTTCATGTTGCTAATTGATGATTATACCAGAATGGCATGGGTCACATTTTTGAGGGGGAAGACTGAAGCATTTCAAAAGTTTAAAATCTATAAGAAGCCGGTAGAAAATGAGATTGGGAGAAGAATAAAATGTCTCAAATCAGACAGAGATGGAGAATTTATGTCGAGTGAATTCATGGAATTTTGTGAATATCATGGAATAAAATGCCAGTATTCATCCCCAAGAACACCACAATAAAATGGCATGGTAGAGAGAAGAAACATGATTGTGAAGGATATCGCTAGAGCCATGTTGAACGATGCAAGCTTGATAGATACATTTTGGAAAGAAGCAGTACAAATTGTTGTATACATTCAAAACATAGCTCTTATTAGATTTAATACTGGTAGAATTCCATACGAATTTTGGTTCGGTAGGCCTGCATTGATCAAGCATTTCAAAGTATTTGGCAACAAGTACTATATCAAAAGAGAAGTTGAAGATCTGGGAAGTTTTGAGTCAAAATGTGATGAAGGGATATTTTAAGGGTATTACAATCAAAGAAAAGCATATAAATGTTACAACAAGAGATTGCATAAAATTGTAGAGATTGTACATGTCAGGGTTGATGAAATTCAAGACAAGTCTAGTAGAAACAATCTTGAAAGAGAATTAGATGATGGGGATATAGGTGCAACAGAAGAAGAAGAAGAACATGAAGAATACAATGAGAAAGAGGTTGAACAAGCACCTACAATGTACAAAAGGATCATCCTATAGATAAAATAATTGGTGATAAGAATGAAGGTGTGTAGAATAGAAGAAAGCTTGCAAAGAACAAGGAATAGGTGAAGCCAATAAAGAAGAAAGTTGGATAAAAGCAATGGAAGAGGAAATCAATTAGATTGAAAAGAACAAAACATGGGAATTGTTTCCTAGACCATCAAGAAAGAATGTAATTGGCACTAAATGGGTGTGTAGAAATAAGATGAATGAAGATGGAGCATTTGTTAGGAATAAAGCAAGGTTAGTATGCAAAGGATATGCTCAAGTAGAAGGTATTGATTTTGAAGAAACTTTTCTCCATTTGCAAGATTAGAAGCTATTAGAATTTTTATTGTATTTTCTATGTATAAAGGATTTAAAGTATATCAAATGGATGTCAAATCTACGTTTCTAAATGGAAACCTTGAAGAGGAAGTATATATTGAGTAGCCAGAAGGTTTCCAGCTATCAGAGGATGTTGATTATGTCAACAGATTGAGAAAAGCATTGTATGGTTTGAAGCAAGCCCTAAGGGCTTGGTATTCAAGGTTGGATAAGTACCTACAACAATAAGGATTCAAGAAAGGATGTGTAGATAGCAATCTATATTTCAAATCTATAGGTGAGCACATGATCGTTGTGGTAGTATACATAGATGACATTATATTTGGTGGTAACCATGACAAAGTGTGTGAGATATTTTCCACTCACATGAAAGATGATTTTTAAATGTACATGTTAGGAGAACTCATATTTTTTCTTGGTTTGTAAATTACACAAACTGATAAAGGTATATTTATATCACAAACCAAGTATGCAAAAGGAATGCTTAAATTTTTTGGCATGGAGGTTTGTAAACTAGTTAGTACTTCCATGATTACTAGCTACAAGTTGAGCAAATCAGATGAGTCACCTATTTCAAATCAGACCTTGTATAGATCAATGATTGGAAATTTTCTATATTTAACTGCATCTAGGCCAGATATAATGCAAGCAGTTTGTATGGTAGCTATATTTTAGGATGAACCAAAAGAAGCACATGTCAATGTAGTAAAGAGAATTTTTAGATAGATCAAAAGTATTGTTGACTATAGTTTATGGTATCCCAAATGCAAATATTTCACTCTAACAACATACACAAATGCAGATTGGGCAGGAAGTGTGGATGATAGAAAGAGTACTAGTGGAGGAGCCTTCTTTTTCAGAAATAGACTAGTTTCTTGGATGAGTAAAAAGCAAGAGTTTGTCACTCTTTCTACTGCAGAAGCAGAATATGTTGCAACAGTTGCGCGTTGCACTCAAGTTCTTTGGATAAAGTAGACATTAAAGGACATCAAGGTAGAGTACAATGATCCTATTTCAATTCTTTGTGACAACTCAAGTGCAATTAAAATATCAAAGAATCTAGTGATGCACTCCAAAAAAAAGCATATATCAATCAAGTATCACTTCATCAGAGAAAAGGTTGCAGATAAGGAAGTCTGCATGGAATATGTTCCTACCAAGGAACAAGTGGTTGATATATTTACAAAGCCTCTTCATATAGAACATTTTGAATACTTGAGGCAAAAGCTGGGAGTAATTTCTCCCATCACATATCACAAACCATTAGTGATAGGGCATTTATCAAGGAGGAGCCTCATTGATCATTTATTTAACCCTGGTTAAGAATAATGTGCTCAAGTAATGTAAAATATTGTTTTACAATTTCTAACAATTTGATGGTTGTAGATTTTGTTAAAATTGGAGCACTTCCTCAGGGGGAGTGTACCCTTTTCCATTAATATCAAAGGGGGAGAGATGCGATCCAAAATAGAAGCTTATTGAGAAGAGAAGAGATGTATGTTTGTGATGCAAAATAGAAGCTTGCTGAGAAGAGAAGAGATGTATGTCATACAGGGAGTTGCTATGTTACAGTGTGAATAATTGAATTGGTGCAGAGCTTCTATGGTACCTAAAAGAGCAGTTAGATTTTTTCCATTAGTTCCAAAGGGGGAGATTGTTGGAATATACTTGTTATTGATGTCAAAATGGAAAATTTGGCAAAGGGGATCATTGGCATGGTGAGTGTGAGAGTAGTGGATTTGATGGCAGATTCAAATTGGGTTTCTCGAGAGCTTTCTATAAAAGTATTGTGCAGGATGAGAAAGTGAAAGATGCACTCAAAAATGTTTTATTTTTTCTCTTAGGTGTTAGGGCTTATCAGTTAAACCCTGAGGATACTTGTTGTCATGGCATTTAGAATAGATTTATATTTTGATGTTGACCTGGTATCGACGGTTGTCAGTTGCATTAGGTGCAACTTATGTCTTTACAATCATGAGGGTGACCGGCCCCTTTTCCTAGCACTTTAATGTCTTACATCCCCTTTAGATCAACATGACAGTGCATGGTCGGTGAGAGAATGGTAAATGACTCTTCGACGGGCTGATGATCATCTTGTCAGCGAGACATTGTTGTGTCGAAAAGAGTCTAGGAGATGTCTCTTCGATGGAGCAATAAGGAGTATGGAAGCATTATCGATGAGACTATCTGGCATTGGTGAGACCTTTGTTAATGTCTCTCCGACATGGCGATGTGAAGGTTGTGCTCGAGTGAGACCCAATCATAATGATGTGGGTGATAGAGATGACCAAGCAGATGCATGGCATGACAAGATTGAACGAATCATAATCCATATACTTGTGGATTATAATGCAGTGACATGGTGATGAGGTGTACATATAATGTAGTGACATGGTGATGAGGTGTACAAGTGAATTCTTTAAGGGTTTTCATTGGCATGACTGATGACAATTAGCGAGACTTGTTCGGATGTCTCCTTGACATCCCAATGACCTTTCCATTGGTGAGACATTGACAGTTCAGTAGGACTTTGTTGCATGTCTCTTCAATAGGGTGATGGGAGTATGATGCCGACTGTGGGACCTGATAGCATGGTGATGTCAGAGGTGTACACATCAAAGTAGCCCGCTAGGCCTATTGAGATGTTGGTGGGGCCTAGGCAAGACCCGCAAGGTCAACGGGGAATGGTGTAGATCGCACAAGATAGGTGAGAAAATGTTGGTGAAAGGATTCTTCATTGACATGACTTTGGTGTATTGGCAAGACTATGAAGCATGTCTCCTCAAAACAATGATACATGGAGATTACTAAGTGGGACCTAATAAGAAGGTGATGGTATTGGATGGTGATGTTTGATAATAAATGGTGACTAGCGATTGCTTGATTGGAAATTCAAATCCTTGTTGTGAATTGTGTGGCATATGTGCCTGTGTTTCTTCCCATGTACATGATTCATATCGAAGAAAATGGTGAACTTCGTTGAGACTTTATTGAATGTCTCTTCGAAAAAGAAATACATGATGTTAAGGGAATACTACAAGATTGACAATGGTAATTTGATTGACTTCTTATCCAGTAGTCAAGATTTAAAGGCACGATAGTGAATGAGGATCACAGGATCATGGCACAAAAGGGGAAGATCGAAGACCAAAATTCAAAAGTAGAGATCTGTAACAGTTTGACAATGTGAACAAGGGTTCTTGACTAATAACTGAAACTGGAGAAAAATTTAATTGGTGCAACTACCTTGCGACCAATTGAATGAAGATTTGATCTTCAAGGTGGAAAAATAGATTGTGAAAGTGTTTGAGATCAAAATTAGATCGAAGGATTTGAAGAGAGCATTAATTGCATAATCATATTTTAGGGTATGATACAGAGAACAAAAGAAAATTCTCTATACCAGAAATAAATGTTGTGTGGCTTGATGTAGAGGTAGCTTGCTAATGAGGTTTGTTAGTGAATAAAACCCTAACAGGATGAGGGACTTGATCTGGATGATGTATTGGATCTCAAGGAAATGATTGTAGGTTGGTAAAGAAGGAAGACAATCAGGAATTTTTGTGTGGTTGAGTTTGCAATTAAAGTAGGGAGAATTTTGTGAGTGTACAGTGTGTTGAACAGAGAGATATATAGTTGCGAATACGGTAGAGAAGAGAGTGTAGAGCAGAGGAGAGTGCAAAAAAAAAGTATGTGTTGCTAATACTGTAGCTACAACAACAAAGTGTGTTACAATAAGTGCAACAGTGTATTGCATGTATTGATGTATTTGAGGTTTATGTAGAACCACATATATGCACATTTGAACTGGTAATTCTGTAAGAGGTTGTAGCTTAGATTAGGGTGTTGTAGAATCCTTGAAATTTTTGGTTCTGAAATAGGGATTTAAAGCTTCCTTGGGGTTGTGGCCCTTAAAACTTGTAACTGAACCTGGATGCTTGTGAGGTTGGATTAGGACAGTAGATCCCTGCAGCATTTCTCACTATGCTTTTTCCCATCTTTTTTTTCCATGTACATTTGATGTTATGCATTGATCTCTCTTGTGCTTTTGGTTATTATATTTGTTCATGTTTCAATCTACACATCTGAGTTTAGGATTGAATTTGAAAAAGTCTTTAAGAACCAAAAGTTTTAATATCTACTGATTCACCCCCCTCTCAGTAGATCATTGTGTTCTAACAATTTTTTCCCTTCGAAGCTCAAGTTGAGGATGAAAATGGAGGAGAATTTATAGACCCGACTAGATGATGGTATTCCCTAGAATGAGCTATCCATCAAATATAATTTTAATATGTTTTGGTTTTATTACGTATTTTATTTTTTAGTTTGATTAAACATAGGTTTTTCACTAAAAATCAAGCTCTCTATTATGCACATGTGGAAAAATAGAAAATTATCATAAAAAAAATATCAGTGCACTAGATATTGATGTCCTTGATCCAAAATAAAAAATAAAATTGAATTTCAATACATATAAAAAAAGTTATGTTTTAGCTAGTGAATCATGTCTAAAATATAAAAGGTTTGACTTTGAAGCTTAATTAAGATAAAAATATTCAATGAAATGCTATGCAACCAATTCCATGCACTATATATTGTAGTTACAAATCGAAATTTGAAAAAAAAAGAATTTAATCCTTCATAGAAAAAAGTTATGTGTTAGCCAGTGACGTCACTCTTTAAAAATGGTATTTACTGTTAAAAACTAGTTTTCAAAGGAAATGGAAAAAGAAGTTCAATCTAATTCCAAAAAAATTGAAAAAAATATATTTAGAATCTATAGAAAAAATTTCACAAATCACTAGTTTGCATAATCTTCAAATTTCTCATGGTTTAGTCACTATAGGTGCCCGAAAGTGAAGAATTAGTTCAAAAAATTCAATTCAATGTCTAGTTTGGCCAAAAATTTTAAACCAATATTGTGGGATTGTTGGCAAGAGACACTGAAAATTCTATCTAGTGTTGTCATTGATGGTAACCCTAGTTAGTGATTGGATCCACATGTTATCATTTTCTCATACCGACAGACAGTTTGAAGATAGTCAAGGTATAACAAAGCAGCTGACAGTTTTGTGTTCATTGATTCACTTGCAGATTTTCTGTTGTTATTTTGAGTTGTGGATATCATGGGAGGTTGATCAGTGTATGTCTTTTGTTATCCAAAATTCTCAGTGCCTCGTATCAAGTTGTGTGTAAGTCTGGACATCTGGTTGGATATCTTTATGTTCATTAGTGTTTGGTGGCTGGCCTGGATGTTATAATGTGTCGTGGATATTCAGGGAGTGTTTATTCAACTATTTGTGTATTCGATCACTTTGATTTTGGTCCAAGCTAAGTCGTGGCCAACTGTTGTGGATATGCATTGAATATAATTCATGATTTGAGCCAACAGATGTAAGTATTCTTAAGTCCTATTGAAGCCGACATGTTGCAATTAAAATGCTAGCCACAGATATATAAAAATGATCAATTATATCATTTTGTGTATGTATGTAAGGTGTGTTGATGTGTATTGTGAATATCATAAGGGTGATTAAGTGATTTTATGCACAGTTTCACTTGTGCATTAAGATTTTATGAAGTGAGTTAGAGAAGAGCAAAGCATAAGTTAGAGTCAGTCAAAAGGACAGAAGATTGACTACTGAGCCTAACCAGAACTGTAATCAAGCATTTGTAGATGATACTCTCTTAGTTCATTCTTTGGATCTAATCCAAATCTTTGTAAGGCACTGGGCCTTTCTATTTTGAGCAGTGAGCCTGAATGTAAGTGCATTCCCGCATTGTAATCTTCTTTTTGAGTATACTCACATCATATTGTGGATTGGCCTTCCACCGTGGTTTTTCCCCTAACAAGATTTCCATGTAAAAATCCTTGTGTTATGGTGTTGTGGTTGTTTTCTTTCTATTCATGCATATTTATTTTAGTTGAATGTTTTAAGTGGGTTAAAGATCAAAATAATAAAGTTAATATTTGCAGAACACTGATACACTCCCCCTCTCAGCATTGCTTCTTTCCAACAATTGGTATCAGAGCTAGTTCCTCGAAAGAATTCTAATAGGAGATCTTGGAAAGTGTTTACTATGGATGTAAGGAGTCTTCAACAACAAATTTTGGTGGCCCTAGATGATCTTGACCAGTAAAAATATGAGAACTAGGAACTGTAGGAAAGTCTTGAAAATGCAGAGAAATTCATTCAATTATTGTAAGACAAAATCAATTAATCAAGGTAGAAAAGAAAGGAATTATGTGATCAACTTAAGTAGAAGAATAGAAGCATGGAAGATGAACAAATGAGTCATGCCTTGAAGGAGAAAATAGAAAAATGTGAAAATTTTTCCAGAGAAAATGTTGTCTTGAAGCATGAGATGGAATCTATCATGATGAGAATGACTAAGGAGATTGAAGATAGAAAGAAGAATGAAGAGAAGCTTGCTCAATCCTTGAAAGAAAAATATGAACAATGCAGCTAATTGGACAATGAATTGGAACAATCTAAAAACAATGAGGAAGTTCTTGAAAAATAGCTTGATGATCTCAGAGATGAACTTACTGCTGCAAATGAGTACAAGGAGAAATTCAAAGCTAGTTCAACCAAGCTTGATGAACTGATTAAAGTTTAGAGGACTGATGGTGACAAGCGAGGTCTTGGCTATGAGGAAGGTGAAAGTTCCAAATCTAGACAAAGGAACTCTGGACAAAGGAATTCAGAACAAGGAAGATTCAGGCAAGGAAATCAGATGAATGGAGCTAGAAGGAATTTGATAAGACAATCAAATTCTCAAAGATTCAATGGTTACTATTTTACTTGCAATAAATTTGGTCATATTGCTTCTTAGTGTAGAAGCGGGATGAATCTAAGTGGACCATCATTCTCAGGTCAGTGCTTTAATTGTAATAAGTTTGGTCAAAAGTCAAAAGAGTGCAGAAATGTGATGAACAACTTTCATAGAGATGTAAGATGCTTTGCATGCAATAGACTTGGGCATATTGCTAACCAATGCAGATCAAGGGAAATTTAGTGGAACAGTTGGTCTAGACAAAGAAATGTTGTGTGTTACAACTACAAAAAATTTGGCCATACTGCTAGATTCTGTTGGAGCAGAAGAGGTCTGGTAAAATAAAACATGCAACAGGATATTAAGGGACAAGGTAAAGTCACTACAGATGTGATCAGGAGGAAAATGCAAAAGAAATGGGTGAAGAAGAATACCTTTGTTGAAGGAAATGTGCCAACACCATAATCTGCTTCTGGTAATTCCTCCAGGAATTAGTTTTAGGCCCTTCGCCTAGGGGGAGCCTTCAAGAAAATTTCTTAACCTCCTACTGGTAACTGACACTAGAATGTGGATAGGTCCAGTAAGTGTATAGATGCTTTTTAGATGTTGTTTAACCAATTGGAGAATGCATTATACAGTATTAGAGATTTGTAGGAGAATTATCTATCACAATGCATGGAAATAGGGTAACCAAATGAGTTAGGGTTAAAGCATTTATTGTGAAAAAAATGGTTAGGTGTCAGAATTATAAAAGGTCATTTTTATCCCTCATTTGTCACTTTGCATTTTGGAAGTTTGGAGAGCCTTAGAGAAAACTTTGCTAAGTTGAGGCAAGATTCAAGTGTGAAGAAGATTTAGCGATCAAACTCCAATCTGACTAAAAGGTATTTATCAAAAAACATGTGAATTTACAAAAATGGCCACTCCATTGGTAGTTGAAGTCAAGGACAAACCTCATCCAAAGTTCAAGTGGCATCCTTTTAAATCTATTGAGACCGAGCCCCTCAGTGCATTTTCATCTATACCGTATGGAGTCTTGCATACTGAAGACATTAAGACTTACATTAATGCTAACATTTAAGAGTTAGGGATCTCACAAATGATGAATTTTTATTCCAACCATATAATTGGAGAGGAGTTCACTGTTATGCTAGAATATAATACCCTAGAAGAGAAGAAGTTCACATAGTTTGTGAAATTCCCCATATTTGAGGAAAGGGAATGGGTGCGATATATTTTGAGTCATGTTCATGTTGAGTTCATGTGGTTGAATATACCTTTCAAGATTACAAAAGAGGCTATAAGCGTTGTCATAGGTCTAAATTCCTCCAGTGGTCTGCCAATTTTGAAATCTATAGAGAATCAGATGGTTACTAATAAAATAGGTACAAAATTTGATAGAAGGGCAATCGAAATTGAAGATATTGCTGAAGTGGATGTGAAATTTGCATCGATGGTCATTGGCTACAAGGTTTACCACTCTAGTCGAGATAATTCAGTATCTGGTACAACCATTTATGTAGCCTATCAGATGGTAAAAGAAAATGTAGATTATGACTTGTGTGAGCTACTTAGAAGTCAGCTGATGGAGAATCTGAGTAAGATTAAGAAAGACAAGAAGAACACTTTTAAATATGGTAATTTGTTGCTATGTATGTTCTTTTATTTCATGAATGAGGTTCCGGGTGTTAGGAAAGTTCATTGGCAAAGCAATTAGCATGTAGTTGTTCAAATAAGAGATAGATTGTTTGGATTTGGTGATAGACAAACCAAAAATATTTCCCTCTGGGGGTACTTAAATTTTTTTCAAAGTATGATGTAAGCAAGAGAGAGAATTCCTACTTCAATTGCAGAGAACTACAAAGATACAATCTGTTTCATGGTAGATATTTATCAATTCCTAATGGAAGCCACTGATCCTAGAATGGTATGGATTATGCCTATGGGATATGAAGTTGAGGAGAAAATCTTGGAAATGTATGCAAAACATTTGTTGAGCAATCCTCTGGATCCGACAAAAGAGAGGTTTGGAACCTATGCTGAAAAGGATATGTAGGTGTATGAATAGTTGAAGAAGCCTAATATAATTAGAAGAGTAAGGAAACAAGTGGAAATAGTAAGAGAAGCTAGAAGGAAGAGAGAACAAGTAGAAACTGAAAAAGGGAAAGAACCTAAAACTGAATCTGCTAGTCCAACAACATGCTCTACCTGTACTAGATCAACAAGGAGTTCTCTTACAGCCAAGCCTATGAAAAATCAAGATAAGACTTCCAGTAAGAGGAAGAAGAACAAGAGCACAAAAACCTATGAAGCCATCTCAGAAGATGAGGAGACTAAGTCAGATGAAGTTGTGAAAGAAATAACGACTACCGACACTTAGGCTACAAAGGTAACCAAGAGAAAATCTTCGGATGAAAAAGAAAAGGAAAAGAAGAAGAAAAAAATTGACAAACCAAGTATGACAATTGAGGAAGTTGAGAATGTTGTTGTCAAGGATGGAAACCTCAAGCCCCTCTGCAAATGGTATGAAACTTTTGATAAATCAGGAAAAATAATTCTTGAGGCAACAATAAAACATCTGAACATTTTCAATAAAGTTCTTGTTGAAATTATGTCTAGTTTACCTAAGAGTCTGTATGAGATTTTGGAGGCAAGAAGAGTAAACGCTAGGACAAAAGAAGAGCATATGAGAAAGATAATTCTCACAGACTTGTGTTTGGAAATGTCTATTGAGGAGATGAAGTCACTCCTGAACAAAGCCAAAAAGGAATTTAAAAGCAAAAAAAGGGTGAACAAACTTATGATCAGTGAAACTAGTGTTGTAGCTGATGATGAAACCAAGAAAATGCTGAAAGCATTTATGTCAAGGAACAAGATCAATGTTGAAGAAGTTGTATCTAATCCAGTAAATGAGGAGGTGAATGTAGATGTTGACGACATTCAGATTCCTCTTGATGTGAACAATACAAAAGTACCTATAGAGACTGAAGCTCCTAAGGTGGTATTAGTTGAAGAAGAGGAGATGACAAATGAAGAAGTTGAAGCTCCTAAAGGAAATCAAGAAATAGTCACTAAAGGACCAAAAGTTGAAGAAGAAAAGGTTCAAGTTAAGGATATTCTAGTGGAAGCAAGAGACACTGCCAAGGCAGTGAAGAAATTTTTGGTGGATCAATAGGAAGAATTTGATCTTGAATTGGTTGGAGGTTTGATCAATCTATCCACCTTGTCCCTAATTCAAAAGATGAAAGTTACATCTTTTGCCTAGGAAAAAGCCAGAGAAGAATTGCTGAAGTCCCACATTGAGGATAATGAACTTTTGGGTCTTGCATCTGGAGTTCTAGAGAAAATTATGCCAAATCATGTGAAGGATCCATCTGGTTCCTCCTGTAGTGAATTAAATAATCTCATAAATTATGTAAGTACTCATTTCGAGTCTCTTGAAAAATCAGCCATGGTTAAAGTGTAGAAAGAGTTTGATGGAAAGATATTTAGTTGGTTCAAAGAAGTGATTGCAAAGGATAAAACTCTGTTAGCCACCTATATGAAGAACATTCAAGGTTCTCTATCTGAAGGTGGAAAGGCTTATAAGTCATGTTTGGTTTTGTTCAAATTTACTAAAGATAATGAAAAGAAGGTAAAGGATCTTGAAAATAAATTGGCTACAATTTCTGATGCTTTTGATCCATTAGCTGGCGATGTTGGTAAGCAAGAAGGTCAAGTAATATCTCTACTTGACAACATAAGGTGCTTGAAGCATGAAAATGATAGGATTGATGGGAGAGCATGTGAACTTAGAGGACTAATTGGTCCAAAGATTGAATTAATGGTGAGTGCATTAAAAGAAGCCAAATATGATATGGCAGTTAGTGACCCAATGAATCTTGAATCTGCAGAAACTCAATCTTATTTAGTTTATGGTCACATAACAATTCTGGAGAGTCTCAAAAGGGTTTGGGACAGAAATTTAAGTGTGTTGAAGAAAGATTTTGTAGATGTTTTCAAATTTGTGTAAGTTACAAGTTCATGCCTGTACAGTTTTGAAATTTTGTTTCCCCAGCTTTTTCCATTGATGTGAAAGGCGGAGAGTTGTACAGTGAAAAGTGTATTTTCATCTTAGGGGGAGTTACATTTCTGAGTTGAGATTGAAGATTCTTTTTGAAGTTTTGAAGTGGTAGTGTAATTCATTTTGGTACTACTCTGACACTTAGTCATTTTTCACTAAGTGTTACCATCAATGCCAAAGGGGGAGATTGTTGGCAAGTGGCACTGCAAATTCTATCTAGTTTTGTCATTGATGGAAACCCTAGTCGGTGATTGGGTCCACACATTATCATTTTCTCATACTGGAAGATAGTTTGAAGATAGTCAAGGCATAACAGAGCATCCAACAGTTTTGTGTTCATCGATTCACTTGCAAATTTTATGTTGCTATTTTGAGTTGTGGATATCATGGGAGGTTGATCAGTGTATTTCTTTTGTTGTCCAAAATTCTTAGTTCCTTGTATCAAGTTGTGTGCAATTCTGGAGATTTGGTTGGATATTTTTCTATTCTTCATTGTTTGGTGGTTGAACCAGGTGTTATAACATGTCACAGATATTCGAGGAGTGTTTATTCAACTATTTTTGTGTTTGATCACTTTGATTTGGTCCAAGCTAAGTCATGGCCGACCATTGTGGATGTGCATTGAATATCATTCATGATTTGAGCCTACAAATGTAAATATTCTTAAGTTCTATTGAAGTCGACATGTGATTAAATTGCTAGTTGCGGATATAAATAAATGATCAATTATATCATTTTTTGTATGTATGTAAGGTGTGTCGATGTGTGTTGCAAATACCAGAAGGGTGATTGAGCGATTTTATGCATAGTTTCACTTGTGCATTAAGATTTTGTGAAGCGAGTTAGAGCAGAGCAGAGTAGAAGTGCAAAATTAGTCAAAAGGATAGAAGATCGACTACTAAGCCTAACCGGAACTATAATCAATCATTTGTAGATGCTACTCTCTCAGTTCATTCTTTGGATCTATTCCAAATCTTTGTAAGTCAATGTGTCTTTCTGTTTTGAGTAGTGAGCTCTAAGTAGTGAGCCTGAATACAAGTGCATTCCCACATTGTAATCTTCTTTTTGAGTATACTCAGATCATATTGTGGATTGGCCATCCACAATGGTTTTTCCCCTAGCAGGGTTTCCACGTAAAAATCCTTGTGTTATGGTGTTGTGGTTGTTTTCTTTCTGTTCATGCATATTTCTTTTGGTTGAATGTTTTTAGTTGTGATGATCCTAGTTTTTGGTCTAGTTTTGGGTAGAATCTATATTCTATTTGCTGGCTAATGTCATGAACTTTGATGATTAAATGTTGGTATTTGCATAATGTTTCCCTGAAACCATTGACATTTGACATTATCCTATCTCTGCAAACTTTAAAGACATTTGGCATATTATGTGGGTTAACTATATTGATTTTGCATGTGATTAACGAATTATTCTTAGAGTGGTTATAGATGTGCAGTTATTATGCATACTAACCTTGCCATGTAGATTTAATATGCCAAGTTGAGGAAGACACCGCCAGTTGGGCATGCACCATAACATCCAGTTGAGGAATCTCTCCAAGTCAAAGGCAGTCAACAACAAAAGATTCTTCATGCAACTAAATATAATCGCCTTATAGTAGACCTTAATGATTGAGCATGCATGGGAATTACTGTTGTGTTAGATCTATGTTTGGACTTGCATGTCTGACTAGATTCCACGCATGCATAACCACCATCACTCCACTTTCCCCTGTTTTCTCTAAATGGCGTCCTCCCAGTTGTGGAGTTGACTACCTTGTTTAGCTGTAGTATAAATAATGATTTGATTCTCTTTCTTCAGGAGGTTGCACAATTTGATATTGTACTCTCATTCTCCAGTTTTAGTGATATAAATACATTACTCTCTTGTATGCATGATTTACATTGAATAAAATAAAGTTTTGAGTTCAAGTACTTGAGTTCTTATTAGTTTAGAGGATACTTATCCAAGGGGGCCCACTTGGTGAGTAATCCATCTTATTAGTTTAGCATTAGTTTAGTATTACTTGATGTTTATACTTAGTTAGAAATCTGGCATTGACTGTTCTTGCAACCACTAGAATTCCATTATGTGTCTGTTCTTGTAGCCAAAGTGAACATAGTAGCTTCCTATTTGTTGCTTAAATTTTTATTCTTGTTATGCATTTTAGCTTAGCATAGTCATTGATTGATGTTCAACATTTGTCTCTTTCCCTTTCAAGCAATTTACTTTCAATATTGTGTTTTTTAACTATAGAATGCAATGTCTACTTGAGTTCCTAGTGCACATATTGTGCTGACCCATTTCAAGTTCACATCCTTGGGTTGAAAATTTAAATGCACCTTCATGATGGTTGAAATGGCTATTCAAGTTAGATGTCCAATCTCTAAATCATGTCTGTAAAGGCTTAGTTATTGAGATCATTGTAGGAGGCCAACATTTTTGGCACCGTTATCGGGGATGGTCTCAAGCTAGGGAGTTTTTTGGAGTCATTGGTAGTTTTTCTTGCTATAGTGTTTCTATAATTTGTTCTTAGTATGTCATCATTTAGGAAGTAATGAACCCCCCTATTCTTTACCAATTTTTTGAGTGAGCTGACTGATAGTGAGTGATACTGCATGCATAAAGGAAGGAGAAGGGATGCTTATGGGAGATTCCTTCTTAACAATCCTAATCCACTTCGACTAGTTGAATATTAGAACCTACCAGAAGAAGAAGAAGGATCTACACCCCTTTGTTGATGCATATATGAATAGCTCTGAAGTCTCCTTTGAAGATCAAAATCAGCTTGAGAACCCCTTTGTCTTGGAACCACATCAAGTAGGCATGAGTGATGCAAATAGGAATAGAAAAAACCAACCAGCTTTTCCTTTCCCCATTGCCCATCAAAATGAATTTAACAACATCAAGAACATTCCTACCTCAGCACTTCCCAAGTTTTATGGACTTGTCATAGAAGATCCTGATACCTTCTTATTTGAGTTTGACATACTCTGCAGGAGTTATGATTATAATACTGATGCCCATAGTCTTAAGCCATTTCCCACCACTCTGAAAGAGGTTGTATTAATATGGTTCATGAGCCTAGGAAGAGATACTGTGGAAAATTGGGAAGACATGAAGACAAAATTCCTTGAGAATTACAAGGAATATTGCAGGGGCAATGACATGTGAGGAGGTGACATTTTTAGGATGCAACAAAAGGAAGATGAGAGCCTAGAAGATTACATTGCAAGGTTCCTATTTTTCCTATAAAAGTCCCCACACCATGCACTTAATGAGGACTCACAAAAGTTGCTTTTCCTGAGAGAAATCAATGACAATTGCACTAATGCCTTGGACCTCATGGCAGGAGGAGATATCTCTCAAGTTCCTTGGGAGGATATCCAAAAAATATGCTAGAATTACTCTAGGGTAGCTTCAAAGAAAGGGAGAGCTTATCAATCTTCCATGGGTAAGTCAATTACCGATGGAATTTCAAGAATGGAGTTCACTCATTTGCTGGCAAACTTCAAGTAGGACATTATCAACAATCTAGCAACTCAACTAGATACACTTTAGGCCAAGAAGAAGCAAGAGGAGGTAGAGACAATGTTGATAGAGTATTGCCCCCACTACAAACAAAAGAAGAAGGAAAACAAATGTAAGATGATATCTAATATTGAAAGCAAGCAGGTTTTACCTAAGTTCAAGCCAATTCAGATTAAAGAAGACCAAGTCTACTATGTTGCACAAAGGAAGCCTTGGGCTCCAAGACAAGGTATGTTGCCAGATCCACTATCCTATGTTTGACCATATTTTAACTCCTATTCATCTGGTAACCAATGGAAGCCCCCATATCCACCCAGTTATGGAGGATATCTAGCACAACCTTGGAGTAACCCTCCAAATGCTTGGCCCAACCATCATAGTTCTCCACCCTAGTGGCAACAACTTTAAGGGAATTGGCAGCAATTTCAAGGACACTAGCAACCACCTCGAGGAAATTGACAATAAACAAATCAATAGAGAGGAGGACAACAATGGCCTACTCAGACAACCAGTTACATGCAACTACCTTCTCAGCCCAAACAACCTGCTATAATTCCTCCTCTAATGCACCTAAACCAACTCAACTACTAGCTCATCCCACACCCAATCCAAATAACAAACCACAAGAGCAGCCTACATATTCTGCTAATTCAAATCAATTCCCTACATATGCTGTGAGTGTAAGTGATATCCACTTGGATTTAGGAACCACTCTACTGGACCCTTCCAAGCCCATCATTACTGAGCTTCCTATGGAAGAGGAGGAGGAGCCTCTGAATGATTTTATTCAGCCAAATGTACCTAAAAATCTTGAACTAGTCCAAGCCAAGCAGCCTGAACAAGAACCACCATTTCCTAAAAGATTGGAAGTTTCCAAGAAGAAAGAAGAAAAGGAGGATACCACCTTTGATATCTTGGATCAGATGAAGCATATATGTGTTTAGATACCCCTATTTCAGGCCATAAAGGATGTTCCAATCTATGAAAAAAAAAATCAAAGAAGATTGTCTCAAGAAGCCAGGTAGAAAAAAGAAAGACCCAACTACAGTTCATGTGGTGGTCCAGCTAGCTAACATCATGCTATAAAAAGTGATTATTCCCAAGTATAATGACCCAGGTATTCCTATGGTAGTAGTCATCCTAAATGAGATCCAAGTGAAGAATGCTCTGATTGATTTAGGGGCAACAATCAGTATGATGACCAAAGAAATCCTTCAACAACTAAACACTACAAGTATGAGATCTACTCCTACTGTCCTACAGCTTGCTGATAGCTCTACTATTAAGCCTGATGGTGTAGTGGAGGATCTTGTGGTAGTTCTAGAATCTTGGGAATACCTAACATATTTTATGATTCTTTCTCCTAAGGCTACACTAGGTAGGTATCCCATCATTCTTGGAAGGCCTTAGTTAGCAACTACAAATGCATGCATTGGATTTTAGTCAGGTGACATGACCATTTCAAATGGGAGGAGCACTAAAATTTTTGTTCTTTGTCCATCTGCTCAGCCATCTCATGATGATGATAATCTCGTATGGCCACAAGTTGGTGAAGAGGTTGAGGAAGTTAATTTTGTGGCACAACTTATGATGGTAGGAAAAATATCTTTCATGCAGCCCCAAGATGAGGATGAAGTGATGGATAAAATCATTCAAAACCATTATGAAGTGGAGGAAGCATCATCTTCTACTTTAGTCAGGACACTTCTGCCTACTCTTCCTGCAACCACTATTCCTATAGACGTTCTTCCTGTAGATGATCTTCCTATAGCCACTCTTCCTGCAACCACTATTCCTATATACAGACTTCCTACAACAACAGGTATGTCACATACATTGCTACCATATGAAATAAAGGTACCATGTATTAATGAATCATCCATGATAGAGTTAACTACACAAGTCTAGGTGTCAGAGGGAAAATATCTGAATGTTAATAGTAAATTGAATGAAGATCAAAAATTGCTATTATCAAATTTATTAGGGCCCCATCAACATGTATTTGCATGGGATTATCATGATATGAAGGGACTGGATCCTAAAATTTGTACACACAAAATTTATATCAGAGACGATCGCACTCTAGTAAGAAAGCCACAAACAAGAATTAACCCTGCACTAAGAGAGAAAGTGAAAGGAGAACTGCAGAAATTGCTAGATGCAAGATTTATCTACCCCATTTCAGATAGTCAGTGGGTGTCTCCATTAGTGATTATGCCCAAGAAAGGATGGAAATAGTGAGTTTATGTTTATTATAGAGAACTTAATTCTACCACCAAGAAGGATCACTTTTCTTTACCCTTCATTGATCAAGTTTTGGACACACTTGCAGGAAAGCAATACTTCTCTTTTCTAGATGGATTCAATGGCTACAACCAGATCCAAATTGCACAAGAAGACCAAGAGAAGACCACCTTTACCTATCCATGGGGTAACTATGCCTATTTGGTACCCCCATTTGGCTTGTGCAATGCACCTACAACTTTCCAGAGGGCAGTCATTAGCATATTCTTAGACATTTCTCATGATTTCATAGAAATCTATATGGATGACTTCATCACTTATGGTGTTGATTTTGATCAAGCATTGGAAAATATCAAGAGAGTCCTACAACTATGTGAAGATCAAAACTTTTCCTTAAATAGTGAAAAGTGTTTCATGATGATGTAAGAGGGTGTAGTTCTTGGCCACTACATCTCCCACAAGGGAATTCAAGTAGATCCTACAAAAATTGAGGTAATCACAAATCTTCCTACACCTGCAAAACAAAAGAATGTTAGGAGTTTCTTGGGTCATGCAGGATATTATAGGTGTTTCATCAAATATTTTTGCAGTGTAGCAGTACCATTGTATACCCTTCTCACTAAGGATGCTAAATTTCAATGGACTGAAGCTTGTGACAAGGAATTTTTTGACTTGAAGGCAGCTTTGACTCATGCTCCTGTACTCAAGGGACCTAATTGAGAGCTTCCTTTCCACATCCAAACTAATGCATCAGATTATTTTATAGGAGTTGTATTAGGATAGAAAGAGGGAGCTATTGAAAATGCTATTTACTTTGTCAGCAAAAATTTACAAGGAGCTGAATTCAATTATACAATGACAGAAAGAGATGCTGGTAGTAATCTATGCACTAAAAAAATTTAGACATTACATAGTAGGCTACTAAATATTTATGCACATTGATCATGTAGCCATTAGATATATTATGAATAAACCTTTGATCATAGGAAGATTGGAAAGATGGTTATTGCTGATGTAGGAGTTTGATATAACCATTGTGGATAAGCTAGGGAAGGCCAATGTTGTTGCAGATTTTCTTTCAAGGCTAACTACATCAAAAGACAATCGGCCCATAGATGACTCTTTTCCTAATGACCATCTATTCTCCCTCAGTGTACAAACACCCTGGTATGCTGACATAGCCAATTACTTGGTCACAGGTAGAGTTCCTTCTCACTTCTCTCCAAAAGAGAAAAGGGAACTTATTGAAAAATATTTTCCTTTCTCTTGGATTGCTGGATGTTTTTTTTATACTAGACCTAACCATGTCATGAGAAGATGTGTGAGAGAAGATGAGACATATGAAATCTTGCATGCATGTCACAATGAACCATGTGGAGGACACTTTGCAGCCAAAAGGACAACAATGAAGATCTTGAACACAGGGTATTACTAGCCAACACTCCACAAGGATGCAGGAAGGTATACCAGAAAATGTGATAGATGTCAAAGGATGGGAAGACCAACTAGATCTGATGAAATGCCACTTTTCCCTCAGGTAGTAATCACACCCTTTGACAAGTAGGGATTGGATTTTGTGGGACCAATTGACCCTCCATCAAATGGTAAGTCTTATATATTGGTATGCATTGATTATGTGACAAAATGGGTAGAAGTTAAGGCCATGAAGCATGCAAGAGGTAACAAGGTTGCAAAATTTCTTTATGAAGAGATATTCACAAGATATGGAGTCCCAAGAGAAATAATGACTAATCAAGGAGCTCAATTCACATCAACTCTTATTGTAGCACTATTGAATGAGTATAATATAAGACATAGGAATTCTACTCCTTATCACCCCAGGCTAATGGCCAAGTTGAGGTGACCAATAGAGAAATTGAAGCCATTTTGACTAAAACAGTAGCTACCCATAGAAAGGACTGGGCAAATAGATAACTAGAAGCTATTTTGGCCTATAGGACAACCTGGAAAACAACTACAAGCTTCACACCATTTGAGTTGTTGTATGGAAAGAAATCTATAAAGCTAGTCGAGTTTGAATATAAGACTCTACGGACTGCAGTATATTTGGGGATGGATATTTCTAATGCATAGAGAGAAAGAATCATGCAGCTAAATGCTTTGGATGAGATAAGAAGAGCAACCCTGCAGCATATAGAAATAGTGAAAAATTAGAGGATCAAGTGGCATGACAAATTTATTAGGGACAATAAATTCAAACTAGGAGATTGTGCCTTTCTCTATGACTCAAGATACTAGGACAATGTAGGAAAATTGCAAACAAGGTGGCTAGGACCATACGAAGCTACTGAGTTCTTTCCTAATGGAGTTGCTCAGCTTACTACCATTGATCCTGTCAGATTCAAATTACTTGTCAATGGCCATCACCTCAGATTATACCACAAGACAACTTCCAAAGAAGAGTTCCTTCAGCAATTCATCCAACATTCAGCACCAAAGCTTCCTATAGGCGAAGGAAGTGGACCTAGTGTCCCTCCTTCTGGCTAATTAAGGTACGTACTTTTCATAATAAAGACTTTCACTTATGTGGAAGCCCATTTCTTCATCCATTTTCCCATCCACCCATCCATTACCACCTTTCTCTCTCTTCCATCACTTCATTCCACCTCACCTCATTTCATTTCATTTATTGCTCAATTTATTCTCCAAAAAGGAAAGCGTTACTTTATTACGATATCTAAAACAAATCTTCCACACATTCAGGTATGTGTACATTAATTTCTATCTTTAATCATCTTTTAAGTGCATTCATTTAATCATCGTACGTTAGTATAAATATTTACATAAATTCCATTATTACTTGTCAATTGCCACTCCCATCTCACATGTATGGACACATGTCCAAATTTAGGTTGGGGGGAGGGGAAAGAAAAAGATACAAATATTTTGTGAATTTATTTCCCATGTGTCAAATTATATTAGACTATGTCAGAAAATTTAAAATGAGCTGATTTGAAATCCAAGTGAAAGGATGGCTTGCATGTGTGAAGTGACAATAACTATAGTTGCCATTTCTTCCTATCATAATTTTCCTTTATCACTCCTTTTCTTTCCATTATTGCCCTATCATAATCTTGAGTTGCAAGCAAGAAGGAAAAACAAAAGGAAGGAGATTCAGGTGACACTGACACTAGAAATTTACCAAGTTAGTACTAGAATTTAGCAGATATTGCAGGAAAGTGCATTTGATTTTTAGACGGGAATTACATGAAAGAAGTTGTGGGACATTTTTTTGACTGCAGACAATGGGAGGTGGGTTAATTCGAAATGAACCAACGGTACATGATATTTTACTACAGGATGCACAATGCCTAGCAGAAATTAGAAATTATGGATGGTTAGATTACTTCTTAAAGCTAGATGGCTTTGATGAAAGTATTGCCCTTGAATTTTCCTATACATTTTCAAAAGGAAAAGCGACAGTAAAAGGGTTGGAAGTTGTGGCAATAGAGGAAAGAATTCCAGAGGTCATAGGGTTACCAACTGATGGTGAAAACTACCCTACTTCCAGAGATGCCAGATCAACTAGGGCTAAGTTTACAGAGCCAAACGAGCCCCCATTGAGCATAGACAAATAGGGTGCAAAGAGAATGTCTCTGCTCGAGCCATGGAAGCATATAGCTATGTATGTTATCAAATACATCACTTGTGAGGGTTGCCAATCAAACTTGCATTCTGTGCACTTCAAGATTTTGAATCACATGAGGCACAAAATGAGGATGAATGTGCCCAATGTGTTGTACAATGTTCTCTCAATTATGGTGGACGAGACCCAAAAAGGTAGGGATAATTTTGTTTCCCACCATTCCTTGGTTAAATTGTTAGTTGAAAAGTCTCTACATGATGTATCTAGGATGACTTGGGAAGAGTATAAATGTTGATCAAATTAGACTTGAGCACTTGCAACCTAGGGATTTTCCTCAATCCTGTAGGTCGAGCAGGAGAGTGAGCACAACTGATGCCATTCCTAGTGCTTCAAGCTTTGGTGGTGGCTCTAGCGCGAATCCTCCTACATCAGAAGAAACCATAGAAATTAGTTCTTCTGGAACAGAGCACTTAGAAAAAGAAAGCTCTTCCTCAGATTCTGATGATAACATCCCACTTGAAACCTTGATGAAAATTAGGGCACAACAGATAGAGGTAGAAATGAGAAAAGGGAAGGTTAAGACATAGCTTGTAGAAAAAAAAGTGCCAAGTTCTAAGAATATGAAGGCTGATATTGTTCATCATGTAGCCAAAGGAAAATGTGAGAGACCTCCTAGGAAATCAAGACCAACTAGGCCTACGATTGGTACGCCTCCATAGGAAAGCCCTAAACCTGGTGAGACCTCACATGAGGACCATGAAGCTCCAATGGAGCAAGAGAATGTTGAAGAAGAGAGAAGCAAATATAACACTAGCCAATTTTCTAACATTGCAAAAGAATTGGAGGAAAATCAAGACTTCCTGTAGCATGAGCAAGAGGTCCTGTAGCATGAGCAAGAGGTCCTATAGCAAGAAGTCCTACAACAATAGCCAAAACTAGAGTAGGAGTTCCTACAGCCACAACTAGAACAAGATTCCCTATAGCAAAAGGAAGAAGAAACATCACCCTTGTAGCCAAAGATAACTGGACAACCTGAGTCCATGTAGAGAGTTCCTTATGAGGAGCCACCATCAACAAAAAGATTGGTAGACATTCATAATCCTCCTGGTTTTACAATACATGCAGCAATTTTGAATTTATGGAAAGAAATAAAAAGAAGGGAGGAAGAATGGAAAAAGGAAAAATGAAAATTGAAGGAGGAAATTCAAAAGAAGGATGAAGAGATTGAGGATAAAAATGCAGAAATTACCACCCTGAAACAGAGGGTGGATGATATGGCAGATTTGGAACCAAAGATTCTGGAATGTAGGACCCCTCCAAGGGTCTATGCTCTGCTCTTGAAAGAGAAGTATCTCTCTTTTAAGATGTCAAGAATTGCCTCAGGTTTGAATCCTTCTATTGATACCTCTATGGATTTTTTCAATGCTTATAGGATTGCCTCGCTTGAAATGAAGAATTTGCTATGTGAATTTTATTTGCATAATTACCCTATCACAAAGGACCATGATTGGAATCTACTGCTATATGTTGGGGATGTTCAATTAAGAGCATTCATGTCTTGGGTGAAAAATGAGATTAGTTGGGGACATCAACATGGTGCTTATAAGCAATTGGAGTTTGATATCCCTTTGCCTATTAGAGCCGAGTCAAGCAACCCAAGGGATATTTATAGAGAATGGCATAGAATGCTTCTTAGACCAAGTTATGGCAATATGATTATGCCTTGGATTGAGGCAGTTTACAGTGAGTATGAGGTAAAGACAACAAAAAAGGAAGAAACCATGAGGAGATGTTTGTCACAAAGATGGAATAGTTTGACTGATGAGCCGAAACAGGTTGAACCTCACTCCATCCACAATTATGCTACAACACTAAAAAGGAATTGATAGGTATATTGAGATTGGGAGAGCACAGGGGAGAATTTGGCTTCCCCTAACTTTCCAGCCACCCATGCTCATGTGGCCTGTGCCAAACTTCATATTTTACCAGTTTTACATTACTACAGAGAGGGAGAGATGGAACAGGTTTGATAGATTGAGAGGATTCTATTGGGATCATGATTCATGCACTACAGCCACTGATGTTGGATATCTCTCAGTTACAATTTCAGATCCTTGACCAAGAAGAAGAACAACTCTTCCCCTGCTGGAGGACCAGAAAAACGTTAGGATGGGGGGAGTGATAAGCCTAGTTTTTGGTCTAGTTTTGGGTAGAATCTATAGTCTATTTCCTGGCTAATGTCATGAACTTTGACGATTAAATGTTGGTATTTGCATAATGTTTCCCTCAAACCATTGACATTTGACATTATCCTATCTCTGCAAAATTTAATGGTATTTGGCATATAAGATGGGTTACCTATATTGATTTTGCATGTGATTAATGAATTATTCTTAGAGTGGTTATAGATGTGCAGTTATTATGTGTACTGACCTTGCCATGCAGATTTAATACGCCAAGTTGAGGAAGACACTACTAGCTAGGAATGCACCATAACGTCCATTTGAGGAATCGCTCCAAGTCAAAGGTAGCCGATGGAAAAAGATTCTTCATGCAACTACACATAATCACCTTATAGTGGACCTTAATGATTGAGCATGCACGAGTGTTACAATTGTGCTAGATCTATGTTTGGACTTGCATGTCTAACTAGATTCCATACATGTGTAACTACCATCTCTCCACTTTCCCCTATTTTCCCTAAATGGTGTCCTCCTAGTTGTGGAGTTGACTACCTCATTTAGCTATAGTATAAATAATGATTTTATGATCCTTCTTCAAGAGCTTTCATGATTTGATATTGTACTCTCATTCTCCAATTTCAGTGATACAAACACATTACTCTCTTGCATGCATGATTTACAGTGAATAAAATAAAGTTATGAGTTCAAGCACTTGAGTTCTTATTATTTAGAGGATACTTATCCAAGGGGGACCACTTGGTGAGTAATATATCTTATTAGTTTAACATTAGTTTAGTATTACTTGTTGTTTAGTACTTAGTTGGAAATCTGGCATCGACTATTCCTGCAGCCACTAGAATTCTATTTTGTGTATGTTCCTACAACTAAAGCGAACATAGTAGTTTCCTAATTGTTGCTCAAACTTTTATTCCTGTTATGCATTTCAGCTTAGCATAGTCGTTGATTGATGTTCAACATTTGTATCTTTCCCTTTCAAGCAATTTACTTTTAGTATTGTGTTTCTTAGCTATAGTAGTGCACATACTGTGCTGACCCATTTCAAGTTCACGTCCCTAGGTTGACAAGTTAAATACACCTTCATGATGGTTGAAATGGTTATTTAGGTTAGATGTACAATCTCTAAATCATGTTTGTAAAGGCTTAGTTATTGAGATCATTGTAGGAGGCCAACAAGTGGGTTAAAGATCATAATAATAAAGTTAATTTTTGTAGAACACTGATTCACCTCCCCCCCTCTCAGTGTTGCTTGTTTCCAATAGGGATCGCCCTGCCCTAGGTATTTATGTCATTGTTTTACCAAAAAAAAATTGTTATATACACAACAAGTTATGTTTGACAATATACACATATTTCCAAATTATGGTTATAATGACTTCAAATTTAATTAAAAATATATATATGTAACAAAAAATTATGAAAATATATCCATACCCCAGATGTTGATTTTAAAAAACTATATTTTAAAAATTAGAATTTTATCCTTTCTAGAGAAAAAAAATTATGTTTGACGACATAAATGTTACTTTCTGAAAATGTTTATTGTTTAAAACTAGTTATTAGAGGAGATGTTGAAAGATTCATGATTTATTTCAGAAAAAAATAGAAAAATATATTTATCTATCTACACATAAATTTCCATAAATCACTAGTTTACATCATCTTCAAATTCTTAACAGTTTAGTTGATATAAGTCTCAAAAAGTGAAGATTCAATTAAAAACGTTGATATAAATGTCCATCTTGGCCAAAAAGTGAGATGTCCACAATATTATGATTTCACCCCTAGAAAGGTAGGTGTGAAATTCAATGAATCCCAATCATCTTCTAACAATTTTGATATGGATGAAAGACACTCATCTTTGTCTTCTTCTTGCAATGGTTCCACTTTTGAAGTCGGTATCAATGTATTCAAAGGAATTCCCAATCCTTTGTTAGTTTGTAAATAATTTTATGATCTTGGATAATCTTTAATTGTGTAAATCTTGTTTTTGTAAGTGTAATTTAGTAAACAATGTAACATTGAAGGCACAAAATTCATGTCATGAGTCCATGGTCTACCCAAGAGAAGATTATATGAAAGATCATTAGGTGTGACATGGATTGTAGTTTGTAATGTAACCTTACCAACTTTTACAAGAAATGTTCACATTGAGCAGTTGTTTCCCCACATTATCAAAACCAAGAATAGACATAGAATTTGGTTGAATCTTAGTCTTATCCACTCTAATTTTATCCAAAAGACTAACACTACAAACATTGAGGTGTTGGTTATTTTTTAAGAACCAAACTTATCCTTAGAAATACCTATGGACTTTGTCATTTCCAATACTTAGAACTCTAAATGGATTGGCCAAGGAACGAGTAAAAGCAGCAAAAATTCTATTCCTATAGTTTGGGCTTTGTTAAAACCGAGAGGGTAATCCCACAATGTATATTCAAGGATTGATGTGATGTATGTTTAGATACATTGTAAATAACAGATAATTCATTCAACAATATAGTATATCAAAGAATTGGCGGTTCTTTTAAATAACACACTAAATATGGAGAATGAGAGAGACAAAACTCATCATAGCATGACTACAATGATAACCCATCAGAAATATTTGTAAATAAAATTTGATTGGCTGATAAATTGACCTAGGAATTGAACTATGAGTAATCTACTAAAACCAGTGCCTAATCCTAAATATAGAGTCAGTCTTGAGCTATGAAATTTGATAATGATTCAACAATAGCAACATGTAGCTTAAGAAATACTGCATTACAACACTTCTCTATAATATCCTTGACCACTACTTCTTAAAGATATCCTTAGCACATAATTCATATGAGTCAACAATCTCATTCAATAAATTATACTAATTCATTGAATCAATAAGCATGAATGAAATTTCACATCCACTATAAAGCAGTGGAGACGAATCAACACAACACTTGATTATATTCATTCATAACTTGTATAACCATTACAAAGGAGAGACAATGACCAATGAAATTTGCACCATTCTATATTGTATTGCTATTCTATTATTAAAATTACATACATGACAACAGGCTCAAAACTTAAGACTAAACTTGAAAGTATGCTTTCTATTCCATATACAATTCACTGTGCCAAATGTATTTTTCAATGAAACCCCATGCTTCTGGCCCTAAATTATTTCTTATAGAAATGAAAGAGAAAAAAAATCCTTAGGCAAGAAATCACACATGTCACAACACTATTGGACCGTTGTAACAAATATTCCATTTTCAGTTACACTCGAATTCTTAGCTTGTGGGAAGAAACATGAGGCAAAAATAGTCTCCATTTGGTGTAAATATCTAGTCCCACCTTAAAAAGGTAGCATTTAGTTGTTACAATGGTTTCAAAAATATCCTCCATGAGCTCAAAAGTGTCATCCATGGGCAACCTAGTTAGCAAAATTTGAAAACCATGAAAAGTATAAAAAGACAAACACTGAATTATCCACATCAACATTTTGTTCCACCCATTCTATGTTGAGGAGAGAACAATGTTTTGTAATAATTTATCAAAAGCCTAATCTGTACTATTTTTAGGCTATATATTGTCTCTCTCCTATCCATTATTCACCATGTACATTATATATCCCCATACAGATTCATTCAGTATACTTTTCAAGCTAGGTAGTATACTCCTCCTCAGTGGGCCACTTCACATCCAACAAACTCTACACCTTTTCATTATGTTGAGTGTATCTAGCATCAATTAATGCTCTGGCCTCTTTGAAAAAGATATCCATTCATGTTTCAATCTCTATTATCATATCAATATGTGGATTCAGTAGAGTGTAACCAACAACAGTCAATGGAATCATAATTGACATGAGTAGATCTCCCAATTCCTCCCTCCATTTTTCAAACTGATGCAACTCACCCTTGTGATTAAATACTTCAGACATACCACATTTCACCATATCTTTAAATATTCTCAGCTTATTTTGGAGTTGAGTCCCTAGTTTTCCATGAAAAGTTGTTATCTCATTTACCAAGTCAACTACTTGTATTTTTGAGATATTAGTGAGTGCCTCAGGATCATCCTTCATTCTAGGCATCATTTCTTTAAGAGCACCAACCCTAGTACTCCATTTTCTCCACTCATTCTTGAAGGATTCCTGGACTTGTAGATATTTCATATCTACTTCATAAATGTTCTTATAAGTAACCCATAGATCATTAGCTTTGTTGACCAACTTGGTCACTCTATGTTTCAATACATCCTCAAAGATTTCATTAGCCACCTTAATATTTTCAATTTTATCCTTCTTGACATTTTCCTCTTTTGTACTTAACTGATCATTCAAATCTTTGATTCTCAAGGCCAAACTTTCCTTATCCTTTATAGACAAGTCTAAAGATGAAAAAAATGGTAGGGATAGTGTCCTTACTAACTGACTAGCCTAAATAGTGGCTCTCATCTTGTTTATTTCATCCAAGGAATTATTATATTCTTTCACTAAAGAATCATAATTTTTTGAGAAATTTTGCGGTATCCACACTGAGCATTGCAACATGAGTAGTTAACTTAGGTGCTTGGATAGGAATTATATGTATGGCCCTCTTCACCAGCAAGGAACCTATAACATCTTTAATAGGTCTAGGAACCTCATTCTTTCCAGTATTGGGTGCCATTGACCAAATTGCAAGAGTATGCAACTTTGCACTATATCCAAATGCAAACACCTTATTCTCTAACTACTCCTTAAATACTGAGGCCTGGGGGTCTCTTATTATTGCATCATAGGATATAACTGAGGTGATAGTGCATTTGGGTAACAACATGATTCCATTATCTATGACAATTTTCCTAGCCTTAGTGGGAGTAATAACTGCAATCTCAGCCATGATCTTTTCTTCCTCTGCTCTCTTAGCTTCTTCCTATTGGGAAGGTTTGACATTAGCCTTTGTTGTTTCAAGTCTTTCTTTTATCTCTTTACTCCTCTGCTAAACCATAAATTCCTAAAATTCCTTAGATTGCACAAACTTATCATCTGCAAGGAATTCATCACAATCCTTGACCTTGGGATCATCATCATGTTCTTTATCATATTTCCATTTGAAAATTCTATCATAGGGAAGCTCTGAATCAAGGGTTTCTTCAATATTAGGGGAGGAGATTTATTTTCCACCTCCTCATCCCCTAGCACGTGTTCTTCCATTTGTTCCTCCCTAACTTCATGGAAATCTATAGGTTGCTCTGGGATATCCATAGCCTGAGGTTGTTGTTCAAGGAGAGCCCGTGCTTTATCAATAGCCTCTTTCACCTTCACCTTAAAATCATCATTTTGATAATCCCTTAGCTTGATGAAAGCTCTTTCAAATGGGTTTGTAATTACATCATAAGGACTCACATAAAAGGCATTCCTTTCCATGATATTCTCTTCAATGTCCATTATGGATGTCCATTTCTTCTTTCTAGATATGGCAGCCTCATCACTTGTCAAGTTTCTCAATACATCATCTATGTACATGAACTGATGATGTATTAATGATAATTTTTTATCCTTTCTCTTTCCATACATAAACATTTCCGAGTCAAAAATCCTAACCTTGTTAATAGGCAACCAAAGATTATTCACCATTATCCCAAACTTTTCATATCCTTCAGGAGAAGTAACTTTAAAGTAAGAAAAAGTGCATTAGGGATTCACCACAATACCCTTCCTAGACTTTCTGAACATCTCATAATCCATAAAATCAATTTGCCACATGAGTTCCATAAAATCCAATTTTTTAGAGACATAAGGGAAAATAGTGTGGTGCCACCTTAGATCCATAAGCTCTGATTAGAGTATATTCTGAATGGAGAAACTTATCTTCCCAATAATGTGTTTCATTTGATCCTAGTATATCTTTTGGGTGCATGATATTCTTGATTGATGGAGAAAGCCTATGAATAGGTGCTACACCCAACACTTTCATGATACAAAACCTTATAACATTAGTGAACATGAAATAATTGGAATTGGGACAATCATGATCCCAAATGTGTGTACACATTTTCTCTCAAAAAATATTATTTTCATTGTCCTTTAGTCTTAATTTCAACTTCATTTTCTAGCCATAATCACCCTCAAATAGGAGCATATTCATTAATAGAGAATAATGAGGGAAATGCAAAGGGAGAACCTCCTTTAATCTGATAAAATCCTCGTGCATTTGTTCAACAACATAGGCAACATAATCATAACCAGTGTTCCGATTGTGAGCCTGTATATCTGCTACCATAACTAACAAGTCTGGGGCTATTCTCACTTCAAAATTTTGATCCAACACTTGATTTAGGTAATAGTAAGTGTTCTTGAAATAATTCTCAAATTCTTCACACTCAAAAGGCTCAACATCCTTTGGGAGAAATATCTCCTTACTCTTTCTATGTCAAACAAGAATTCTATTTCTGTATGCAAATATTTTATACTCATATTCACCATATAGCTCTGCACACTTAATTTTTACAGTATAATTGGGATTTAACCCAAATATCTCCACTATCTTATCCCTTGTTACTTCAAGAATCACATCACCATTTTCTCTCCTGACTATTTTGTTAGTGGGATGATAGTGCCTGACCAACTCCATCATCACATCCACCTCCACAAACACATTCGGCACCACTATCTTCCAAATGTTCAACCCCCATAAGTAACATGTTGGCTTGCTAGAATATTTCCTATTAAAAGCATATAGGAATAGTTTCCACCCACTCTAAAGCTAGGTCTTTTCACCAATTTCACCAACACCATAAATTAACCTAGTGGTCATGGCAACCTGACTCATAGGTCTCTTTCCAATTCGTGACCCTCCTTCCTTTACATCTCCAGAGGCCTCCTGCATAAACCTCTCTTTTTCCTTCTTTGCACTTTTGGACCTAGTAGACGTCGTAGGAGTACTTGGTGTAGGGTTAGATATTGCAGGTGGTTCCAACTTAACCATAGATGAAACATCTTGAGTTTTAAGCCTTTTAACCCTTTTTTGTTTTGGTTTCCTTTTTGACCTAATACTGGATTCACTAGGCTCTATTTCACTCATATTTGTAATGCATTAGAACTAGGGTTTACAATTTTTGGTAATCAAAAAGACCCACCTGGGTAGAAAAATTCAAGGCACCACTTACAAAACAAAATATTCCCAAACTTTTCCCAGCACCTTATCACCCAAACTAAAAATATTCAAAAGGACAAAACCACAAGAAAATTATCTCCCCAATTCCCTATCACCCTTCCAAAATGATGCAATTTAATATTTCAGATAAGAGGAGATATACAATTTTCTTACTCAGGTGAACAATTCATACAATTACAGCTGAAATACTTTGATGGAGCCTTCCACACAATTTCTTTATCTTCTGGTATTCCTTTCTACTTCCAAGAAATTCCAAATGTGTGAGAAACCAAGTATCTACCTTCTTTATGGCCAAGATATGAACATACCACCATTAATGTTTGATAGTAAGTCCATGTGAGTGAACTGACATCTAGCCATTCACATTCAAACCTTGGCTGTTGATCACTCTGCTTTAAAGCCATATCAATGGTTCTCAATTCACCTCACTACTTTCTTCTTTTCTTTATATGATGTCCTTAGGATACTGCCACATTTCCTTTTCATTTAGTAGTTTTCACTTATCGCCTACACATTTCATCCTTCACTAGTTCTATCAGCGATGCAAGCATCCATGTGATGAAATCTTAACCTTGAAAATATGGCCCATCCTAGATCACACTCATTTTCCCATTGTGCATTGTTGATTTAACTTCAAACATTGGATCTCATCAGTGATGGGATATAAAGTGATGAAACAAGATTAAGACACATGCACCTACATGAAAATCAATGATACAAAAGACATCGCTCATCAGATCAATTCAAATTAGCAAAAGAAAGCTGAACAGACGACTCCATCACTCATCGCTATTTTGAAACTTAAGTTTTGGAAAGGATCCGTGATGAGTGATAGGAGAAAATAAAAAGGCACCGAGGCTATTTATTTTCACTAATTCTCCTCATAAGGTTTGCAAGCAATTGGTGATGAGAGATCCCAACAATTTGCATCACATATCGCTAATAGAAAACTTGACATTCAAAACCAATCTGCAATACATGAACACAAGAGATACTTCATATCAATCATTTCTCTTTGAAAATTACAACCACACAACCATCCGTGATGAGTGGTGAAGAGAATAAAAAAAAATTGGGAGCCATCTATAATGAAGGATTTTGGCTCTCAAATCCTTCTTAGCTCCTCCTAGGATTTTTCACCTAGAAGGAGAGAGAATGGGGCCAAAATCCACAATGTTAATATTCAAGAGTAATGTATGAATGGATGTAAATAAAATTTGGTGTATGTGGATGTGTTTTAAATCTTACAAATGAAAATAAATGAATGCAAACCAATCCAATACAAAATGTTGGAAAACACAGTGTAGAATGCAAACATGAACTAGAAACCTAAGAAGATGGAAACAAAAATAGATGAAACTGAATAGAGTGCACCCAGGGTGTTGAACAAGACTGGAAATTTATTTTGGAATGTTTTTGATGATGGTTTTCAAGCCTGACATGACTCATTCACCATCTAGGGTGAATTAGTGGACCCTGTTCTGGTGAAAACTTCTGGAGACAAGTTTCTGACTGTTGAGAGATGAATTCTGAGAAAAAATAGTTTTCAGGCCTACAGATGGGACTAATTCGCCATGCTTGGTGAATCAATCCTCTTTCAATAATCTACAAAGTCAGGACTTGATTCTGTAGATCTAGATCTGCACTTCCACCTTCTACATGTGTCTGCTTTAGAAATTGTCAGAATCGGGTTTGAAAATGACTTTTTCTTGATACTTTGACTTGAATGATAAGGCGATGACTTGAATCACTTTTCAACTTGATCTTTAATAATTTTTGAGCTTCCAAGAGACCTAAATCTGCATACAAACAAGACAAAAGAGAGATATGTTGAATGTTAGGGCATAGGAGTTTGCCTAAGTCAAACCCCGTTTAGGTAATTAAACCAAAATGATGAAATAAGTGAATAAAACATACAATAATGGAGTAGATTACCTTGTCATGATGATTGATCTTGAATTGTTGCATCAATGGAGGAAGATTCAGCCCTTGAATTCCCTTAGAATCTTTCTCAATGACTTGTAATGACAAAACCCTAAGTTGGTTGACTTAGATGAAAAAAAACAAATGATGAATTAATGATGAGAGATATAAAAATGAGTTGTTATATTTATGGAAGAAGATGATCAAATGATCTCAAAATGAAGGGAAAAACACTTATTTATACAATCTTGTGCCTTAGTAGCTGTTCATACCTCATCCTAGGCCGACATCAAGTGATTTTTAAATAAAAACCTGAAAGGAATTTAAAAATATTTTGAAATTAGAGCCAAGAAGGACCCATTTTCCACCCATGGTGAATGGGTCCCACCTTGGGCTCAAAAGTGGGTGTTGGGAATTAATTTGTATTTAATATTGTTTTTAAAGTTTACATTCAAGAATACACTTAACTAAGACATGTGAGGGCATAAAGGGGTCAAATAACTCATAAGAAAGGTGTAAATAAGGAGATGCACCTAAAATTTAGTGTGAATCTTTGTTAACAAGACTTTACAACACTTTAGAATAGGACTTAATAATGAATAAAAGGGAATATTTAAATTAATTATAATAAATAGAGTCTAGAAGAATGTAGAAAGGTATTACAATACTTCACAAAACCTTCACAAGACGTCATTAAAAGCATGTTATTTAATTTCCAAGCGTCTAAAACCTAGTGTGGATGCATAAAATACTTTACAACACTTAGATTAAGGCCTTATTAAGTCCATTTATCATGAATTAATCCCATATCAAGAAAAGGGTCCTTTTTTCTATAGCACATGTAGCCCCGCTTTAGTTAGAGGATGAACTTACTTCAAACTCACACTAAAGTAGACATTCAAGAGAGATATTCATACACAGATGCAGATGAAAAAGAATGGAAAAGATCAAGGAGGTTTTGCAAGCCCATAGGATCCAAGATCCTAAGTCAAACCATCAAGATGCAAAATCATGCAATGACAAGAAGAAGAGAAGAAAAACAAGATGAACAAGATGCAGTCACTCTGGGGTGACAAAACACATGATGGTCCATGGGTGAGAAGGCCAAAATGTACCCACTCTGGGGCCACAAAATTATTTGTCCATGGGGTGAGAAATCCCAAAAATATAAGATACATATGCTAGTTGGTATGAACTCACAAAAAAATAGAAAAGTGGCTATGGGGAAAATTCATGCCACTAGGTGCGATTCCCACTCAACCATGTTAAAGTTATGCCCGTTGATAACTTTAAGAAGGTGTCACAAAGAAAAATGCTAATGAACAAAAATACAAAGGTACCACAGTCATGCAAGTTGCCTTATGCAAGGTGGAAAAAATGCAAAAAATTAAAAAATGTAAAATGGATAAGATGTTTGAAGGAGTCTTGTTTAGTTTATGTAAGGTCAGTAACTTAGGGAACATTGTGCATAATGTCTCCAAGAGAGGACCAATCAAAGAATAGTATATTCACAAATTAGGGGATGTAGTGCGTTGCATCAAACCACCAAGAGGAATTTAATATGCTAAGATAGATCACACTTATGAAGGGCATCACACCCAATGTCATCCACAAAGTGACATACACATCACACAAATGACAAGGCTACACTAGGAACCAAGAATGTAAATGAATTATGGTAATGTATGCCCCCCACTTTAAAGGAATTGCTACACATCATTTTGTGAGAAATTTCTTTAAAGTAGACGAGGAAGAAGAAGACATGAGAGCTTATTCAGAAAGCCCTATGCCAAGTCATATGTTTCCAATAAGGTGTGTCATGAAGAAAGGGAGTATGTCACATGCAAGTCAATCTTAAGACATGTCATCCACATGTCAATCTTGCTCTTATATGTTGATGAAAAGTTAACGAGTAGTCGAAAGAGACAATCACAAGTGACATACAAGGGATAAGGCTATCTAGCTCTTTGCCCCCCACTTAGTGCAGGATAATGGTGAGCCTAAAGTGGATGACGATATGTTTCTCCTTGCAATGGATGCAAAACATGAAATAGTGAGTATGCTATGATCCTACAACTATGGCATGGCAAGGAGCAACAATTAGCATTATTTATGTGAATAACGAAGAGTCTTGGAAGAGTTTTGTGTGATCGTATTGATGTTATGTGAAGGCTTGTTGATCTGAATCAAATAGCAATAACCAAGGCCATGAGTTGTTTGTTGTGTGTTAGGCTCTATAGGGTTGTGGATACCTTATTCTTGAGTACTACATCCTTTTCAACTATATCCAAGTTGTTTCATGAGGTCATACCCTTTTCCATAAAGTTGTTTCATTACTTGAGAGTAAGGAGGTTGTTCATTGTTGTGGTCATCAAGGGTTGTGGTGGAGTTTGTGTGTTTGTCTAAAGTGGTTGAGGTGGATGCTTTTGAAGGGTTATCTAGATTTTACATTGTCATGATGGTTGGTTGTGCTTATTTCTCATCTTTATTTTTCATGAGTATGTACTCACCCATAAATGAGGGTGTGAATTCTAAGGATCCCCAATCGTCACCAAATAATTTAGATAGCCATTTCTCATTGTTGTGTTCAATTTCTATGTTGGATGTGGGAATCAATGTTTTTAGAGAACTTGGAGCTCCTTTTTCAAGGTGAAAGCAACTTTTAGGCTCGAGATCTATGTCAACGTGATAAATGTGATTGTTATAGACATATTTTATTTTACAATGAAGGGTTGAAGGCACTACATTCATCTCATGAATCCATGGTCTGCCTAAAAGTAGATTATATGAGAGATCATAAGGCATAACATGAATAGGAGTTTCCAAAGTAGCAACCCCAACCGTAATAGGCAAAGTGATTACAATTTGAGTGGTTGCTTTGTTGTATTATCAAATGTACTCAAATAGATACATAATTAGGTTTGATTTGTGACCTTTCAACATATAATCGATCAAGGAGACTCACACTACACGCATTAAGGGAAGAACCATTATTGATGAGGGTGTTTTTGATACCAAAGTGATTGAATTGAGCAATTATCAAGAAGGAATCATGTTGATTATGCAACTCCAAAGGAGGGAGATCATGTTTATGGAAGGAAATGTCAAAATTTGGTTTTTGGATGAGAGTTTCCACATCATTCAAAGTGGTACCATGAGGAGCTTAAATTTGTTTTAAAGTTGTTTGAAGAATAATGTGGTAATTTGGTGAGTTTTGAAGTAAATCCCAAAGGGAAATCTTTGCAAGAGTATTCTTTAATTGTTCAACAAGATCATACTCCTTTGTGTTGGGGATGTAACAAGGAGCGCTAGGAGGATTGGGTAAAGGTAAAGAGGGTGGGATTGGTTGCGGTGGTTCCAGATTATTTTGAGTGTTATATGTATGAGCAACAATATCATTACTAGGTTACTGCAACACATTGGTTTGAGGTGGGTGGAGGGTGTAGTAAGGCTTATTGGAAGGATGAAGTGGATGTGAAGTTTGGTAAAGTGTGTAGTGAGGTTTATTGGAAGGTGGGAAAAGGGTGTAGTGAGGTTGAATAATTTTAACATCCTGTAACAAGTGAAAGTCTTCATTGTCTTTGAAGGGTATGTTATGATTGTCTTGTTTCATAATATCCTCCCTAGAAGGAGAGTTCTTAGGAGAAAAACAAACCACATGTTCATGACAAATAAGGTTTGGTTCATCCAAAATAACTTCATCACAACCAAGGGATTTAATAATGGTTGAATGTGTTTGATTAGGGGAAGAGTATATTTGATTGTTAGTTGTTTCTAAGGTCACATTCTCTCATTCCATGTTGTCTACCATACTAGGAGAGCTTGTATCCAAGGTTGAAATTTGCAAAGTAGCTTCATCACAAGTATGAGGAGGATCAATGAAGGAAGTATTTTTCTCAATAAATTTTTTTGTAGGTGAAAGGGTACAACTAAGATTGTCATGACTCTCATTGGTTATGTTTTCTAACAACATAGTATCTTTGTCACAACTAGGAGAGATACTAGGAGAAGAACAAATTTGATTATCATGGTCATGTATGACTTCATTGTTTTGTTCCCTAATATCCACCAAAATAGGAGAGGTAGGGGAAGGATCATAAAGAGGATTGTTGTAGACCAATCTATCATCCTCATCATTTATAATCTCATTCTCTTGTGTTATAGTATATTCCCAAAGGGGATGAGGAGAAGGACAAGCAATATTTGCATGATTTTCAATGATTGTATCTTCTTTCACCAAAATATCTTCATCACTAAAAGGAGAGGTATTGGAAGAATTATAATCATGATCATCATGAGAGTCTATGTTTGTATGCTCTTCTAACACATTATCCGCACAAATAGGAGAGATAGGAGTGAATGTAAGTTTAAGACAAGCATTAACACTTTCAATCTCTTGTGCTAAGAGACTCTCATAATATTGGCATGCAGTGAAGAAATGACGATCAAGCTTATTAACTAACATTTTGAAATAACAATCTATGCTAACTCAAAATGCAATATAAAAGTCTAAAATAAAATGCAATTTTCAAAGAACAATTGACTGATTGTAATAGGAGAATGAAAATGTGAAAGTTAAACTATGCATGAAATGAGCTAATTTAGACTAGTTTTGATGAAATGAATGCTATAGAAAGGAAACTAACTAATATATGCAAGTTAAGGCACCAATCAGAAGCCTAAAAACAAATCTATGAGGTTTGTAAAGTGTTGTTCCAAGGGTCAGAAAGGATTGATTCGCCCAAGGTGGAAAATGAGACCCAATATGGACCTTTTGCAAAATTTTCAAAAATTTGAACTTGATTTTTATGAATTCTAAGTGCCAAGATGCAAACCTAAGTGAAAAATGCAGAATTTTAGTAAATCTAGATGAATTTAGATGCTATAAATGCAACCTAAATGCACTTTTTTATGAATGCGAGATTGAACACCTAGCATGCAAATGAATCATGAAAACCCTAATGCAAGCTAGATCTATGATGAAGGACTCCAAAATTAGACAAGAGAGTATTCTAAAAGGTAGGTTCACCAAAATGTAACAAAGGATTTTGGCTCTCAAATCCTTTTTGGCTCCTCCTAGGATTCTTCACCTAGAAGGAAAGAGAATGGGGCCAAAATGCACAACATTAACACTCAAGACTAATGTATGAATGGATGGAAATAAAATGTGGTGTATTTGGATGTGTTTTAAAGCTTAAAAATGCAGATAAATGAATGCAAACTAATCTAATACAAAATGTTGGAAAACACTGTGTAGAATGCAAACATGAACTAGAAACCTAAGAAGAAGATGGAAACATAAATATATGAAACTGAACAGAGTGCACCTAGGGTGTTGAAGAAGACTAGAAATTGATTCTGGAATATTGTTGATGATATTTTTCAAGCCTGATAGGACTCATTCACCATCTAGGGAAAATTAGTCCTTGTTTTGGTGAAAACTTCTGGAGATAAGTTTCTGACTGTTGAGAGATGAATTCTAAGAAAAAACAAGTTTTTAGGCCTACAGATGGGACTAATTTTCCATTCTTGGTGAATCAGTCCTCCTGCAAGAATCTATAAAGTTAGGACTTGATTTTGTAGACCCAGATATGCACTTCCACCTTCTATAGGTGTCTGCTTCAAAAATTGTCAGAATCAAGTCTGAAAATGACTTTTTCTTGATACTTTGACTTGAATGATAAGGAGATGACTTGAATCACTTTTCAACTTGATCTTCAATAATTTTTGAGCTTCCAAGAGACCTAAATCTATATACAAACAAGACAAACAAGAGATATATTGAATATTAGGGAATGGGGTTTTGCCTAAGTCAAACCTCATTTAGGTAATTAAACAAAAATGATGAAATAAGTGAATAAAACATGCAACAATGGAGGAGATTACCTTGTCATAATGATTGATCTTGAATTTCTATAGCAATGGAGGAAGATTCAACCCTTGAATGTCCTTAGAAGCTTTCTCAATGACTTGCAATGACAAAACCCTAAGTTGCTTGACTTAGATGAAAAAAATAGATGATGAATTAATGATGAGAGATATAAAAATGAGTTGTTATTTTTATGGAAGAAGATGATCAAAGGATCTCAAAATGAGGGGAAAAAAACTTATTTATACAATCTTGTGCCTTAGTAATCGTTCATACCTCATCACAGGGTGACATCAAGTGTTTTTTAAATAAGAACTTGAAAGGAATTTAAAAATATTTTGAAATTAGAGCCAAGAAAGACCCATTCGCCACCCATGGTGAATGGGTCCCACCTTGGGCTCAAAAGTGGGTGTCAGGAATTAATTTGTATTTAATATTGTTTGTCAGGTTTACATTCAAGAATACATTTAATTAAGACATGTGAAGGCATAAAGGGGTCAAATAAGTCATAAGAAAGGTGTAAATAAGGAGATGTACCTAGAAAAGTGAATCTTTGTTACAAGACTTTACAACACTTTAGAGTAGGACTTGATAATGAATAAAAAGGAATATTTATATGAATTATAATAAATAGAGTCTAGAAGAATGTAGAAATGTATTACAACACTTCACAACACCTTCACAAGACATCATTAAAAGCATGTTATTTAATTTCCAAGGGTCTAAAACCTAGTGTGGATACATAAAATACTTCACAACACTTAGATTAAGGCCTTATTAAGTCCATTTATCATGAATTAATCCAATGTAAAGCAAAGGGTCCTTTTTCCTATGGCACACCATCACTGAACGATAATTTAATACTCAAGGTTCAAGAGTCATTAGTGATAAGCAAAAAATCAATGATATAAGGAGAGGCAAGAGCACCACCCATTGTTGATTGATGTCAGAAGATGCAAAAGCTATATGTGATGAGTGAAACCAAGGAAATACCACTTGAATCACTTTTTTCCAATCTAAACATACCTTTCAGAAACTATCTATGATGAGTGACAAGGAGAGATGGCCGAAGGGACTTAAGTGAAAACTTTTAAGCATGTGCCCAATAAGTTGTTCTAATGAAGGGGACCATCGTAGGATGACATAGGAAAAGGTCTTCACAATATTTTAAGTCATAAAATGCAAAGGATGTAAAGGCCAAAAAGGCCCTTTATTGAACCTTATATAAAAAATAAGAAACTCAGACCTAGGCGTGAGGGACTGGTTACTCCATGATTATCAATGATGTATGATGTTTTAGTATGACTGGAAAAGTGCAACAGAAGGTCAAAAACAAATTAGAACCTCGACATAAATGAAAACATGAGGGATAATTAAGGAAGGGTTCAAGATAACACAAAAACCTACAACAGTGATGAAAAGAAAATCCCTAAGCCTTTAGATACCAACCCAATATCCAAAATATAGCAAGATTTTGAGATGGAACATAAATTTTTTTTGCAGGTTCCATCATGAGGGATGACCCATTATCAATGACAATGTACCTAATTTTGAATTTTCTAATTATAGCCCTTATCATCAAAGCCTCATTTCATTTTCTAGTTTCCAATGAGGGTAACTCACATTGATGAAAGAAAATATCAATATTAATGGAATTGATACCTTGAATTAAGGTTGCTACATCATTTGGTTGCACACAAAGAGGAACCACAAATTTTTGTAACACATTTTAAAGTATGCCATGATAAGTGGATGATGTTTGAATAAGATCCCATAAAGAAATCTTAGTAGGAGTATTGTTAAGCTATTCTACAAGATCATAATCCTTTCCACTATGTGAAAGGTAAGGGAGGAGCACTAGGCAATATTGGTTGTGGCAGCAATATAGATGTAGGGATTTCTTGAGTTTTTCTAGGTTACTTATTATTCCTTGTATTATATGTATGAGAAATGGTATGATAACTTGGTTGTTGTGATACATGGTTACTAGTGAGTTGCTTTGTAAAGCTTAACATATGACCATGAGGTTTTGGTTTGTTTTGAGGTGGACCTGTGATAAGCATGGGTTTGTTATGATCTGGGATTGTTGTGAAGGTGGGTAAATTATGAGTTGAGGTGTGATTTCATTGATTGTTCTTTGTTGTGTTGTGTTGTTACAAGCCTTAGTGGTCGATCTTAGTGAGACAAAGTCATCAAGGGATTCATCTAACATGTCAAATTCATCACTAGTAATGGGATTGAGAGTTAAATTAACTTGAAGAAAGAGATCTCACATGATCGTATAACTATGCTTTCTCCAAGGTTAGTCATTAAATTTTTAATGTACGCTTTAAGGTTTGTTTATGCAATGTGTTGTGGTACCCTAAGGTTTTGAATATTTTTAAAATGAACACTAATCTACCTAAGCTATGCAATGATTCAGGAAATTTGAACAAGGGTTCTACAAATCTAGAAAAATGAAATGCTAAAAAGGAAAATACTTTTAATCTAAACAAAAGAACAACTTTGATCATGCAAAAGATACTATCCCAGAATTCTTAAACTAACATTTACCAGAAGACAAAAAATTTAGATACAAAAATAAAAATATGTGCAAAGTCTATTTCCAAACATTTAGAAGGATATGGTTTCCTAGGGGTGAATGAGTCCATGTACAAGGGTCTAAAAAATTAAAAACTGAGCTTTTGAGTTACTATTTATGATTTTTTTCTAGTTGAAAAATTATTTTACAATGATTTCTTTTTCTATATATTTCAAATAAAATGTAAGTGCAAATGAGAGACAAAGTATGAACAGAAGTGACAATTTTTAATGCAATTTTTAATGCAATTTTTAATGAAATTTTGATCTAGATGAATTAAACATAAACTAATGCAATCTATGATGCAAAATATATGCAATATTTTTGGATTTTTTATGAGTTTTAATGATGCAAACATGCAAGATCTAACCCTAAATAAAGAATGAAAACACAATGATACAAAACCTAGATCTAAGGTTTGAAAATCTTCCAAATCAAAAAAGGTACGATGTCAAATGTTGGGTTCATCAAAATGAAATGGTGAAAAAGGAGGGGGATAAACCCTAATCCCTTGAATTATTATTTAGTGGTCTCTCCTTTCCCAATTTCATTAAGAATCTCCCAACAATACAAATTCCAAGGGACATTCAACCTCAATGTTGAGTCCCTTAGATATGAGTTGATGGGAGTGATTCTTTGAGGATAGTCTAGTAGCTTATGATTAGGAATGATTTAATACAATGCAACTAAATGAACTATGAAACCTAGAATGTAAATTGTAGATTCCCAAATATATAGAGATAGAAACATAACTTTGCAAGAAAATTTGAGAAGGGTCTGATGATATGTACTTATCATTAAAAGATGTTTCTGAGTAGTGCAAGATGATAGGGTATCCCTTAATTAAATGGGTACTTGAGATCCTTCCTAAGACTTCCAAATCTGATATTGTAGTCCTAGGTCTGCTCTTTATTCTTGTACTTGTAAATCTTCATCTTTGAATGAAGACTTGTAATAAATCTACAAAATAAATTGTTTATTTGTTTGTATGGGGTTTTTCCTTGGTCAAACACTAGTTTGATAATTAGACCTCGATAAAAATACAATGATCTAATAAAGATTAGTCTGTGGGCTCTAACATAATGTGTGCCAAAAGGTTGCTAAGATCTAAAATGCAAATAAACTCTACTCAAGTGTGTTAGAGTATGATTACTATATGATAATGATGAGATCCACTTAGGGAGAAGTCAAGAACACCCTTAATAAATCATAAAATATAAAGATACCTTTCTTAGGCAGTGAATAGAATGAAACTTGAAGATGAGAAAAATTGAAATCAAGTCGTTAGGTAGAGGGAAGTGGACAAATTCATCTCCCAATCCTAGAATCAATAATATTCTTCTATAGGAAACAACCTTCAATCATGTGACAAATCTTGATCAAATCTAAAAATGGATTGTAGGACCTACAATATCAAATAATGTTACTCCAAGACTCTAAAATTTTCTTGAATTAATTGTTACAAGAATGATGGTGTTTGCATTGATGTCAACATGAAGTCTACTAACTAGTGTTGTCATTGATGTCAACTATGGGATAAATATGTTGAGGATATTGAAAAAATTGTGAAAAGAGGAAAACAGGTTGAGGTTGTGCATGTGTAGCCGAGACTTGAGGAAGTGTTGTGACTACATGAAGCTATTATTTTGTTGCAGAGTCTGAAGATGAGGTAATGAGCTAAGATGATGGTTTTGGTACTTGGTTTCCAAGTGCTTTTGAGAAAATTTAATAAATAGAGTAAACTGTGTTGTACAAATGATCATAGCATGCTTTGTATTATTTTTTGCATTATTTCTATGTTGATTCTATGCCTATGCAGATCTTACAAGTTATTTTAGGTTGAGAGGTGTTGTTATATTCAGAATTTGGATTTATGGATCATTGTACATTTTTCACCAGTGTGTGAGCCAACTTTTCAGTAATGTTTTCTACTGTCTATAAGAAATATATTTTATTTGTGTTTCTTCACTAGTTGGATTCAAGTTGTGCAGATTTGTGAAGTTTCTTATAACATCTTTATCTTTCTGGTTTCAATGTTTTACTTGATTTGATGTAGTACAATGTAAGTTTCAGTTATTAGTATGCAAACAAAGGTTATCAATTGTCCCGAGTTAAAGAAGTTGTTGATGCAATCTTAAATGATGTATTTGATGAATCTTAAGATTTTCATGGATTGTTTTGGATTGAATTCAAATATATTATGTTATTTGAAACTTTTAGCTTGATCTTAAGAAGTGTGTACTTAATATTTATGGTGTTTCACATGGGTGTTGGCTGACCTTGTGTTTAACACTACTTGTGAGGCTTGTGGAAGCGTATTGAAGTGTGTTGAGATCTATTTGGGTCCTAATTAAGGATTTTATGTAGGAAACCTTTCATTCCTATCCACCAAGGGAATTTTGAGGTGCTAACCTAGTTTGAATTTGAATGTATAACAACTAGAGACCAACATTAGAGAAAGCTTTGAGGTTGAGGTTGATACAAATATGAATGGTGTTGATGCAAGAGGGAGAAGGAAAGAGTAATAAGAAAGATATATGTGAAGTGTGATGCAAGTAAAGCGTATTTGAACAGAATGGTGTGAATTTCATGTTAGGGTTTCTAAGGCAGTGAGTTGAAGGAATCTAATATCTTTCATGTGAGACTAAGAAATTGTGCGAGAAATTGTGGTGGGCTCCTTGCTACATTGAGAAGTGTTTATATGTGTAACAATCTTCTTCTATATTCTTGTATTCTTTCTATAGAAGTGAACCCTGACTGTGAGCCATTTTGGACAGTGTGTCCTATTCTAGTAGTGAGTCTCTTTATACCAGCTTTACAATTACTTATATTGTGAGCTAATCCTCATTGTGGTTTTTCCCTCATTTGGTTTTCCACATAAATCTTATGTTATTATGTGTGTGGCATTGCGATTACAACTTCTATTATCTGCATTTCATGTTTAATAAATCTAACAAAATAAGGACTTAATGAATGCTTGTGGATCTATTTACTGTTTAGAGTTTTGAAGGTTTAATTTGCTACAACTGATTCACCCCCCTCTCAATTTTATTGTTCATTTCAATATTAATTCTCTTTCTTGTATTCTTTTTTTTTCCTCTTCTTGATCTCTTCCATCTCTCTAGTTTGAAATGATGCAAATACTAGGCTTTATAAGCATTTCTCTAGTTTCTCGATAATTCAATCCTGATAGAAAATAATGGTAAGTTGAATTTTGAATGTTAAAATGGTGCCAAGAAGCTATTACAATTCGGTTCTTGGCTAATGAAGGGGACCCATTCATCCATGGATGAATGGGTCTTGGCCCAAATTTATATGACACACTTTTTGGGGTAATTCAATGATAGGTTGCATTTGTTCAATGCTTGTTTCAATGTTGGAAAATGATAAAAATAGGCCTTGGGATGCATAATAAAGGGAATTAGGGCCTATTTAGAAAGGGTAAAAATGCATAAATTTAAGGTCACTAAAATAGGTCTTAACTAAGCATGAAATTATACTATCACCTATAAGGGAGTATAATTTTCAATGCTAAAAAAAAATTCAAAATTATTGCACACTTGCATTTTGGACCTCATTTGTTTAAATTGAGAAAAATATAGAAAAAGATTCATTGTTTAACCTGTTTGCAAGCAGACCCAGAATCCTTCAGTAGAGCTTTACATAGTCAAATTTTGAAATTTTAGAACCCCTTTCTAAGACCCAGATGCCCTTGAGCACCTCCATCCTGCTATTATGGGTAGAAAATTTTCTTAAATTTCTATTTTTTATATTCTCTATATACTTTTGTTGTCCAATTTTTCTTTTCTAAACTGTGTTTGTCTTGTAACTGTCTATTTTGCGAAAAAAATATCTAGCTCGATCCATAGGGAATAACATCATGTTCTCATTGTAAAAATATTGTGTTATCATAATTCATGTTCTATTGTTAGATCTCATTAAGAATTTTAAGGAATTTTTGTTACAGGCATGTGAAAATGAGTTTATTTCCCCTCTTTTGTTGGAAGGTTAGTTAGTCTTTCTATTTCACCTTCCTACCTCCTACTTGTTCTATATAAACAAAGAGTGATCATTCTATTCTACATGTATTCTATTATAGTTATTTGGATTTTGCATTGTGCATGTTCATTTCATTGTAGTTTGAAAATTGCATTCATTTTTTGTTTCTCCAACACTATCAAATCCAAAAGTAGACCCTAGTGAACTAAAACTAATTCAGTTAAAACATGGTTTCCAATTATTAAATATTAATCTAAATTTTAATCAAATAAAGGTATACTATTTAAAAATATCTTGATTTGAGGCTAAAAGAAACTAATGAAAAATAATTGTTTTTAAGGAAATGCTAATATAATGTTAATATACCTTAAACTAGATTTGTTTGATGGAATTATCATTACAAATGACTCCTCAAAAGAAAAAATAAATCTTCCATGCAAATATTAAAGTAAATCTAAAAGGAAGCCTAATATTTATTTTGTATGAATTTATATGGTAAATAAAATAGTTCTAAATTATTATGCTTATGTTTTCCCCAATTCCCCAAAAATTACCAATCAAAACATTGCTACTCTAAATTTAAAGAATCAATGGATAGTTGAAATCTACCTACCTCAAAGTTTCTTATATGTCTTCACAACCTACCCGAGGTCTATTATGAGGTCCTAAAACTCTAATATTTACAAAGGATTCATGTCTATTTCATTTACATGTGTACACCTTCATAACATCCATTTTTTATTATAGTATTTGTAATCCTCTTGAGTAAAAATTGTATAAATTGAATGGGAATTCAATCATGTTCACCAACACAACATAATCATTTGCACCTTCACTATCACATATAATAATTATTATCTTTCTTTTTACTTTATCTCTCCCAAGCCCCATCAGCATTCCTCCACTAATAACACAAATTGTATACACCTAAAATCAGTCAAGATAATTAATTAATTAAATACTAGCTATTTAATTAATGAACTCCCTTTATTCAGCTACTTATAAATAAATTCTCAATTTATTTATATAGTTCACACTTTTCTAAATTCTTCATCCTAAACCCCATTCTTCTAAATTTAATTAAATAAGCAAATGACTATAGTTTGTTTTTATTTAATTAGATATCTCCTCACTAAATTTTGAATGATTTCAAATTCAAAATTAGTCACATGTCTATAAACACTTTTTCGCTATGTCATCAAATGTCACATGTAATTAAATATGACTAATATTTAATTACATTATTTTCAACCAATTATCTTCAACAAGATTTTAACACATGGCTTATTCCTCACACACTTTATTCCTTCATCCATTTGGCATGTTTCCCTTGGTCAAGGGAACATCCTCCTTGATTCTTCCATCTCCACTGTTCATCCCTCATGTTTGAATCTGGACCGTTGATCACTGTCACATCACATGATGCTTTGAAAATCCTATAAATACAACCCATTGCTACAAAATTATCAATCACATCTTTTAGCAAACTCGTTATGCAGGAATAGCTTCAGAGCATTGAAGGATTTAGAATTTGATCATTTAGAATTTAGCAAGTTGCATTGTTTTATCATTCTAACTTAGAATCATGTCTTAGTTTGTAATTTCATTTTAGTTTATCATATCAATGGTTAATATTTGAGCATATGTAGAATCATTTTAACTTTTTATGTAGCATTTGTATCACATAATTTAGCATCATATTCATTTGTCAATATCACCATTATCATTTTCATCATGCAATATCATGTAGGAACTTAGATTTCTTGCATTTTCAATAGCATCTCATTTCTCAAGTTGTCATTCTAACAATCATAGTGCATATGTAAAATTTGAGAGCCAAATGATTTAATGAATCCTTGAGAATAGAGAACAATGGAATGTTTCTAGAGATTTGTTTTGTTGCAATTATATTAGTTTATGATTCAAATATTTAATATAATGCATCTCATTGATGTTTGTGTTAATTTACTAACTCTCCACATTTCACACACACATAAATTGGTGCCCACCATAGGGCCTAGCCCCATTTTTAATGTTTTTTGGAAAAGTTATTTCACAGATTCTGGACGTGAACCTCTTTTATCGTGACCGTGAGTTCTTTTGGCACATATGAAAAGTCTTTTAGTGCATCAGATTCCTATTACGACACATATAGAAACTCTTTTAGCACATCTGATGACTATTTTAGCACATTTGAGGAGTCTTTTAGTGCATACATAATTCTTTTAGTGCATATGATGACTATTTTAGCGCATTTGAGGAGTCTTTTAGCACATACACAGTTCTTTTAGCACATTTGATGACTGTTTTAGCACATCTAAGGAGTCTTTTAGTGCATACAAAGTTCTTTTAGTGCATCTAATGATTGTTTTAGCGCATTTGATGACTGTTTTAGCACTTTTATAATCAATCTTAAATGGCCATATCTTGGTCATACAAAGGTCTTTTTTGAAGCTTTTTTTTTTTGAAATGGGATAGAGTTTCATAACCTATACAATGGTGTAGGTGTTTCTCAATTTTTGTAGAGTTAAAATTTTCAATTTTACACCTATAGTCAAATCACATTGTAACCTGGTCTAAGTTTTAGGGTTTTTATGCTTAATCATTCATCTAACCCTTATATCTTCTTATTTCTTGATCTCGTCTAACATTTTTAGCATTTATTGCAGGTTTTAAGAGGAACATGGAGCATTGAAGTGAAAGAAAAATCATTTGATAACCATTGTACTGAATATGCTTATCAAAGATATTTGTTGAAACTGCTAATGGTGTTTGCAGGGGTTGGAAATATTATTGCTTTCTTTTGATTAAGATAGGCATATAGCTTAATAAAAGGTTAATTAATCCCCTTGTCTATTGTGATTGAAAGTGATAGGCCTATGCTCTCCCATTTACTAGGTGATTAGAATGCTAGAATCACTATTTATGCTTTATTAACACCTTTAGAAGGTCTGCCATAGTGGGAAAAAGTACTCACCCTACGAGAACAACCTATGTGGGAACAACTAAAGCCAAGTTTTTCAACCCACTATAATCAAAAGTGAATTTGGGGAAAGTCCACAATTTGATGGTAGTGTGCAAGATAACCATCCCCAAAATCTTTATTCTAAAGGTTAGGGGGTCTCCTGAGGGAGTTTATCTATTGTCGCACCGAACGAAAACCCTTATTATGAACCATAGTGTAGAAGCCAACCAAGTCAATCTTCGAACACTTCTAATATCATAGTGCAAGGGAAGGGAATAATCTACCCCCAAGACACTCACCATATAACTATGGGTATGTGCAGGATCATCATGGAAAAAATAGGCCCTTAAGTGGCAAACAATTTAGAAAAATCAAAGTTAGGCAACTTGACGTAAAAATTTGAATAAGTTATCTATATTATTTCAAAAATATATAAGAATAGAATCGGTAGCAAATTGAATGTAGTTTCTAAACTACTAGGTTTGTTTTAAAAAATAAAATCTATTTGGTGAAACTTTGAAATTTCAATGCAAGTACTTAAATTTCAGGGAAAAATAAAGTAGGTAATCGTCTAACCACCCTAACCACAATAAAATGATAATATTTTTATAAGATTTTAGATATAAGTAGAGAACTCATGTCGATGTGATGCATATTTTTTGTAATTTTTTTCAAGTAAATAATTAATTATGAATTTTTATTACAACTTTTAAAAATATAAAAACTCGTATGTCGACCACCTTAACTTGGTCAAAACTTCATGAAATTCATTTTTCTTTTTTAATCCTATAGTATGCAAAACATAGAATGTGATGCATGTTTTGGATTCAAAAAATGTGATATGTTTGAAAGCTATAGATGTTTTTCAATCAGCCTATCAATCAAGACCTTAGTCATAATTTGAATAGAAAATGAATAATAATTACTTATTAAATTCAAAGTAAAGCATAATTTATATTGGTGGAAAGCTGAGAATCTCCTTTAAAAACCCTTTTCATTTCATCAATTTTGGGTAAAAAATTCATCAGCCACATACCCATCATATTGCCACTTTTTGGCCCATCATGATCCTGCACATACCACTATCAAAGATCCCTAGCTGAAAGTGGAGGATTCGACTTTGGTTAAGACTCGGGAAAGGAAAAAACATGGGTGCCCTCTAGGGGGTGACATGGTTGTGTGAGCTGACATAGTTTTAAAATGTGGGCTATGGTATTTTAAGTGACCCTTGAAATTAGGAAAGTGCTTGATCTGTCTTCTCTTGTGTTATACTGATGGAAATCAAAGAAATCAAACTAGATTCTTGAATACACACTTAATGTTTAGTTCTTAGGTGGAAACAATTGTTTGACAACTTACTGTTATGTTTGGAGTCATATTTCAAGAAATCATCCATTTAAAAGCACTCAATTCCCATAATTCACAACTGGAAACCAAGAAAAATCCATTGTTCAATAGATTACACCCTAGAAAAATTCAGATTCAAAGCAAAACAACCATATAGACTGTCATAAACATTGAACATTTCTAGATTAGTGCATCCATTCTCTGTTCTAGAGCATCCCTAACTTTTTCTGGTACATTTGATCAGTATACTAGCACATCCAAGTAGTTTTATAACATATCTATCCAATCTTTTAGTGCATCTAGACCCTATTTTAGTGCATCCAATAAATGCAAAACCTGAGAGTTAAATTCATCTCTTGTTCCACAGTTTGAACTAGAATTAAGAATCTTTTTCAAAACAAAATTATTCCTTAGGTACACCTAAGTCTAAAACTTGTTGAAACTGACTTTTGCAAGTGAAATTCTTCAAACTAAACCAAGATCTAATACCTTAAAGTGCCTAAATCATCAAAATTATTACATCTATGATTATTAAGCCAAGTTTCATCCTTAGGATTTGTCATCCTTTCATCACAAAACAAAGCTGTATAATCAGATTAAACTTAGTCTCATCAATAGGATTTGTCATTCTATTTGACTTAGTTTTTATCCTTGGCACTCCTCCAAACAAATATCAAAAGTTTAGTGAAAACTATAACACTTGTATGCCCATTTTAATAAGATCCCAAAAAGAATAAACTCCAAGAATGGGAAATTAAAACTCAAACCACCATGGCTGAAATAGATGAGGATCAATTGAATGCTTTAACTTAGCAGATGCAAAGTCTTCAACAACTCCAAGACATACAAAGAGAAACCACAGAGAGATATTTGTTGTCAAACATTTAGTCTTATTCTTTGATATAAATCTAGACATGACACCTTCTCCACCAACAACTACATCATCCAAATTGAATTTCTTTGAATTCTTGAAAAAATTAAATCAGAAGCCCAAATCTCAATCCTCAAACATAAATGATATTGAACAATCTTACCATGTCATACATATATCTTCATCTCCCATAAGCCAAAATATACCTCATGATTCTTTCCCCCAAGTTAACAATTCCATCCTACCATCTTCTTCTATCATACCCTCTACATCCAATGATTCATGTCAATCTCTTAGTCCAAACCATGCTAGAATAGACTCCCTTACACATCAAGATCAAAGCATTCTTTCCACTTCATCTGATGATACAAAAATTCCACAAGTTCTTCCAACCTTTGACCAAGTGTAAAGGGTTTGACTATCACACTAATTATAATCGTTAATTTCCAAAATAATTTAATAGATCCAAATAATTAAATAATGGTGGGAATAAAGAGGAATAATTAAATAATTTTCAATAACTTAATCAAATAGAATAACATGAATATTAATGAATCAAGGTATATCAACATAATCTAAGATAAGCCATTTATCAAGTATAAATGAGAATAATCTTTATTCAAAAACTTATAGGTGTGACATAACTAACCAACCTAAGGATGTTTACACAAGAAAGAATTTCTCATCCATGTGACAACCACCTAGACCTATGAGAAAATGTTAGTGAATAGGGGTTTTCCTTGATCAAACCCTGTTTTGGTAATCAAACCTTGAAATGAAATGAAATAAGATACATGAAAGAAGAATGTTCACATTATGATGTTGTAACTCTCTAAAACTCTAGCATTAAGATCTTGCTTGATCATGATAGATCTTTACTTGAATGATGCTTGAATCATGAAATATTCATTAGATATGTTAGCTCATATATAGTAGGTAGCCATTAAAATGTATACATACATATCAAAATGCTCACAAAATATGCATAAAAAATGACAGCATTCTTGACATTTGTGCTCATACATACAGTCATAAAGACTTCATGTTAAATTACTATCGATGTTGCTAAGACCATCTTTTCATAAAACATCAAGTAATCTTTGCAGGTACTAATTTGTTATCAAGATAACATGACTACTTGCATGAAATCATCCAACAATCTTTTCACAAGAACCTATCAAGAAATGAAGTGGATCAATGAGGAACATGAAAGTATTAGCATGATAAATAAAGAAGGTATAGCTCATGTATGTATGTATATTCATATATGTGGGTAAATATGAATATACATTTGTAAGTAAAGTAATTCCATGCCACATTTCCTCCTATCCATATATCATGAGGAGATGTGTTCAAGGGTTTTATGAGCCAACATTACCTCTCTTACATGGAGAACATAATCAAATTCCATTAAACAAGCATTATATATTTATAATGATCTCCTTAGTCATCAAAATAAACAACCTCTATTATATACATGAATGCGGGTTCTTAATGCATGAGTATAAACAATCCTCTTGATTTGACTTTAAATGACATAAAATTTAAAAGGAGTTAAGATTTATTAGCCCTAAAGCTCTCGTCAAGTTTGTATCTCTATCATCTTCTCAGTCTCCAACTTGATACATTACAAATTAACCTATCTTGATAGACCGTTGTCCTTCATCTAGAATTGCCATCTTGATTTTGAACAGTATTCACTCTACGAGATGTCGAAAAGGTGCAAACATCTACTATGCTTGTCATTTAAATATTCAAGACTTCAATATTATTATTCGCATCTTCATGAATCATATATTTTGTTAAACATGTTCATGTCACATGAATAGAGTGATTAAAGCATACACATTAATTATTTCATCAAGAATAGGGAAGCATATTTCTAGACTTAAATGGAGTATTTCTTGATTCTCATTATATGAGGAATAATACGCTCTCACTAAAAATCCTTGGTGGCTATGGTTCTAGAGCAAGTGATGAATATAGATATAGAGTAATATAGATGAGTATCACAAATAATTATTCACATATATAAATATATGTATATATACATAGTCAAAAAATAAAAATATGGTTTTAGAAAGTGTATCATCAGAATATTATCCTAGAGATTCATAGAACCATACATATATGCTTACATTTATTCTAGCATTTACATATATATATATATATCCTTATATATATGTGTGTGTATATATAAAAATAAATATATATTTATATGTATGTATATATATACATATACACATAGCCTTATCGACAAGTGGAACAGGTATATATCAAATCAATTTTAAAGTTTCATGATAAGCAAGTAAGCCTCAAAGAAGGATTGATGGCACTCCATGAGGAGGCACGGCTGGGGAAGCCCCAAACCATCATAAATTAGACATAACAACATGAAATTTCATAAATAAGAGGTTTCTTATAACCAAAGTCTAGCCTCAGAAACCAACTGAGAAATAATTAAAATAAACATCAGAGATAGATAGTTACTAAATTAATCATAAGTAAAAATTTACAAAATGGGTATGGCTGATTTTTTGATATGTTTTAAAAGACTTGGAGGCACACCTTTTATAAAAAAATTATAGAAACCCGATATGAAAATGAAATTTATTAAAGCCTCAACAGACTGGTGTTTTCTTAAAATAGTTTTATTGCTGTTATAACTTTTTTTTAAATCTCATTTCAAGGAACATGGAACCAACAACCCCATACAATTTTTAGAATTTCAAACACAAAATCCAATTGATTTAAATAAACATAAATCTAATACCTACAATCTCGTTTACATTTCCCAAAATAGAAATTACAAAGGGTACAAACCCTACCTAAAATCCAATGAAATTTTGAAAAGGAAAAGTAGAAATTCCAAAACACAAAACACATCAAACACTTGATATATACACAAAATTCAATCACAATAAATTTATTCATTGTACAACATCAATGGAAAATGGTATTAAACCCTACCTTGGTCCAACACAAGAATTGTAGCAAGAAGAGAAATTCGAAGAACAATACTTGTAGCCAAGCTACAACAACAATCTCCAACCAATTCACCAGTTCCCAACACTTAATAGCCAACAAAAAAAACCTAGAATTCGCTTTCTGTAGATCTTCTTCTTCTTGTTTCTCCTTCCTCTCTTCCTTACCTTCTCGGCTCTTGATTTTCTCTTTGTTCTCCAAAACCCTCTTCACGACCTCTATTTATTATTATTATTTTTTTAGAGAGAGGATGAGAAATGGAGAAAGATAAAAAAAAACAATGAATCTCCAGAATGAATCCTCTTGTTGAGAAAATAAGAGTTTTTATAAACATTTATTACTTTCTTCCTCTCTTTTCTAATTTTATTTTGCTTTATTTTTTTCTATCTTTTAATGTTTCCTGTCTTATCAAATTGTTTTCGATAATCTTTCCATCTTTTTTTAAAGTTTAATTTCAAATTTATCTAGTAAATTTAATTTTTATAAGAAAACAAGATTTATTACTATGCAACACATTTATCCTTAATTCTCAAAAGAGATCATTATAAATAATATAAAACAATTCTTTTATTTTCATGCACTTTTAATTTCTATTAAGTATTTATAACCCAAATATTTTTCTATTTCTTAGCTTTTTGCTTTTGTTTTTGTTTTTGGTTTATCCTTTTGTTTTATTTTCCAAATCTTACTTTCTTTCTATTATTTATCTCCACTGTTATCAGAAAGAATAAATATTCTAATTTCCTTTCATGCATAGATTTTTCTTAACTAACATAATTTTAACAATTTATCTTACCACACACAAAATTATCTAAATAATAAATAAATATAATTTATTTCCTTCACATACTATTTTAATAAAAACCAATATATAAATAAATTAAATCTATTTTTATTCCAATAAGAGCATATTAATATGTAGCTAGCAATTTAATTAAATGACAACTATAAAGCATAAGGGTGATTTATTTTTCTACCAAAGATGAGAAGCAATTTTATCAACATAATTTATTTATGCAAATAAAATTGCAACTATAATGCCAACTAGGTTCCTATGTGTGCATATTCCTTTCACCACAAATTGCCCCAGTCCTGTTACACATATGAGTCAATGTTTGGTGAATGATCATTAAAAGAGTAATATTGAATTATAAATTAATTACTGAAAATAAGGGTCGTGACATCCTTCCCCCGTTAAAGAATCATCGTCCTGATGATCAACTTAATTAAAGATAAAAATTTCATACCTCTTTAATTTTGTTTTACCTTAATGTCAAAATGAGCCCACCTGACAAAGATATCATTTGCTTCAAGAACCTATTTGTTCATAACAACAAAAATTCCTATGGGTAGCATTCATACACTTGCACACCTTGTTAGCAGGTCATGGCTTCATCAAATTCACTCTATTTACTTTAACTAGTAAAAGCATGGAACTAATTCATTTGTTTCATACAATCTTGTATATCTTACGCAAATCTTTTTCATATTCCAATATATTTACCAATAGAAAGAAAACAATTATGATCATTTTTTCAGCATGCCTACTCATGTGAGACATCAAAATAATTGCTTTTATGATGATAAAAATGCATCCCATACTACTTGTTATCATCATTAGCGAAAGAAAAGTCTCAACAATTTGCAAATGTCAAACCAGTTACAACAAGATCTTCATCTTGGACATCAACATAAAAGAGAAGAAGATCAACAAGTTAGAAAGGTTATCAACATAATTAGAAACATCAAAGATAAGAAGATAACTTACTAATACAAAAGGTTCAAGTTGATTACCAAATGTTAGAAAGATCATCAAGAGCTCAATACTGATTCAGCTAGTTACTAAATTTCACAACAGAAAGTAAATCTCAATCTATAACAAAGATATCCATGAATGTATAATATGTATAATCCTTTACTATTTTACAAATGCAACAAGAGGGCATCAAAGAGAAGTGCATTACATCAATTGACTAAACAAGACATACAATGATCCATGCAATGATACATATCGACTTTATAAATTACATAAAGGAAATAAAACATTTAATCAATCTTCAACTGCCATAACCCAGTGGTATTTCATACATTGAAGGTCAAGAGCATGGTTAAGATGCTTTTCCCACCCAACCATGAAGCATAACACTTCCCCAAGATTCTTCCTAACTCAAAGAGCACCCAGTCCTGCAGGAGGTACCTCGAAACCAACAATAATAGGGTAGGAGGGAAACTCTTGATGCATGTCTGATGCCTTATATGCATTCTTATACTAGAATGAACATATTTCTCGCATACAAGATGTGGCATTGAAACATATATATAAACACCTAGGCATTTCTTATAAATCTATTTCAATGGTACAACTCGCTTTGGCAAAAACATAAATATAAAAATTGGTTGATCTTGTAAAAGAGGATCACCTTCTATGTTAGCCCACATTCGGCATCCTATCTTGAAAGGAAAGTGTAAATCTTATCACACACAACAAATCCAACAAGAATAATCTATATCAATTTGCATAAAAATAAGGACTAGATGATATGATAGTGCATAACACACACAAGTGCACATAGAATGAATAATTATCCAATAAGAATGCATGAACCCTTGGTGCATAACTGGCATAGGGTATGAATACGTAATTTACTTGCAGTGTCTCATTCACACAAATATGGAATACGCCTTGCATACAATGATAATTAATCATTCAAGTTTACGTACTATTACCTAATTTTCACCATCAGGCTCAATCAGGCAAGGCATTTATGTTTCAGATGTTCATAAGTGCCAGATGGGATATTTCCATTAAGGGTTAGTTCATGCATCTGATGAAATTTCATAGGGTTCAGTTGGGAAGCCTACTTTGTTAGGAATATATCTCAATAATCACAGCTTGAAGCCTCCATTAGAGCCAAGTCGGCATGACATCTTCACTGTCTGGCTGACTAGCAGCTTTGATACATTCTATTTTGAACAGATCGCTATGACCTAGTTTCTGTCTTGCCAAATGCTTTCACTGCAGAGCCTATCGTTGTGACAAGAGGTGTTCGGTATGAACTCTTATTGCATGGAATTTTTTGGCTGATAGGCCATTCAATCGTAGATTAGGGAGACTCATGGCGACCACGAGCTTCAGGATAACCTATAGCGGCTCGGTGAGAAGTCCTAGCGAAGAGTTAAAGTCTCACCGATAATAGTTAGTTTAAAGTCATCAGGGAGGCTCTCGCCAGAAGAAACACTGTCGGTAAGAAGTCTTACCAATGCGAGAAAGTCACACCGACTGCATCCGTTCGGGGTAACACAAATAGTCTCGGTGTGATGTCTTAGTGAAACTAACATGTCTTGCCGACAGTGCTTTATGTTGAAATCTTTGGCATAGCGATTTGAGCTCGCTAAGAGGTCTCGGCGACCCGGGAATGTCTCAGCAACAAAGGATGGGGGTGGTGTCGGCAGGAAGTCTTGCCGACACCATCCCGAACTCAAGTGAACTTTCGGTGAAGCAGGGAGACTTCGACATAGGATCTCAGCGATAAAGAAGTCTCAGCGACAAAAAGAAGCTCGCTGAGAGAAAAGTGATCTCACCAAAATGTCTCACCGACAAGGTGAACTCTTGCCCAAGTGGAGTGGTCTCGACCAAGGAAAGAAGTTTCTCCATGATGTCTTGGCGAAGGCATGATGTCTCCCCGACAGAAGAGAAAAGTGAACTCATCACCGAAAGCATAGGGAGCTCGGTGAAACGTCTCATTGACCGGTTGTAGTGTCAATGAATGGAGGAGTTCGGCGTGAGTCTTGGCGACAAAAACCAGTCTAGCCGAAAGATGTGAGTTCGGAGAGACCGTAGTGTGCTCAACAAAGGGTCTGGCCGATAGGCTAAAGTTTTGGCGACAAGATAAGAGCTCGGTGAATGGTCATGTTTTTGGGGAGATGTCTCCCCGACCGCGGGTGTCTTGCTGAAACAAAAAAGGGAGCTTGAGGAGGTGTCAAAATAAACTTGCCAAGAGTTAAAGCCTTCGCCATGAAGTCCCAGTGACCAAACGATGTCTCACCGAAGGCTGGGGGTCCTGCATGGAAATTCATACAGGTGAGGTCTTGCCGACTCGATAAGGTCTCACTGAAAGCAAGTTGAGCTCGCCAATAGTTGAAGACTTTTCCCGAACGTCCTGCCAACACGGGAAGGTCTTGGCAATAAGGGAGGAGTCATCGGTAGAGGTCTCACTGACTAACAGAAGGTCTCCCCGACATGAATGATATCGGTGTAGTGCCCAACTGTCGGAGTGATGTCTTACTGACATGATGTGGTCTCAACGATGGAAGGTGATATTGGCATAACTAATGAAGCCGCTATGACCTCTTGTCGATGAAGGTTTCTCTTGTTGAAGTAAAATGAAATGAGCTCTCGCCGGAGCAAGGAGGCCTCGTTGAAGGTCTTGCCAACCCGATAGGGTCTCAACGAAGAAATGTGGAGCTCGGTGGAGTGGAGTGCGTTTGGGGTGACATCAAAATACCTTCGTCAATAGAGGATGAGAAGAGTTCACCATGTTGTCTGGATGAACGCGATTGTCTTGGCGACCATAGAGGCAACATCGGTATGAGTTTTGAAGCTCAATAAAGACTCTCATTGATATATCCATGTCTTGCCGATAGCTGCAGAGGGACATAATCGCATTGGTGAGACACTTACAGTATCTCACCAAGATGCGATTCTAACTGAATGGGTTTGACCATCGTGAGATCCATGTGGAATGTGAACCATCCAACCAGAAGGAGCCAAGATGAGCCATTGACGTCTTTAGTAACTGATACTTCGGCAAGGAAGATTAACCGAATGAAAAGAAATGTGTATCTGTTATGAAATTGGGGACATTCAATGCAGCTCTTCGGCAGAGGATTCAAAGATGGACACGAGGCTCAGAAATGAATGCGGTAGCTGCGAAAGATCTGAGGGCTTCTCCGGGGAATGACTCTTCACCGACATGGACACGCAGGGTGCAGCATTAATTTCAGTCAATAGATCTAAGGAAAAATCTATCCCAAGGACTGATATTTTGTAAGCCCTAAGGGGCCGACACAGTTTTGATACATAAGGCATTTTTTTGCCTTTTTTGTAGTTAGTTCGGATTATACACTCTGAAGAGTTAGTGATTTTTATCAATCCTTTCTCAACTAAATGTATGTTTTGTAACTCAACTGGAACCTAGAATACAACATAGAGTTCACCTTGGAAGCTAGTGTTCATGTTTGTACTACTCCCATTTCTGTATTTTTCTTTTGGTTATGCATGTTTGTAACTGTGTTTTATTAGTCTACATTCATACCTTAAAGCCGTGAAATTTATCTTTCCTTCCTAAGATGTGTATGTAGATTGAGCCTGTTAAGATTGATGCATAGATCTACAAGAGGTTGTGTTGAGTATGTGAAACGGTTGAAGTTAAGTTTCCAAGTGTATGTTCATCTTGTTTTCATTTCATAATTCCTCATCACTTCGGTGTATCACCATAGTTTAGTTTCAGTTGTATGCTTTCCTTCCCCTTTTACCCCTATAGAATTGATAGTTTAGGTGATACCCAAAGGAAGCCGGCCTTCTCCGGAGGTTGACCTCTATTTGCAAGAAACCCACATCTTTAGAGGTCTTCTAATGTTACACTGAGGTGTTGAACATCAGTTTCAACAAGGGTGCAATTTCAGGAGATAACAGTTTTGGCACGCCCGGTGGGACCGTCGAATAGACAGTTTGGAAGTTATATGTCTACTACTAGTTTTTGATATGCAGCCAGTAAATTTCAGGCCTTTCAGAGGTAAAGTATTAGCATATCATGGTGACTCCAACTTCATGACAACTAGTTCCAGCAGTCCAAGTGTCTGCAATTAATAAGGTTTGATCTTTAGGCTTGTTTTACTTCATGTCTTAGCTTTGCAATGATTAGTTATCAGCAATATGAGGTCTTTCCACCTCCATTCCATGAGAGTCATGTGCATTTGTCCTCCCATCAGCCATACTATACAGAACAGCCTGCTGTTTTTATGTCAAATGACACGATATCAACAAATTACCAATATTTTCATCATGTTTCCCACCCTCCCACTCCTGGTCAACCCTTATGTCAACCATTATATAATCAAAATCAACCCCAGGAGGAGGTTTCTGATGTTAACCAGCATGATTATTTGCATAATCAGCCTCTGAAGCATCCTTACCAAACTATAATGGACTTGCTCCAACAGTTTGACCGTGTGTTGTGGGCCTTGAGCCAGAAGTTTGAACATATGCAAATTAATGATGTCAGTAAGGTGTTCTCCTACATGTATGACATGTTGGTTGAGGTCAAGAAAAATAAAAATCTTATTTCACAGTAGCAGGAGTTGGGATGTCAGTTTGAAGAAGATCTTGAGGGAGAGATATCAGCCAAAGAGGAGCAAATGAAATTCTTAAATGCTCAGGTACAAGGTAGGCAGGCTTATTTAGATTATCAAGCATGAAGGTATGAAACACAGGTAGCCCTTTCCATTCCTAGTTTCCGCTCACCTCCTCCTGTAATGTTGAATCCAGTGAAGGAGGAGGCTTCTGGATATAGGTTTCTTAGCTTTAAACAAGAGAAGCCTTCTGAGCTCTTTAGTGAGCCTATCAATAAGTCTTCTACCTTCAGGATTCCAAGTTGGAAAATCCCATCTTAGTCACCTTGTGAGTTTCCTTCACCTATCATGCAACTCAAATCATGCTCTGGCATATAGGAAGCAAATGAAGAGTAGCCCAGTGATCAGGTTAGTTCATTCACCATGGAGGAGACTAGAATTCCAAAGGTGTTACATTTAACCATGGAGGAATATAGACTATAGCTGCAAAAGGCTGAACTGGAGAAGAATTCTCAAAATGTTTCTGGCAATGTTTTAGCTGATGATCCTCCCACTGTTCTACAAGACGATGAAAATGTTCCAACAGGACAACAGGGTGAAATGGTGGAAAAGGCTAACCAAGAAGAGAAATGTATAGTCTGGAATGAAGAAGGTGTGATTTTTCCCACTCTAGATGCTATCTCAGAGTAGCAAGAAGATATCAATCAGCTGCAGGTTCAAGAGTCAAGACAACAACAGCAAATGATTGAACAGCAAGAAAGCATGGGTGGGTTGCTTTTTGATGATAATAAGCAAGACAATAGGGCCTCAATTCAGGGAGAACACCCTGAGATTGAACCTGATATTATCCTCCAAGGTGGGAGCTTTGATGTTTTTGAACATGTTGGGGTTGGAAAAGCTACTATTGAGTTTTTTGAGGAGGAAGCTAACTTTGATCCTTATGAAGACTCAAAAGTAGTTGATATCATGATGAACTAGGACAATAGGTTCATAAACTTGAACAAATGCTGAAACATCAGGAGGAGCCTAATGAGCCTGATTTGCAAGGTTATAACTAGTTGGAGGGGCTTCTATTCCATTATACATAGGAGCTTGAGGCTACATCATTGCTTGAATTGTTGCCCCCCTTTATTGAGGAAAACAAGCCTGAATCAGAATGTAACTCTTCCAGTGATGATGAGAATTATGAGCAGCTTCCATTCTGGTGCATAAAAGAGCCAGAGGTTGATGCATTGATTGAAGATGTCATGGAGAAAGCTATCTCATTGTTCTCCATCAAAGAAATGGGTGTCCAGTTGGGAAAGCATGAGCATACCAAGGAGATTGCCATTTTTTCATCAAGTCAGCCATATGGATTAGGCTCTTCTAGCCAGCAAGATGATAAAGTGGTAGTCCATGAGCAAGAAATTAGCAAGGAAGGCTCGGTCTTTGCCCTTACCAAAGGTTGTCCAATCAGATATCTAGCTCATATGGAATCCAATACAACACTAAGGATGAATCTTGCACCCAAGCATGAGGGTACTGCTCAGGAGGAGCGTACTCAAGTTACCTTTCCACCTCAGAATGAGAATGTTTACATTCTGTATGAAAAGGTTAGTAAGCTTGAATATTTTCTGCAAGAGATCTTACAGCCATCCATTGAATTGTCATGCATGCTTCATTTCTCTTTAGTTGTTCTCCAGCGTAGCAAACATTGTAATTTTTTTAGAAAAGACAGTTATTTCACCCAACCTGTCAATGGATTTGTTTGACCAATTTCTTAGTGGTTAGTGTAGGGTAGGTTTAGTTGTTTTTTCTTTCCCTAAGTGTTGTTTCAACACATGTAAATAGTCTATTTCAGTTTTTCTTGTTTTCAATAAGTTTCTAAGTGTTCTAGTGAGTCTCAAGATGAGTTACAACCATGAACAAAGCTCCTCTTGATTTGTTTGATTTTTCCCCCAATGACTCCATACCCAATGGATAGGCCTAGGCTACTGGTTTTATGTTTAGCAGGCAAAAATCCAGCAAAGGTCGCCATAAATGTTACCTAATTTTCACCATCAGGCTCAATCAGGAAAGGCATTTATGTTTCAGATGTTCATAAGGGCCAGATGGGATATTTCCATTGAGGGTTAGTTCATGCATCTGATGACATTTCACAGGGTTCAGTTGGGAAGCTACTTTGTTGGAAATATGCCTCAATAATCACAGGTTGAAGCCTCCATTAGAGCCAAGTCAGCATGACATCTTCACTGTTTGGCCGACTAGTAGCTTTGATACATTATGTTTTGAATAGATCGCAGTGACCTAGTTTCTGTCTTGCCGACCGCTTTCACTGCAGAGCCTATCTCTGTGACAAGAGGGGTTTGGTATGACCTCTTATTGCATGAAATTTTTTGGCCAATAGGCCATTCAATCATAGATCAAGGAGACTCATGGTGACCATGGGCTTCGGGATAACCTATAGCGGCTCGGTGAGAAGTCCCAGTGAAGAGTTAAAGTCTCATCGACAGCAGTTGGTTTAAAGTCATCAGGGAGGCTCTCGCCAGAAGAAACACTGTCGGTAAGAAGTCTTACCGATGCAAGAAAGTCACACCGACTGCATTCGTTCGGGGTAACACAAACAATCTCAGTGTGATGTCTTAGCAAAACTAACATGTCTTGCTGACAATGCTTTATGTTGAAGTCTTCGGCATAGTGATTTGAGCTCGCTAAGAGGTCTCGGTGATCCGGGAATGTCTCAGTGACAAAGAATGAGGGTGGTGTCGGTAGGAAGTCTTGCTGACACCACCCCAAACTCAAGTGAACTTTTGGTGAAGCAGGGAGACTTCGATATAGGGTCTTAGTGATAAAGAAGTCTCAGCGACAAAAAGAAGCTCGCCAAGAGAAAAGTGATCTCACCAAGATGTCTCACTGACGAGGTGAACTCTTTCCGAAGTGGAGTGGTCTCGGCCAAGGAAAGCAGTTTCGCCATGATGTCTTGGCGAAGGAATGATGTCTCCCCGACTGAAGAGAAAAGTGAACTCATTGCCGAAAGCATAGGGAGCTCGGTGAAATGTCTCACCGACTGGTTGTAGTCTCAGTGAATGGAGGAGTTCGGCGTGAGTCTCGGCGACAAACACCAGTCTAGCTGAAAGATGTGAGTTCGGGGAGACTGTAGTGTGGTCGGCAAAGGGTCTGACCGACAGGCCAAAGTTTTGGCGACAAGATAAGAGCTCGGTGAATGGTCATGTTTTCGAGGAGATGTCTCCCTGAACACAGGTGTCTTGCTGAAACAAAAAATGGAGCTCGAGGAGGTGTCGAAATAAACTCGCCAAGAGTTAAAGCCTTCACCATGAAGTCCCGGTGACCAAATGATGTCTCACCGAAGGCCAGGGGTCCTGCAAGGAAAGTCATACAGGTGAGGTCTTGCTGACTTGGTAAGGTCTCACTGAAAGCAAGCTGAGCTTGCCAATAGTTGAAGACTTCACCCGAAGGTCCTGTCAACACGGGAAGGTCTTGGTGATAAGGGGGGAGTCATCGGCAGAGGTCTCACCGACTAACAGAAGATCTCCCTGACATGAATGATATTAGTGTAGCGCCTAACCATCAGAGTGATGTCTTATCGACATGATGTGGTCTCAGCGATGGAAGGTGATATCGGCATAACTAATGAAGTCGCTATGACCTCTTGCCGAAGAAAAAAAAATTAGCTCTCACCAGAGCAAGGAGGCCTCGTTGAAGATCTTGCCGGCTCGATAGGGTCTCAACGAAGACATGTGGAGCTCAGTGGAGTGGAGTGAGTTTGGGGTGACATCAATATACCTTCGCCAATAGAGGATGAGAAGAGTTCGCCATGTTGTCTAGCCAAACATGATTGTCTTGACGACCATAGAGGCAACATCGGTATGAGTTTTGAAGCTTGATAAAGACTCTCATCGATATATCCACGTCTTGCCGATAGCTACAAAGGAACATAATCGCATCGGTGAGACACTTACAGTGTCTCACTGAGATGCGATTGTAACTGAACAGGTTTGACCGTCTTGAGATCCATGTGGAATGTGAACCAGCCAACTAGAAGGAGCCAAGATGAACCATTCACATCTTTACTGACTGATACTTCAGCAAGGAAGATTAACTGAATGAAAATTAATGTGTATCTTTTGTGAACTCGGGGACATTCAATGTAGCTCTTCAGTACAGGATTCAAAGATGGACATGAGGCTCAAAAATGAATGTGGTAGTTGCGAAAGATCTGAGGGCTTCTCCGGGGAATGACTCTTCACCGACATGGACATGCAGGGTGCAACATTAATTTTAGTCAAAAGATCTAAGGAAAAATCTATCCCGAGGACTGATATTTTGTAAGCCCTAAGGGGCTGACACAGTTTTGATACATAAGGCATTTTTTTGCCTTTTTTGTAGTTAGTTCGGATTATACACTCTGAAGAGTTAGTGATTTTTATCAATCATTTCTCTACTAAATGTATGTTTTGTAACTCAACTGGAATCTGGAATACAACATAGAGTTCACCTTGGAAGCTAGTGTTCATGTTTGTAGTACTCCCATTTCTATATTTCTCTTTTGGTTATGCATGTCTTTAACTATGTTTTATTAGTCTACATCCATACCTTAAAGTCGTGAAATTTATCTTTCCTTCCTAAGATGTATGTGTAGATTGAGCCTATTAAGATTGATGCATAAATCTATAAGAGGTTGTGTTGAGTATGTGAAATGGTTGAAGTTAAGTTTCCAAGTGTATGTTCATCTTGTTTTCATTTCATAATTCCTCATCACTTCGGTGTATCACCATAGTTTAGTTTCAGTTGTATGCTTTCCTTCCCCTTTTACCCCTATAGAATTGATAGTTTAGGTGATACCCAAAAAAAGCCAACCTTCTCCGGAGGTTGACCTCTGTCTACAAGAAACCCACATCCTTAGAGGTCTTCCAATGATACACTGAGGTGTTGAACATCAGTTTCAACAAAGGTGCAATTTCAAGAGATAACACATACAATAAATATAGTAAGTGCATTTCTCGCACAAAATGTGAAATATGCATAAATTGTAGTAGTATAATTTTGGTGATCATTACTTGATCCAATAACACAATGAGTATACAAAGTGTATCTCACACACAAATTAAGAATGTAATCATTACTCAAGTGCTTTTTCCATACAAAGGAATTGATAACTTACTCTAGTGCATCACTCACATTAGTATAAATATAATGAAAATTTCTCAATCAAATATAAATATAATAAATATGATAAGTGCATTTAAGGGAATAATTTTTCTATAATATGAATACAATCACTCATACAGATGTGTCATTTGTAGAAGGCATGGGAAGTGTATTATTGCACATATGCATTGCTTTGCATAAGAAAAGTATCATTCTCATATAGTACATGGGTATGTGCAGGATCATGATGGGCCAAAAAGTGGTAATATGATGGGTATTTGTAGGGTATATGGCTGACAACTTTTTTTACCCCAAAATTGATGAAATGAAAAGGGTTTTTAAAGGAGATTGTCAACTTTCAACCAATAAAAATTATGCTTTACTTTGAATTTAATAAATAATTATTATTCATTTTCTATTTGAATTACGACTAAAAGTGTTGATTGATAGGTTTATTTAAAAGAAACATCTATAGCTTTCAAATGGTATCACATTTTGAATCAAACATGCATCACATTCTATGCTTTGCATACTATAGGATTAAAAAATAAAAATGAATTTCATAAAGTTTTGTAACCAAGTTAGGTGGTCGGACATACGAGTTTATATATTTTTTAAAAGTCATAAATAAAAAAATTCATAATTAATTATTTACTTGGGAAAAAATTACAAAAAGTATGCATCACAGCAGGACATGAGTCCTCTACTTATGTCTAAAATATTATAAAAAATATTATCATTTTATTGTGGTTAGGGTGGTCAGACAGGACACCTACTTCTTATTTTTTCCCTGAAATTTAAGTACTACTGCATTGAAATTTCAAATTTTCACCAAATATTTTTTTATTCTTTTAAAATAAACCTAGTAATTTAGAAACTACAGTCAGTTTGCTACAGATTCTATTCTTACATATTTTTGAAATAATATAGATAACTTATTCAAATTTTTATGTCAAGTTGCCTAACTCTGATTTTTCTTAATATTTTGCCACTTAAGGGCTTGTTTTTTCCATGATGATCCTGCACATACCCATATATGTATAAGTACTTTCACTAATAACAATCAAGCATACATGATTCATCACATCAATCATTCCTACCTTGTTTGTAAGACAAATCGAGAAAACTTATCTAATCATCCTTATTAATAAATGCCCTTAAGGCATCTCAAATTTGCATTCTTCAAAGATCTTGTGGATTCTTCTTTACTCAACAATCAACTTGTCTAAAACCCCACTATTGTTACAAACATTATTTTCTTTAAAACATCCATCTTATTTTTCCTACCTTCGAGAAGGCTCAACCAATACTTACCCATTATTATCCACTTTATTTACTTCATAGATGATTTTCCTTCGTCCTCTTATCAAAATTCTATCTTTTCTCCTTTCCTTGTATCTTTCAACTCATTTATCCTTTATATCATTAGAGAGATCTCTCTTCACAATATACTTCTCTTATTGATTCAATTTTATTGCCACATCATCATTCATGTGTTGTCACCATATACCATCCATCTTGGCTTACTTCAATTAGTCACCATTACTTTTGATGCAGGAGCATCTAGTGGTGTAAGGGAAATCTTGCATCACCCAAAAAAAAGCATGAATTGCATTTATATTTCCTTTGGTTAGCTCTTTGTAGATGTCTTTGCATTTTTGGATACCCCCTTTAGCTATTAAATATTCAAAGCCAAATTTGAGGCCCTTAGAGGCTCCAGATGGGCCCGAAAATTTGCAAAAATCCCAAAGTAGTTGGTCATAGGCCCTACTTTGTGCCACATCATCTTTTCGAGAGATTTCTGAAAATGTATTATCATTGAAAATCTGACAGTCGGATTAAAATTTATGGCTGCCAGAAGTTGGTGCATTTTTAGAAATGTGCTAATTTTCGAATGTGAATTTAAATTTGAATTTCAAATTGTAATTTTTGGTGCCAAACCGCCAAAACTCATAACTCGAATGTTTTTTTTGGCTCCAAACCAAAAAGGGGCTATTTATGGGCTAGTTTCTGATTTTTGGGTAGATTTTTGGGGAAAAGAGTTCGCATGCTATGAAATGGGGTCTTTTGTAATTTCTGTAATTTTTATAATTTACATGTATTGAAGAGCTTGAGGATTTTTGATCCTCTACATGTAAGAAGTTCTATTCTAAATAATAATAAAAGTTCTCTGGTTGCTGGCATCATTTTCCGTGTCTCGGATTTGCTCCCTCATCAGGTGGTATCAGAGCGGGTTTTCTTGAGTGTGTGGACAGATTGTCATTCGTGAGGCAGTTTGCACCAAGACCGTGGTTTTAGGTTCAAGATATTCAAGATGCCTCCAAGAGTGATTCCTAGTAGGTGTGGTGGTGCCAGAGGTGGCATAAATGCTGGTGGAAGAGATCTATTGGCGGTTGAGGGTTTTAGAGCCCTCTAGAGACAAATTGATGCATTGCAGGAACAAATGAGAAGAGGGTTAAACTCGGGAAGGAGAGGAGAAAGCGAAGATGAAGAAGAGGTGGAAGATTCAAACATAGAAGAGGAAGAAGAAGCAATTGATCAAGATCAGATGCAGCTAATAAGGGCCATTTCGAAGATTGAAAAAAGACCCAGAATAGAAGTCCCCAATTATTTTGGAAGTTTGAACCCAGAAGAGTTGATCGACTGGATCAATGAGCTAGAAGAGTATTTTGAGTATGAAGAAGTAGAGGACCCAGATCGGTTTAAGTTTGTAAAAATGAAGTTGAAGGGCCATGCCAATATTTGGTGGAAAGAGGTCTAGTTGGAAAGAAATCGAAGAAAAAAAGGAAAGATCAATAGTTGGGATCACATGGTGGAGAAACTAAAGAAGTAGTTCATACCAATGGACTACAAGTTAGATCTAGTAAAGAAATTGCAAGGGTTGAAGCAAGGAAGTAGATCTGTGAAAGAATACACAAAATATTTTCACAAGATGATCATCAGAATAGGCCATGCAGAGGCCAACAAGGAGAAGGTAGCTTGTTATCTTAATGGGTTACAACCGAGCATTCAAGAGGAGCTAAGCTTGGTCAGAATGACCACCATTGAGGATGACTACTAGTTTTCTCTAAAAGTTGAGGAGAAGCTAAACAAAAGATTTGACAACAAGCAAAAAGGACGAGGAGGTCAAAGCGGAAGGGGTAGTGGAAGATCTTCTGGAAGCCGAAATGAGGATGAAAGGAAAAATGAAGATGTGGGTACCAACCGAAGCCAGAAGAATGATAACTTCTACTGCCCTTGTGATCAAAATAGTGGTGATCAAAGAGGTAGAGGATGAGGAAGATTTGGGCCAAGACCCGGAAGAGGTGGTTTCAGAGGAACTTGTTTCTATTGTGGTGAAGAAGGGCATCGAGCCTCTGAATTTCCACAACACCAAGGAAGTACACACTGAAGGCCAGAAGGTCATGGAAGGGTTGCACATGTAGATGAGGAGGCTAAATCAGAGCATTCAGATGATGCGGAAAGGGGAGAAGCCCTAGTGGTTAGAAGAGCCCTGCTGACTAAAGAGAAGGAACCAGAACAGAGGAATAATCTATTTCACACAAGGTGCAAGTGTGAAGAAAAATGTTGTGATGTCATTATTGACTGTGGGAGCACCGATAATCTAGTGTCAGAAGAGATGGTTATGAAGTTGAAGTTGAAAAGGGAAAGACATCCACATCCATATCAGATTGCCTGCTTGTAGAAAGACCACAAAGTATTGTTCAATGAGCAGTGCCTAGTGAAGTTCAAGATTGGAAGCTATTATGATGAGGTACTCTATGATATCATCCCCATGGATGCATGTCACATGTTGTTGGGGAGGCCATGGCAGTTCGATAGGCGAGTTGTACATGATGGCCATGCAAACATTTATTCCCTGATGAAGGATGGAGTCTGTCATAAGTTGAAACCCCTAAAGAAGGACGAAGAAAAGGTATGCAATAGTGCTAGAATTTGTTTTGTTGATGGAAGGAAATTTTAGAAGGCATGAAGCATGAGTGTATGTGTTATGCATTGATTCCTAGAATAGATAAGGAAGATAGTGAGAAGGTGCCAGTAGAAGTTTCTGGACTATTGGATGAGTTTCAGGAGATTATTTCTGATAATGTACCTGAGGGTTTACCACCAGTGAGAAAAATCAGTCATCAGATTGACTTCATCCCTAGAGCCAGTTTGCCAAATAAGGCAGCTCACAGAATGATTCCTGCATAAAATGAGGAGTTGAACAGAAAAGTTTAGGAGTTGTTGAGAAAGGGTTTGATTCGAGAGAGTCTGAGCCCATGTGCAGTACCTGCAGTACTAGCACCGAAGAAGGATGGGGAGTGGAGGATGTGTACAGACTCTCGAGCCATAAATAAGATAACAATCATGTATAGTTTTCCCCTGCCAAGGATGGATGACCTGATGGACTGTTTGAGTGGAGCACAGTACTTCACAAAGATTGATCTAAAGAGCGGATATCACCAGATCTAGATTCGAGAGGGTGATGAATGGAAGACTTCCTTCAAGACCAAGGAGGGCCTGTACGAGTGGTTAGTCATGCCCTTTGGGCTAACCAATGCACCGAGCACATTCATACGGCTCATGAACGAGGTATTAAAAGAGTTTCTAGGGAATTTTGTTATTGTGTACTTACATGATATTTTAATATTCAGTAAGTCCCTGGGTGAGCATTTGATGCATACTCGTAGAGTCTTTGAAAATTTGAGAGAAGAGAAATTGTTGATTAATCTAAAGAAGTGTAGTTTTGTGGAGGAGTTAGTGTACTTGTGGTTTGTTGTCTCGGCAGAAGGTCTCAAGATGGACCCAGAGAAGGTGAAGGCTATTCTGGAATGGCCTACCCCAAGAACTGCTACTGAGGTGAGATCTTTCCATGGTTTGGCCAGCTTTTACAGAAAGTTCATTAGAAACTTCAGTAGTATTTGTGCACCCCTAACTGAAACAATGAGAGGGAATAGAAAAGAGTTCAAGTGGAGCACTGGAGCAACAAAGAGTTTTGATCTATTGAAATAGAAGGTGAGAGAGCAACCAGTTTTAGCCCTCCTAGATTTCAATAAGGTGTTTTAGGTGGATTGTGATGCTAGTGGTTGTGCCATTGGAGTAGTGATGAGTCAAGAAGGTAAACCCATTGCCTATTTCAGTGAAAATTTAAAAGATGCAAAGAGAAAGTACTCTATATATGATAAAGAATTTTATGCAATAGTTCAAGTATTAAAGAAATGGAGACATTATCTATTGTCAAAGGAATTTGTTTTGTATACTAATCATCAAGCATTATAGTACCTGAGTAGTCAGGGAAAATTAAATCAGAGGCATATGAAATGGGTAGAATTTTTGTAGAGTTATACCTTTGTTTTAAAGCATAGGAGTGGAAAGTCAAATAGGGTTGCAGATTCCCTAAGTAGGAGGAAAACATTGTTGACATAGATGCAGATTGAAGTGGTTGGGTTCAATGAACTCAAGACATTGTACCCTGAAGATCCTGATTTCACAGAGGCTTGGAAAGCTTGCAAGGAGCCTATTACAATTGATAGGATGAAGTGGTTGGATTTTATAATCTAGGATGACATGTTGTTTAAGGGAAGCCAATTGTGTAATCCGAGGAGTTCCATGAGGGAGAACCTGATAAAGGAGAAGCATAGTGGAGGAATGGCATGACATTTTGGTCGCGATAAGACCATTGCCATTATTAGTGAGCATTATTATTGGCCTTAGTTATCACAAGATGTGAAGAAGTTTGTGCAGGGTTGCAGGGTATGTCAGATGGCTAAAGGAGTGAGCCAAAATACTGGGTTGTAACAGCCCTTACCTATACTAGAGAGGTCATGGGAGGATATAAGTATGGACTTTGTTCTTGGTTTTCCAAGGACACAAAGAGGGAATGATTCAGTATTTGTGGTAGTTGACAGGTTTTTGAAGATGCCACATTTTATCCCATGCTAGAAGACCCATGATGCAGTCCACATTACTGACTTGTTCTTCAGAGAGGTGGTGAGGCTACATGGTTTTCCAAAGAGTATAGTCTCAGATCGTGACACAAAATTTTTTGGGTACTTTTGGAGGACCTTGTGGAAGAAGTTGAAAACAGAGTTGAAGTTCACTTCTACAAACCATCCACAAACTGATGGGTAGACTGAGGTTGTGAATAGAAGTCTGGGTAACCTACTGATATGCTTAGTAGGAGATAAACCCAAGGGATGGGACTTGATCTTGCCCCAGGTAGAATTTTCTTGCAACAATTCTTTCAATAGAAGCACTAATAGATCACCATTCCAAACTGTGTATGGAGGCAGTCCTAAGACCGCTCCAAAATTGAGAAAGATGGACCAAGAGAAGAAGACAAGTGCTGAAGCTGAAGAATTTGCAGAGCATATCAAGAATATACATGAGAAGGTAAGAGAACATATTAACAAGATGAATATGTAGTGTAAGGCTAAGGAATATCAGGAGAGGAGGTATAAGGAGTTTTAGATTTGTGATGAAGTGATGGTCCATTTGAGGAAAGAAAGGTTTCCAGTGGGAACCTATAACAAATTGAAGATGAAGAATTTTTTTCCCTATAAAATTTTGAAGAGGCATGATTCATGTAATGCATATGAGGTAGAGTTTCCAGATGGAGTCAACATTTCCCCTGTGTTCAACATTGCCGATTTGACAGAGTATCATGAAGGTTGCACAGAGAATGGTCCAACAATAGAACAGTGTAACATTCCCGCACCTACTTTAGAGAAGGAGGAGATTGAAGCAATCTTGGATAGCCATGTGGGAAGGAGTACCAGAAACAGGCAATATGAAGAATATCTGGTGAAGTGGAGAGGAAGGCCTATGGAAGATTCATCTTGGTTATCTAAGGAAGAGGTTGACCGTTTGGGTTTTCCTCAACCATCTGAGACGTGATGGGGTCACTTCTCAAATTACCTTGGGTGTCTGATGCAAGAGCATCCAGTGGTATAAGGGCAATCTTGCATCACCCAAAAAAATATAAAATGCACTGCATTTATATTTTCTTTGATTAGCTTTTTGTAAATGTCTTTGCATTTCTAGATACCCCCTTTAGCTATTAAATATTCGAAGCCAAATTTGAGGCCCTTAGAGGCTCTGGATGGGCCCGAAAATTTGCAAAAATCATAAAGTAGGGCCGTGCCACATCATCTTTTCAAGAGCTTTCCCAAAAGGTATTATCATTGAAAATTCCACAGTCGGATTAAAAGTTATGGCTGCTAGAAGTTGGTGAATTTTTAGAAATGTGCTAATTTTCAAATGTGAATTTAATTTTGAATTTCAAATTGTAATTTCTGGTGCCAAACCACCAAAACTCATAACTCGAATGTTGTTTTTGGCTCCAAACCGAAAAGGGGCTATTTATGGGCTAGTTTCTGATTTTTGGGGAGATTTTTGGGGAAAAGAGTTTGCATGCTATGAAAGGGGGTCTTTTGTAATTTCTGTAATTTCTATAATTTGCATGTATTGCAGAGCTTGAGGATTTGTGATCCTCTACATGTAAGAAGTTCCATTCTAAATAATAATAAAAGTTCTCTGGTTGTTGGCATCATTTTCTGTGTCTCGGGTTTGCTCCCTCATCACTTTTACTAGCAAGTCTTATGAAAATGTGATTAAGGAAAAGGGGTCTCACACCTCTAGAGTTATTGAATGATCAAACTATGTCTAAACTTATAATTGGTTCAAATCAGCCATCAAAGAATCACCAATTCATCAAACGAATCTTGATATGACAGGTTCATATATTATAATGCAACCTAAGCATAGAAGACTCGAGGCCTGAGTGTTGAACCTGAGTGCTTTAATACCAAATGTAAAGGGTTTGTATATCACACTTACTAATTATAATCCTTAATTTCCAAAATAATTTATTAAAACCAAATAATTATATACTGGTGGGAATAACTTACAGGTATGGAATAACTGACCAACCTAAGGATGTTTACACAAGAAAGACTTTTTCATCAATGTGTCAACCACCTAGACCTATGAGAAAATGTTAGTGAATAAGGGTTTTCCTTGGTCAAACCCTGTTTTAGTAATCAAACCTTGAAATGAAATGAAATAAGATACATGAAAGAAGAGTGATCACATTATGATGTTGCAACTCTCTAAAACTCTAGCATTAAGCTCTTGTTTGATTGTGATAGACCTTGACTTGAATGCTACTTGAATCATGAAATCTTCATCAAATATGTTAGGTCAAATACAGTAGGTAGCCATTAAAATGTATACATACATATCAAAATGCTCATAAAATTTTCATAAAAAATGACAGCATTCTTGACTTTTGTGCTCATACATACAGTCATAAAGACTTCATGTTAAATTACTAGATTGATGTTGCTAGACCATCTTTTCTTAAAACATCAAGTAATCTTTGCAGGTACTAATTAGCTATCAAGATAACATGACTACTTGCATGAAATCATCCAACAATATTTTCATAAGAACATATCAAGAAATGAAGCAGATCAATGAAAAACATGCAAGTACTAGCATGATAAATAAAGAAGGTATAGCTCATGCATGTATGTATATTCATATATATGGGTAAATATGAATATACATTCATAAGTAAAGTAATTCCATACCACATTTCCTCCTATCCAAATATCATGAGGAGATTTGTTCAAGGGTTTTATGAGCCAACATTACCTCTCTTGCATGGAAAATATAATAAAATTCTATTAAACAAACATTCTATCTTTATAATGAATCTCCTTAGTCATCAAAATAAGCAACCAACATTATATATATGAATGAGGGTTCTTAATGCATGAGTATAAACAATCCTCCTGATTTGACTTTAAATGACATAAAATTTGAAAGGAGTTAAGATTTATTAGCCCTAAGGCTCTCGTCAAGTTTGTATCTCTACCATCTTCTTAGTCTCTAAATTGAGACGTTCTAAATTAACCTATCTTGATAGACCGTTGTCCATCATCTAGAATTACCATTTTGATTTTGAACACTATTCATTCTATGAGATGTCTAAAAGGTGTAATCATCTATTATGCTTGTCATTTAAATATTCAAGACTTCCATATTATTATTCACATCTTCATGAATCATATATTTTGTTGAACATGTTCATGTCACATAAGTGAAGAGAGTAATTAAAGCATACACATTAATTATTTTAACAAGAATAGGGAAGCATATTTCTAGACTTAAATGGAATATTTTCTGATTCTCATTATATGAGAAATAATACACTCTCACTAAAAATCCTTGGTGGCTATGGTTCTAAAGGAAGTGATGAATATAGATACAAAGTTTAGATGAGTATCACAAATAATTATTCACATATATAAATATATGTATATATACATAATCAAAAAAATAAAAATATGATTTCAGAAAGTGTATCATCTAAATATTATACTAGAGATTTAGAGAACCATACATACATGTTTACATTTATTCTAGCATTTACATATATATATATATATATATATATATATATATATATATATATATGTATATCCTTATATATATGTTTGTGTGTATATATATAAATAAATATATATGTATATGTATGTATACATATACACACACACACACAACCTTATCGACAAGTATAATAGGCATATATCAAAGTAATTTGAAAGTCTCATGATAGACAAGTAAGCCTCAAAGAATGATTAATGACACCCCATGAGGAGGCACGGTTGGGGAAGCCCCAAACCGTCATGAATCAAACATAACAACATGAAATTCCACAAATAACAGGTTTCTTATAACCAAACCCTAGCCTCAAGAACTAACTGAGAAATAATTAAAATGAAGCAGTAGAGATAAACAGTCACTAAATTAATCATAAGTAAAAAAATTTAAAATGGGTATGGCTAATTTTTATGTGTTAAAAGAATTAGTGGCACATCTTCTATAAACATTCTAGAGAAACCCAAATCTAAAAATGAAAGTTATTAAAGCCACAAAAAATTGGTGTTTTTCTTACGACAGTTTTATTATTGGCATAACCTTTTTTAAAATCTAATTTCAAAGAACATGGCACCAACAACCCCATTCAATTTCCAGAACTTCAAACACAAAATCCAATTGATTTAAACAAATATAAATATAATACTTACAATCTCTTTTACATTTCTTAAAATAGAAATGACAAAGAGTACAAACCCTACCTAGAATTCAATGAAAAATTAAAAAGAAAAATAAGAAATTCCAAAACACAAAACACATCAAACACTTGATACATACACATTATTCAATCACAATAAATCTATTCATTGTACAACATCAATGACAAAGGGTATTAAACCCTACCTTGGTCCAACGCAAGAACGGTAACAAGAAGAGAAATTCGAAAAACAATACTTGCAGCCAAGCTACAACAACAATCTGCAGTCAATTCACCAATTCTCAACATTTAATAGTAAAAAAAACCTGGAATTCGCTTTTCGTAGATCTTCTTCTTGTTTCTCCTTCCTCTCTTCCTTACCTTCTTGGCTCTTTATTTTTTCTGTGTTCTTCAAAACCCTCTTCTCGACTTCTATTTATTATTATTATTATTTTTTTTACAAAGAGAATGAGAAATGGAGAAAGATAAAAAAAATAGTGAATCTCTAGAATGAATCTTCTTGTTGAGAAAATAAGAGTTTTTATAAACATTTATTACTTTCTTCCTCTCTTTTCCATCTTTATTTTTCTTTATTTTTCTATCTTTTAATGTTTCTTGTCTTATCAATTTGTTTTCGATAATCTTTCCATCTTTTTTTCACGTTTAGTTTCAAGTTTATCTAGTAAGTTATCAAATTTTTAAAAGAAATCAAGATTTATTACTATGCAACACATTTATTTTTAATTTTCAAAAGAGATCATTATAAATAAAATAAAACATTTATTTTATTTTCATTCACTTTTAATTTCTATTAAGTATTTATAACCCAAATATTTTTTTGTATTTCTTAGATTTTTTCTTTTATTTTTGTTTTTGGTTTTATCCTTTTGTTTTATTTTCCAAATCCTGCTTTCTTTCTATTATTTATCTTCATTGTTATCAGAAAGAATAAGTATTCTAATTTCCTTTCATGCATAGATTTTTCTTAACTAACATAAGTTTAACAATTTATCTTACCACACACAAAATTATCTAAATAATAAATAAATATAATTTATTTCCTTCACATACTATTTTAATAAAAACCAATATATAAATAAATTAAATATATTTTTATTCCAATAAGAGCATATTAATATGTAGCTAGCAATTTAATTAAATGAAAACTATAAAGCATAAAGGTGGTTTATTTTTCTACCAAAGATGAGAAGCAATTTTATCGACATAATTTATTTATGCAAAGAAAATGGCAACTATAATGCCAGCTAGTTCCCTACATGTGCAAATTATTTTCACTAAAATTGCCCCAATTCTGTCACACACATGAGTCAAAGTTCAGTCAATGATCATTAAAAGAGTAATATTGAATTATAAATTAATTATTGAAAATAAGGGTCATGACACCAAGACCCCATCTCTCAAGAATTCTATGATGATCCCCTCCTTTGACTTTTCATCCACAATGATTCCTTTTCATCTCAAGAGAAAAGTATCCTTCCAAGTCCTCCTTCCACCACATCTAATGAATCCATACCATCTCATGATTCCATTCCATCCCAAGACCATGATAATTCTTCCATCCTATCTAATGATGCCCTACCACCCGATGATTAAGATATTCTTTCTACAGAATCTCATGATTCCCTTCCTCATCAAGATCAAGATAGGCTTCCATTCAAGGATATCCCTTCATTCCATGAGGATGTTCATCCTTCTCAAGATCAAGATATGCCTTTCACACCACTACATGATGATTCCACACCTAATAAAGAGCAAGCTACTCCATCTTCTATACTTCCCGATTCTTTTCCAGGTCAAGATCAAAACACTCCATTATCCTCAGGTCATGATTCTATCACACCTAGTCAAGCTATCCATTAACCCCACACCTACAAATTGGTATCTTCCACCTTTATCCGCTCTAGTTTATTTCCAACACCTATCCTTTCATCCATATCATATCATCCCCAAAATGGACTTGCATCATGTTTCACAAACAACACATATCCCATTGGTAAACAAATGTGTCAAAGTATGAACTACAAAGGAAAAGGATTAGGCCTTCATGAACAAGGTATCCTAGAACCCCTTTTTGCTCAAGAAAACTCATATTACCATGGCCTTGGTTATACACCTAAGTGTCCCAATCCATCAAACCTACCATCTATCTTAGGTCCTCATCATAATCCACCAAACCTTCCATCTATCCTAGGTCCTCATCCTAGTTCATCAAACCTTCCATCTATCCTAGGTCCATATCATATTCCTCAAGAACAACAAAGGCCCACATCCTTGATTCCATTTCAAAATTCCACCTCCAGCAACTCATCCATGATACCTCCATACCATTCATCTCCATCCATCTCTCCTATTGCTCTTGGAAGCAATTTGGGTGCCAAACGTCAAAAGCTTCTATATCAAAGTTCACATGTATCAAAGGATCAATATGTCTCATCGAAGAGGCATGCAAAAATAAAAGAAAATTTGATCCACAATCAAAATAAAAATAAAAAAGGCCACAAAGGCTCATCAAAGAAAAAAGAAAAATTTCAAATACCACAAAGGTCCATAAATCAAAAGGAAATTTCAAAAGGCCACATAGGCCCATCAAAGCAAAAAGAAAAATTTCCAAGACCACAAAGGTCTATAAATAAAAAGGAAAAATATCAAAGGCCACAAAGGCCCACAAAGAAAATATCAAAGTCAAAAATCATGTGGATTCATAAAAGTCTCATAGAAACAATAAAATCTAAATTGGCACTCAAATTTGTTGATCCAAAAGCTTCATCCAATCTTCCATTTAAAAACCTCTCACCTTCCAAATCCATTTTTCCTCCATCACTCCACCACCCTCAAGGTTTGTGCCAATGTTGACCTTGAAATCCTTTCCATCTATCCATCAAACAAGCCTTCCCACCTCCTATCCATTACCCAACATGCATCCCCCATTATTCTCCTTTAATCCAAACCTTTGGATAAGCCCTTTAGTTCTTCCATCATACCTTTAATAGGACAACATTTAGGAGTCTAATCCCCATTGCCATGAATTATTAAAGGGATATTTGGTCATGAAACTTGATGCTTAAGTCCTTCCATCTTCCTATCATGCATATATTATCTTCCATGCTTCTACCTTTGATCTTGACAAGGTTAAGGATCTCCTTGAACATCATATATCTTAACTTGTACACTTTATCCATACCTTTTGTACCATATCCTTCACCTTATCCATATTTTGTCATTCTTTCTAAATACATCATTTCTTCCCTTCCTTGGTCTTGATGAGGAATAGGGGAAAAGTACTTGGGCATTGTGTCTGTATCTTATCTAGTTTATCTTGATCATCTCATTCATTATCATTATCCTAGCCTTCTTCCATTCCATATCTCCTAGTTTATCAAAATCCATGTCTCATCTTCTTCCTTTGTTCTTGACAAGATTAGGGAAAAAATTGGTCATCTCATTCCATCTTAAATGTCCTTCAAAAATCCAAAAAAATAAAAAAAAGATCACAAATAAAAAATATCAAAAATTTAAAAAAAAAAAGATCAAAAAAATTTTAAAAAAGGAAAAAAACAAAAAACAAAAAAAAGTTAAAAATCTAAAAGATCAAAAAAACCATAAAATCTAAAAAAGTGCAATAAAAACAAGTAGTAAAAACCTGGCAATAGGTGCTATTTGTGATAGGTTAAGCTTTTCCATCTATTTGAGCATGTCGACCATTCACTTTCACCATCATTATTCCTATCATCAGAAAGCCTCATGTGCATATCATGGCATCGTGGTTGTGTCTGACCCTAGACTTGGGGAAAAATCCTGAACTCACTGGGGGCAATAAACTTTGAGCTTAAACCAATAGACAAACAACAGTTAGACAATGCAGCAAACACAACAATCATAGTGCAAAAACCAACATTGAACATCAATCACAAAACATGAACACATCAACCATCCACATCAAATAGCCAAATCAACCAAATCAAAAAAACCTTTAAATGGATGATGTTCCTTCTAAATCATGGCTTTATCATGTTAGCATGAATGTTCAACTGTTGTACTTTGATTTTTGTTATCATATCTCTAGAGCAACTCGATGATGTATTGAACTGGAGGAGCTAGGAAGGAGTATGATTTCTCTTTGTTTGTTGTTTGTGAGTTGATCACTACAATTGTGCAAATTATCGTGGGACATGCTCTACAAAGTATCATTGATGACATTCTAAATTTGCACATGAGAATGATTAACTCTTGTCTATTTACGCAAGAAATACTCAGGTCATCTCAATTTAATTATACTTAGATGCTTGTGTTAACTTGCAATATCAAACATCATGAAAGTAGTACTCAGGTCATCATGGTCTAAATTATGCCATCGATGCTTGTACTCACTTTCAACATTTTAAAAAGCTCAATGATGATAAAAAGCATGACAAATTAGCTGTTATGAATGACAACATATGCATATTCGATCTACATGGTTAAAGTAGCTTGCATCCATGATAATCAACATCTGTATCTAGGGGGTTTCCAAAGCTGCAACAATTTGACAATGAGGCTATCTCTCTTATTAATGGATTGAGTACCTTTGACATTAACCAAAAATACATCATTCTCATATAATTGCACATCAGTTGCATCATCATTTTCATACATTAGAAAACATTATCACATCATTCATCCATCCATGCATCACATCATAATATTTGCATCAGAAAACACAAAAAGAAGTACATTCCATCTCACTTACATGATGTAAATCATTTCATCAATTATTAATGGATTAAGAAATTGGTCCATTAAGAAGATTGAAAGACATGTCCAGTAGAGTAAGATTTCCAAGCAAAAAAACATCTCTATTTTAATAAGGGCATAATTGAACTTTATGCATGTCTATAATTGAACTTGATGCATCATTGAAATCATTTACTCCTTTAATAAAATGGATCTTGGGTTCACTTAAGATGATTGAAAGACATGTCCAGCATATTAATATTTCCAAGAAGAAAAAGTTGTTGAGAAACATGATTGGATAGGAAAGACATAATGCCATTGTTATGAACATCTAAAACTAGTAGTGAAGATAGATTTTTTAGGGTGCATGAATTTGTTATTACTCAAATCCAAGATTGATAAAGGACTAGCTGGATCAAAATAATCATCACATAGAACATCTCACATCATTTGCATAATCAAATCCATCTCACATAACATAAAACATCATCCATATATCATATAGAATCATCATTCATGCATTATCATATCATCATCTCATTATTACATAATCATCATAATCATCACGATCATCATCACTTAAACACATAGAACTATGCACCATCATACAATCATTCCATTCATCCATTCATTGCATTATTTATTTGCATTAGAAAAGTACAAAAACATAAAATCCATCACATGGGAATCATTCATAAAGCATCATAGAATCATAGCACATCAGTTGCATCATCATTTGCATCTAGAGCATATCATATCATCATCATATAGAACATCACATAACATATATAATAGAAATTAAATGCATCCATCATAATCATTATGATCATTATCATAAACATCATAGACACATAGATCAATCATCATCATCGCCACATATCATATATATCTCAAAATAATGTCAAGTGTACAAGGATATCCAAATATTGAGAGGTACATCATAAAAAATGGTAGAAATCATAATGTCTCAACTGAATTAGTGTATACATCAGGTCTCGGTACATCATCAAGTCTTAGTACATTAATCAATCCTATACTGTGGCATATCAATCAATCAGAGAAGTCAAACCACATCGCCCAATCAAATCTGAATTTTCTTGCACTAGATGTGGAAATCCTCCTATGATCATAACATATCACAAATCAACAATCTTATCAATCAATCTATCTATCAACCTAATCAGCTCTAATGCAGTTTCGATCGAATCTCATGAGCATTTATCATTGATCCTTGCCTATCATGAGGACAATCATCATCATAATCAATCTATCATTGATCCTCACCTATCATGAGGACAATCATCAACATCCTATCATTGACCCTCATCTATCATGAGGTCAATCATCATTATCCTTTCATTGATCCTCGCCTATCATGAGGTCAATCATCAATCTATCATTGATCCTCACCTATCATGGGGACAATCATCAATGTCCTATCATTGACCCTCACCTATCATGAGGTCAATCATCATCATCCTATCATTGATCCTCACCTATCATGAGGTCAATCATCAACTATCATATCAACATCATCAAATCAATTGGCTGAACGTGATCATCAAACATCAAACACAAGGAGGCAACATAAGGCATCAATTAATCATTTGATCACCTGGTGGCTTAAACATCATTTTTTAGGAGATAAATCATTTTTGCATCGTAAAAATTTGAAATCATCATCAAATCATTGAAAAATCAACAAAATTTCAAAAATTTCAAAAAATCCTAAAAATTCAAAAATTCATTGATTTATCTCCTGAGGGGGCATATATCCGTCATCACCTGAAATTCAATGTCTGGGGCATTGAAAAAAAAAATTGTTGACATCAGTAGCAAAATTTTCTTTGAAGCAACATGTAAACACATTACTTCAAAGAGGGGAAAAATGTATACACCTAAAATCGGTCAAGATAATTAATTAATTAAATACTAGCTATTTAATTAATGAACTCCCTTTATTCAGCTACTTATAAATAAATTCTCAATTTATTTATATAGTTCACACTTTTCTAAATTATTCATCCTAAACCCCATTCTTCTAAATTTAATTAAATAAACAAATGACTATAGTTTGTTTTTATTTAATTCAAATATCTCCTCACTAAATTTTGAATAGTTTCAAATTCAAAATTAGTCACATGTCTACAACACTTTTTTTCCATGTCATAAAATGTCACATGTAATTAAATATGACTAATATTTAATTACATTATTTTCAACCAATTATCTTCAACAAGCTTTTAACACATGGCTTATTCCTCACACTTTATTCCTTCATCCATTTGGCATGTTGTTGTTGGTCAAGGAAACATCCTCCTTGATTTTTCCATCTCCACTGTTCATCCCTCACGTTTGAATCTGGACAGTCGATCGTTGCCACATCACAAGATGCTTTAAAAATCCTATAAATACAACCCTTTGCTACAAAATTATCAATCACATCTTTTAGCAAACTAATTATGTAGAAATAGCTTTGGAGCAGTGGAGCATTTAGAATTTGATCATTTAGCATTTAGCAAGTTGCATTGTTTTATCATTCTAACTTAGAATCATGTCTTAGTTTGTAATTTTATTTTAGTTTATCTTATCAATGGTTAATATTTGAGCATATGTAGAATCATTTTAGTTTTTTATGCAACATTTGTATCACATAATTTAGCATCATTATTCATTTGTCAATATCACCATTATCATTTGCATCATGCAATATCATGTAGGAACTTAGATTTCTTGCATTTTGAATAGCATCTCATTTCTCAAGTTGTCATTCTAACAATCATAGTGCATATATAAAATCTGAGAGCCAAATGATTTAATAAATCCTTGAGAATAGAGAACAATGGAACGTTTCTAGAGATTTTTTTTGCTGCAATTAGATTATTTTAGGATTCAAGTATTTAATATAATATGTCTCATTGATCTTTGTGTTGATTTACTAAATCTCCCACATTTCACACACATAAAATTTATGTATGTGTGAATTGTGGGAGTTAGTAAATCAATAATAAAAAAACACAAACTCAATGAGACGTATTACATTAAATATTTGAATCATAAAACTAATCTAATTGAAACAAAACAAATCTCTAAAACTGTTCCATTGTTCTTTATTCTCAAGGATTCATTAAATCATATTGGCTCTTAGATTTTATGTGTGCACTATTATTGTTAGAATGACAACTTGAGAAACTAGATGCTATATAAAATGCAAGAAATCTAAGTTCCTACATGAGATTGCATAATACAAATGATAATGGTGATATTGAAAATGGATAACGATGCTAGATTATATGATGCAAATGTTGTATACAATCTAAGATGATAACTAAAATGTAACTATAAACTAAGACATGATTCTAATCTAACATTATACTATAATGCTTAAATGATAAATGCTAAATTCTCAAACTCCAAATCCTCCAAATGCTCCAATGTTATTACTGCATAATAAGATTACTCAAAGATGGGATTGTTAAATGTTCTAGAATGGGGTTGTATTTATAAGATTTCCAAATCATTTTGTGATGTGACAGTAATCAACGGTCAAGATTTCAACATGAGAGATGAATGGTGGAGATTGAAGAGGTTAGAAGGAATCATGAAGGATGTTCCCTTGACCAAAGGCAACATAACAAGTGTGTGAGGGAATAAAATGTGTGAAAAATCCAAGTGTCCAAAGTTTTTTTTGGAATTGGTTGACGATAATTGCAATTTAAATATTAGACATATTAAAATTCATGTGACATTTGATGATGTGGCAAGAGGAAAAGTTGTAGACATGTGCCTAAATTAAAATTTGGGATTTAAATTTAGTGAAAAGATTATTATTTAAATAAAACAAACTATGTGAATTTGTTTATTTAATTAAAATAGAATAATGTGATTTTAGATTGAAGAATTAGAAGAGTGTGAACTATATAAATAAATTTAGAATTTATTTATAAGTAGATGAAATAAAAGATTTATTAATTAAATAACAGGTATTTAATTCATTGATTGTCTTGACCAATTTTAAGTGTATACATTTTTCCCCTCTTTGAAGTAATGTGTTTACATATTGCTTCAAAGAAAAAATTGATTTGTTGATGTCGAGAAAAAGAAAATTTGATGCCCTCGATGATGATTTTTAGGTGATGACAAATATATGCCCCCTCGGGAGATAGATCGATGAATTTTTGGATTTTTCAAATTTTTTGAAAATTTTGAAATTTTGATGATCTTCTGATGATTTGATGATGATTTGTAAATTTTTATGATGTAGAAAAAATTGATCTCCTGAAAAAGAAGATTGAGCCTGCCAGATTAATTATTTGATTAATTGATGCCTTATGTTGCCGCCTTGTGTTTGATGTTTGATGATCGCGTTCAGTCGATTGATTTGATGATGTTGATGTGATAGTTGATGGTTGACCTCATGACAGGTGAGGATCAATGATAGGATGATGATGATTGACCTCATGATAGGTGAGGGTCAATGATAGGATGTTGATGATTGTCCTCATGATAGATGAGGATCAATGATAGGATGCTAATGATTGTCCTCATGATAGGTGAGGATCAATGATAAATGCTCATGAGATTTGATCGAAATTGCATTAGAGCTAATTAGGTTGATTGATTGATTGATGGTGATTGATTGATAAGATTTTTTATTTGTGATATGTCATGATCATAGGAGGATTTCCACATTTGGTGCAGGCAGATTCATATTTGATTGGGCAATGTGGTTTGACTTCTCTAATTGATTGATATACCCTAGTATAGGATTGATTAATGTACTGAGACTTTATGATGTATTGATACTTGATGATGTACTGATAATTGATGTATACACTTATTCAGTCAGAGATTTTGTGATTCATACAACTTTGTTGATATATCTCTTCATGTTTGGATATCATTGTACACTTGACATTGTAATTTTGAGATTTATATGATATGCAGTGATGATTAGTGATCTACATGTGTTTATGATTTCATGATAGATTCTTGTGATGGATGCATTTAATTTCTATGTTATGATGCTTATGTGATGCTTATATGATGATGGTATGATATGCTATGGATGAAAATGATGAAACATGCATTATGATTCTATGATGCTTTATGAATGATGCCTATATGATACATGTGATGGATCTTATTATGCCAATGAAATGTGATGCATTTTATGTTTTTGTACTTTTCTAATGTAAATAGATGATGCAATGAATGGATGAATGTATGATAATGTTAATGCACGAATGAATGAATGGATGGAATGATCGCATGATGGTGCATAGTTCTATGTGTTTATGATGTTCATATGATGCTTAGGTGATGCTTATGTAATGATTATGTGATGTATGCAATGATGATATGATAATGCATGATTGATGATTCTATATGCTTTATGGATGATGTTTTATGGTATGTGAGATGGATTTGATTATGCAAATGATGTATGATGTTTATATGCATTCATGTAATGATTATGTTGATCCATTTAGTCCTTTGTTAGTCTTGGATTTGAGTAATAACCTTGGAAAACCTATCTTCACTACTGGTTTTAGATGTTCATAACAATGGCATTATATCTTTATAGGGAAATCTACTTACCAGTCATGTTCCTCAACAATTTTTTCTTCTTGGAAATCTTACTCTGCTGGAAATCTCTTTCAATCTTCTTAATGGACAATTTTCTTAATGCCATTATGTGAAATGATTTTGATTATGCAAGTGAGATGCAATGCACTTCTTTTTTTTGTTTGCTTATGCAAATATTATGATGTGATGCATGGATGGATGAGTGATGTGATAATGTTTTCTATTGTATGCAAATTATGATACAACTAATATGCAACTATATGAAAATGATGTGTTTTGTTTAATGTCAAGTGTACTCAATCCATTGATAAGAGAGATAACCTCATTGTGAAAGTGTTACAGCTTTGGAAACCCTCTAGATATAGATGCAAATTTTCATGGATGCAAGCTATTTTAACCATGCAGATCTAATATTAAAATGTTGTCATTCATAATAGTCGATTTGTCATGATTTTTATCATCATTGAGCCTTTAAAATGTTAAAAGTTAGTACAAGCATCAATGGCATATTTAGACCATGATGACCTGAGTACTACTTCCATGATTTTTGATATTGCAAGTTAACACAAGCATCTAGGTATAATTAAACTGAGACAACCTGAGTATTTCTTGCATAAACAGACAAGAGTTAACCATTTTCTTATGATATTTTGGAATTCTATCAGTGATAATTTGTAGAGCATGTCCCATGAAAATTTGCATAGTAGTAATGATCAACTCATTGACAGCAGACAACAAAAAATCATACTCCAAACGAACTCCTCTAGTTCAATACATCATCAAGGTGCTCTAGAGATATGATAACAAAAATCAAGGTTCAACAACTCAACATTCATGCTATAATGATAAAGCCATTATTCAGAAGGAACATCATCCATTGAAATGTGCTTTGATTTTATTTTTTTGTTTGATATGGATGGTTGATGTGTTCATGTTTGTGATTGATGTTCAATGTTGGGTTGCACTATGATCATTATGTTTGTTGTGTTTCTCCTACTATTGTTTTTCTGTTGGTTCAAGCTCAAAGTTTATTGCCCCTAGTGAGTTTAGGATTTTTCCCTTGGCAGTCTAGGGTGAGACATGACTGCAATGCCAAGATATGTACATGAGGCCTTTTGATGATAGGTAGATGGATGGCAAAAGCAAATGGCGAAAGTGAATGGTTAGTATTCTCAAATAGATGGAAAAGCTAACCTATCACAAATAGCGCCTATTGCCAGGTTTTCACTACTTGTTTTTATTGCACTCTTTTAGATTTTATGATTTTTTTTTATTTTTCACCTTTTTTTTTGTTGTTACCAAGACACTTGTTTGCCAGGTTTTCATCAAGGCAACCATTTTTTAGGACATTTTCTGATGTTTTTTGTATTTTTCTAGGACTTTTTCTGATGCACTTAGATGAGTCAGGTGTAGAATTTCTTGAGATGTAGGCTGTTGAGGGGTTCATCAAACAAATCCCCTTCAAGTGTAGACAAATGATATGATCCTAATCCAAAGAATGATACAACAAAAAAGGGACCTAGCCATCTTGGTTCAAATTCCCCCTTCTTCTCTCGGTCTTGTTGATTATGGGGATTTTCTTTCAGGACCAACTCACCAACCTAAAATGTTCTAGGCTTTACTCTATGATTGTAACTTTTGGATATCCTCTACTAATAGGCTTTCAAGTGATCCATGTCATGCGAACATCGTTCATCCAATAGTTCCAATTTCTGTAACCTAGACACTCTATAATCCTCATCTAAAATGATCCCTTTTAGTGACACATGAAGTGATGGTAGCTCAACCTCAATAGGTAGAATGGCCTTTGATCCATAGACTAGAGCATAGGATATGGATCCTATCGGGGTGGGGATACTGGTTTTGTAAGCCTATAAAGTAGGGTTTAGTTGAACATGCCAATCACATCTAGCCTCATTGATAGTTTTCTTCAAGATTTTCAAGATGGTTTTGTTTGAGACCTTTGCTTGGCCATTTCCTCAAGGGGATAGTATGGTGTAGAAAACTGATGTTGGATATAAAACCTCTCATACAGTTCTTGAAAATCTTGATTCTTGAAAGGTCTATTGTTGTCTGTGATAATGGATTGAGGAATGCCATACCAAAAGATGATGTAATTCAAGATGAATGATGAAATTTGTTTTCCTATGATGGTGGTTAGGGGAACTGCTTCAATCCACTTCGTAAAATACTCTATGGCTATGATGATAAACTTATGTGCATTTGATGAAGATGGATGAATTTTTCCTACAAGGTCCAATCCCCACTAACAAAAAAAGCCATGTTGATGTGAAAGGTTGCAACTCTTGTGTTGGTGCATGTATCAAGTTTCCATGAATTTGACATTTTTGACACTTCTTGACATATTGAAATGACTCCTCCATATTTGGCCAATAATACCCAAAACGTAGGAGTTTCTTAGCTAAAGTTAGGCCACTTGAATGTGTGCCACACATACCATTATGAACTTCACATAAAGTAGTTTCAACTTCGTTATGTTCTAGACATTGAAGGAGAGTACCATCAAGACCTCATTTATAAATCATGTCAACTATTAAGGTATGTTGAGCTGCTTGTCAGATAAGGTTTCATTTCTGATTTCGGGATAAATCGGGTGGGAGGGTATTGTCTTTCAGATAAGTGTAGATTTTCCCATATGTGGAAACATCGACCTTGGCTAAATGGTAGATGAATTGGGATTCTGGGTTGTCATAGGATGGGTTGAATAGTTGTTCCACCATGAACTCATAATGGGCTCATTTTTTAGGTATTTACAGGAGAGAAGCAATGGTAGCCATGGCATCAACAACTTTGTTGTTTCCTCTAGGAATCTGCTCAAAATTTATCTCCACAAAGTACTTTTTGAATTCATCAACCATTATTTTATATGGAATCAACTTGTCATCTTTTGTTTGGTAATCATCATTCACCTGATTAATGACTAGTTGTGAATCGCCATAGACATGTAACTCTGTGATCTTCCACTCAACTGCTACTTTGATTCCAATGATCAATGCCTTGTATTTAGCAGTGTTATTGGTGCGGGGAAACATCAGTCTGTAGGACTTGGGAATGGTATGTCCTTGTGGCGAGATAAACAAGATTCCTGCGATCGATCCATGTTGTGTATAAGAGCCATCAAAGTACAACATCCATTGTCACATTGATAGTGTTAAGACATTAGCATCTGGAAATTCAATGCTCATTGGATGACCGTCTAGTAATGGTGCTTCAGCTAGTTGATCTACTATGGCTTGACCCTTGATTGTTTTTCTATCCATGTACTGGATGTCAAACTCGCTCAATACCATGACCCATTTGGCTAGCCTTCCTCTCAAGGCAGCTTTGCTGAGTAAGTACTTTAATGGATCAATTTTGGCTATGAGTTTGATAGTGTGAGTCAACATGTAATTTCTAAGTTGTTGGGTAGCAAATACTACCACCAAACAAGATTTCTCAATAAAAGTGTAGTTGATCTCGTAGTTGTTCAAGGTTCTGTTGATGTAATAAATTTCCCTCTCTTTTCTTGCTAAATCTTCCTATGCTAGTAGAGCGCCCAAAGATTTTTCAGTTGTTGCAATGTAGAGCACTAACAATTTTCCTTCAATTGGTGGTACTAGTATGGGAGGTGACATCAGATACTGCTTGAGTTGATTAAAGGTTGCTTCACATTTTTCATCCCATTTGAAAGTAACATTATTGTGGAGCAAGTGATTGAAGGGATGAGTCTTGTTCTCCAGTTGTGTGATGAACCTCCTAATAAATTGGAATCTTCCTTGCAATGATCTGAGTTGGTTGATGTTTTAAGGAGGAGGCATCTCCATGATGGCTTTAACTTTTGCAGGATCCACCTCAATTTCTTTGGCTGACACTATGATTGTTAGAATGATAACTTGAGAAATGAGATGTTGTATAATGCAAGAAATCTAAGTTCCTGCATGAGATTCATGATGCAAATGATAATGGTGATATTGACAATGGATAATGATGCTAAATTATATGATGTAAATGTTGTATAAAATCTAAGATGATAATGGAAATGTAAATGCTAAACTAAGCCATGATACTAAGTTAAAATGATACTATAATGCAACTTGCTAAATGATAAAATATTCTAAATGCTCAAACTATAAATGCTCCAAGTGCTCCAATGTTATTCCTACATGATAAGTATACTCAAAGATTTGATTGTTAAATGTTGTAGAATGGGGTTGTATTTATAGGATTTCCAAAGAATCTTGTGATGTGGCAACAATCAACAGTCAAGATTTCAACATGTGAGATGAACAGTGGAGATGAAAGAGGTTAGAAGGAATCATGAAGGATGTTCCCTTGACCAAAGGAAACATACCAAGTGTGTGAGGGAATAAAATGTGTGAAAAAGTCAAGTGTCCAAAGTTTTTTTTGAATTGGTTGAGGATAATTGCAATTTAAATATTAGACATATTTAAATTCATGTGACACTTAATGATATGGCAAGACGAAAAGTTGTAGACATGTGCCTAAATTCAAATTTGGGCTTTAAATTTAGGGAAAATATTATTAATTAAATAAAACAAACTATTTGAATTTCTTTATTTAATTAAAATAGAAGAATGTGATTTTAGATTGAAGAATTGGAAGAGTGTGAACTATATAAATAAATTTAGAATTTATTTATAAGTAGATGAAATAAAAGATTTACTAATTAAATAACTGGTATTTAATTAATTGTTTGGCTTGACCAATTTTAGGTGTATACACAAATAAGTACAAAACAATATAGAGGAGAAAAAAAGTAAACAACTATATGTAGATGAGTAGAATTAACAAAGGAAACCTACCAAATATAATAATACTATAGTCCCCTTCTAAGATATGATCATTAGAACTTGAGCCCTTATTCCATACTATTAAAATGATTCATATCATACAACTATAGCCCTTATAAAATAGAGGCACTTGTACATTGAATTAATAACATGTATATAATATATTTTTGTAAAGAAATTATACTTCAATTGTTGTTAAGGAAATTTAAATGGCTTTTACAATTTACAGAAGTAATCAGAACTAATATGTAGTAATTCATATATCATTTGTTAAAGAAAAATTGTTGATGCTTTCAAATAATGTTAAATAAGGTGCTCTTATATGTTGAATTGATAACATATATATCATATATCTTTATAAAGAAAGTGAATATAGAAAAAGAGCATAGGTTCATAACATAGGGGTTTTATACTAAATTTTGGAATGCTTCACCAAACTTACTATAAATATAAAGGGAAAAATGGGATGGGTGATCCCACAAAGTTGGTTTACAATTTTTGGGAGGTGAGTCCTAAAATAGAGGCACTTGTACATTGAATTAATAACATGTATATAATATATTTTTGTAAAGAAAGTATACTTCAATTGTTGTTAAGGAAATTTAAGTGGCTTTTAAAATTTATAGAAGTAATCAAAACTAATATGTAGTAATTCATATATCATTTTTCAAAGAAAAATTGTTGATGCTTTCAAATAATGTTAAATAAGGTGCTTTTATATGTTGAATTGATAACATATATATCATATATCTTTATAAAGATAGTGAATATAGAAAAAGAGCATAGATTCAGAACATAGGGGTTTTATACTAAATTTTGGAATGTTTCACCAAACTTGCTATAAATATAAAGGGAAAAATGGGATGGGTGATCCCACAAAGCTAGTTTTCAATTTTTGGGAGATTCTAATTTTTGCTAAAATCACATATTTTTAGAAAATATAATGATTTAAGCCTTAAAAATTTCCATTTAAAGCATTCCAATTGAAGAGGGTTTGATCAAACTACCTTAGATCAAACCCCCTTGGATAGAACCCCACTAGTTTTAAACCATACCTATAACAAAGTCTCCTTTACACCTATCAAAATGTTAATAAAAAATCACTTTTGATTTACCTTTTGGGGGATCAAATGAATTCATTTAAAATTTATTTTTTGTAAGTATGTATTCCTTATTAGAATCTTCCCAAAAAGTATAATTTTAAATAAATTTAATTTTATTATTATATTTATTTTTTATTTTTGTGACATTTTGTCTGTAGATTCTAAATATATTTTTTTCAAAATTTTTGGAACCAGATTGCACTTCTTTTTCCATCTCTTTCGAAAACTAGTGTTTTTTAGTAAACACCATTTTTAAGTAGTGACACTCATTGTATAACCCCTTTTTTAAGTAGTGACACTCACTGTATAACACAACTTTTTTTCCATGAAGGATAAAATTCTAATTTTTTCAAATTTATATTTGTAACTACGATATCTAGTGCTTCCAATTGGTTTCATAGTGTTTTATTGAATATTTTTTCCTTAATCAGGTTTTGAAGTCAAACCAAGTACAATTAAAAGATAGGCAGACTGTATAACACAACCTTTTTTTGTATGTATCGAAATTCAATTTCTTTTTGTTGGATCAAGGACTTCAATATTTGGTGCACTCATATTTTTCAATTTCTTTTGATAATCTTCTATTTTTCCACATGTGTAGAATAGAGAACTTAATTTTTGGTGAAAAACCTACATTCACAAGAAATTATAGACCAAATGTCATAGTTTAGCCGATATAGGTGCCCGAAAGTGAAGATTTAATTAGAAAAAATTAGTTCAGTGTCCAGTTTGGCCAAAAATTGTAAACCAATATTGTGGGATCACCTAGATGTAATGAACCTACATATTTCTATTTCATTTAGGAAATGAGATCATCCAAGATAGAATTAAATTTCAACCTTTAGGTGAGTCAATTCTATGGAAGATCTAGCAATTTTGTTTATGTGTGTGGATGGGGTAAATATGATTGAAATGCACTTTTTGGAGATGAAAATAAGATAGAAAATGACCTCAAATTTGTAAACTAAGATCTGATTCATGTAGATGTAGCATAACTCTAATAGAAACAATCAATTTTATGCAAATTAGATGAGTGGAAGACACTTAAAACTTACCTCAAAATTAGTTGTAGAGTGTTAAAAAATGGTTCAAAGTGTCCAGGCCCCCCCTCTTCCCGTCCAAAAATGGAAAATGGGTCTTGAGATAGCTTTTTGAACTGAATTTTTGGGAGCCTTTGAAGACAAATCTAGGATGCAATTTCCCACTAGTTTCATGCAAAAATGATAGAAAATGAGCTCAGGATATGAGTTTCTATGATCTTGACAACTTTTCTTGCAACTTTTACAATTTTGCACTTTAGAGGTCTTCAATCTTCGATTTTCCTTCAACCTAGAAAATCTACAACACAAATACAAGAGGAAAAAATTATTCATTTTTGGTCAAAGGGAGTTTGCCTTGGCCAAGCCCTGTTTTTGGTAATTAAACATTGAAATGAAATAATGAAAGCATGAAATGAATGATGAATGAACAATGTTATGTTACCACTTAACAAACCCTTGAATAAACCTTTGAATTTAGATCTACAACTTGCATGAATTTTTTTCAATGGATGTGGATCTTTGATGTTTGAGATAATGATTTGAATGCTTGACTTGATCTTTCAAACCTATTAAATCACAATGTTAGCTCCAAAAACATGCATGATTGAAAAATACTTTGACATGATGCTTGAGATCTTGATTGTTATAATAAATCCTTGATAATTTTTCTCTCAAATGATCTTGAAAAAATATCTGATCTTGTGAAAGTTCTCTCAATTGTACTCTTGAAATCTAATGTTAACTTGATAAAATAACCTTGTATTTATAGACATTTATCCTTAATTTCCCAAAAATTAAATATTACAAGCTGACTTTTGAACTTAGAATTTGGGATGACAAAAATAGTGCCAAAACATGTTTTAAAAATGAGTTCCAAGGCCTAGGGATGACCAATTCGCCCATGGGAAAAGGGGTTTGAGGTCCCTATTCCTAAAACACACATTGCTCAAGGTGTTTAATTACATGTTTTCATTAATTGTTGTCAAGTTTCCTCTTTGGAAAATGTAATTTATTAGGCTTCTAGATGTAAAATAGGGCTTATTAACTCAAATTAAGTCCAATTTAATTAATAGAGCCTAAAAAAAGTGTGAAAATGTAAAGGAGTACATTTTCAACACTAAATTAAGGCATTATTAAGTCCATTTTAATTAGGAAGGCCAACAAAAAGTGTGAAAATGTAAAGGGATATATTTTTCTACACTACATTTAACACCCACTTTATTGAGAGAATGACCTTGTGTCAAACTCATACTAAAGTAGACAAATACGTGTCAAGAGGGGACCAAGTGTACAAATATTGATGGGATAGGATGAAAAAGATCAAGGAGGTGACCAAGTCCCCAGGATCCAAGATCCTATGGAAAACCAACATAAGAACAAAGGGACATGCACAAGATGTATGATATGAAGCAACAAGACAAGATACAAAAACATACGATGTCAAAGAATTAAAGAAAGAAAAGAAAAGAAAAAGAAAAGGGGTGGATCAAGCCTTGACTATTTTTCCAACTCGATGTGAATCAAGCCTTACTTGTTTGTCCAAAAAAACATTTGCAAGTAGAAACCTGCTGTCCATTATGCAAACAACAATGCATGCTCACATGGGCTAGTGAAATATGTTGTCCACTAGGTGAGCCCCCAAAAAGTGGCTAACTAAGAGAATCTTATTAGGATCCCATAACTATACCAAATTTATACCTCTGATAACTCTAATAATGTGCCACACAATATGAACTTCAAGCACTTATGAACAAAAATAACTCCACTAGCAAGCAAGATGTGTTATGCTTGGTGGCCATGAAAAGAATGGTTAGAGCTTCACAAGGGTAGCAAGCTGCATTATGCTAAACACTTAAGAAAAAAATGAAAATAGGATAAAACAAATTCAAAGGGATTTTTCTTAGTTCATGAAAGGTATTAACTTAGGGAACATTGTGCCTAATGTATCCAAAGAGGACAAGTCGAAGGATAAAATATTCACAACTTAGGGAATACAATCTATAGCATCACCACTAAGAGGAATTTTGTATGCCAAATAAGGTCACACTCTTGAAGGACATCAAACCCAATGACACCACCAAGAGGAGGACACATTAGATGAAGTAAGAAGATTGCACTAAGAAACACAAGATACAGTCAAAAATTTCAAAATTATAATTCCAATGTATGCCTCCACTTTAAAGAAATTGCTAAACACCATTATGTGAGAAATTAATTTAAAGTAGAAAATGATAAATTCTAACAACAAAGAAGACATGAGACCTTAATTTGAAAGCCCTATGTCAAGCATGTCATATGTTTCCAAATGAAGCTACGTCATGAAGAGGGCATGCCCCCAAAATGCAATGCTAAAGATAACATAGAAAGAAAGTATGTCACATGTGAGCCAACCTATGGCATGTCATCCACATCCCAATCTTTCTCTTATATATACATGGAAGGTGGTCAACTACCCAAAAGAGACAGCAACAAGTTCTATACTAGAACAAAGCTACCTAACCCCTTGCCCCCCAAGGGAAAAAGGTGAGCAAAAAATGGATGATGATATGCTGCTCCTTTCAAAAAGGAAATATGATTGTATAAATCCAATTTTGTACATTCATACATGGTAGTGAATATGCTATATGATAATAAAACCACCATATGACAAGAAGCAATAGTTCATGTTATTGATTATAATGTGTAGAAAAAGTGAAACAAAGAAAAATAGGTACTATCCAAGATGGATTAACTGAATGGATGCAACCTATTTTCACTTTTATTTTGTTCAATTATTAAAATTATAATGCATAAATGAATATTAGAATTCAAACCTAACTGATCTAGCAGTAAAAAGTTAGGTTTTAAGAGGATCAAATGCTATGTACCTATTGAAAAAGGTGCTTTTTCAAGCCTCGTTGAGGACTCATTCACCTTATGGCCAATGGGTCCTGGCTACCTGGTTCTAGAAAATCAATTTTTGCACTCCCAAATCCTAGTCAGAGACTGTTAGAAACCTAGAAATAAATCTTGTAGCTCAGTTTATGTGATTTTGCAAGAATGATGACAACTTTGATAACTTTATAATTTTTCTCTCCAATTGGTCTTCAACTTGAAACTTCCAATCACATATCAAAGAGGAGAAAATGTTGTTTTGTTAGGGAATATGGGTTTAGGGAATATGGGTTTTCCTTGGTCAAACCCCATTTTGGTAATTAAACCTCGAAATGAAACAATGCATAAAGGAATGATGAATGAACAACAATATATAACAACTCACCAATCCTTAATTGAAATCTTGGAGTACAAACCAACAATCTAGCATGAAGTGGCCTCAATCAATGTATATATTGATCATAACACTTGATTAGAAACAACACCTTGAATATGCTTGAATTTATCTTCAATGCTACATCAACACATTAGCTCAAAAACATGCATGATGCACTAGATCTTTGACATGATGATAGGACTCTTGATTGAGGCAATAATCTTCAATAAATCTTCCCTTGAATTCCTTAGAAATGCTCTTGAATGATCTCTTGATCATAAGTTTTCTATAATGCTTGGTGACTTGAAATTGCTAGGTGAAACTAAGTGAAGTATAACCTTGTATTTATACATATCTTATCCTTAATTCTCAAAATTCAAATAACACAAGTTGAATTAAATCTAGGATTTGAAATCATTAAAATACCACCAAAAACATATCCCAAGGTGGAGTACTAGGTCCAAGTGAGGACCCATTCGCCTGTGGTGAATGGGTCCTAGATTACTTAGCTCGAACACACTTTGAGGATTGTGAAATGTTATGTGAAAATAGCGTCCTAGGACCTAGTGAGGACCCATTCATGAGGTGGTTAATGGGTCCTAGGTCACTAACCTAGGACACACCTTAAAAAATCAAGTGTTGTGTAATATCATTTATGAATGTCGAGCTTTATCCCTTGGAATCTATAATTAATTAGGCTTGGATTTGAATTAAAGGGGCCAATTAACTCTAATTAATTAATAAATCCCTAGATTAGTATGAAAGTGTAAATTACATTACAACACTAAATCAAGGAAACATTAGGCTCATTTTATTATTAATTATTCCCAAATTAAGTGTGAAAAGGGGATAAATTTTTTGACACTACATTTTACCACCACTTTAGTGAGGGTATGACCCCATTTAAAACTCACACTAAAGTAGACATTCAATACACTTATGTATGTAGCAATGATAAAGACACACAATGTAACACCCCGCTGTGCAAACCCCGAAGGAACAAATAAAAACGCAACAATTTTTTCTTAAAGAACATAAGAATTGTACTTAAGTATTCCAACATAACAATGTTCTAAGTTTCACAACTAAATCCCTTGGGGTACATGAGGTGACATTACTAAACTAACCCATAACATGATAATAGATTAAACATTAAATAACCAATAACGTAAATCCAATCATCATGACATCAATTATACATTCATCCACAATATCGAGAAAGATGTGAATATACCAAATAAAACCATACATACAAATGACCATAAAAGAATCATAAAGATATAAAGTATATATATATTTCTATTGATACAACGCAACTTAACAATCTTCACAAATGGTAGTACAAGAATGAATCACATGATGTGATAGTACAATACATACGTCTGAAAACACATCTCAATAATCACATATACAAATTACATCATAATCCTACCAACATACGTGGGAGTTGATACATCCATAAATAAATTACATCTAAAGTATAAACATACATCTGGTACATAAGAACACTGGATCAAGAGCATCTGCCAAAACCCTTCAATGAAAGACACAACTTCATCCAAGGGGAACCCAACGGAGTGTGAAGCACGTTCCACCCAACCACCCTTGTGCTGGGAGTAAACAAGGAAGGATCCCCGACCAAGCACATCTAACAGTAACACAAGACTAACTCCAGACAAGATAACATAATATCACAAGACCACACCAAAAACTAAACAACGATAAATTACCAAAAGTCATAACAATTGACCACTTCGAAACATAACAATAAATCACTTTCCAAATATTAATACAATAAGTCACGACACACATCATCAATAAATATCAAGTCATAATATCAATAGACTACTTCCAGAGGACTCCAATAAAACAATACAAATGGAATGTTAGAGGAGAGTGTCATCACATGGCTTCACATGGATTATCCAGACAACCTATCACAAGGTGTCGCCTCGATCTATACACGGATTATCCAGACAACCTAGTTCAAGGTGTCACCTCCATCTATGGTTCTCCTGATAGCCTATCTCAAGGCACTGCTCCATAGGGTTACTCATGCGAAATCCTTAACCTTTCATGAAGATAAGGCAACGATCTTGCCAACCACAGCCTTCTCAGTCCCCTTTAGTCTGTGATAGCACTAACAAGCGAATGAGGCATCACAATTATCTTATTAATGTTTAATCCCCACCCATAATTAATTACCTAGATTATCACTGATTACTCTAATTCTATGTGGGTTACCTTGACAGCCCCTTTGTGTGTCGGCCCCCACTTAGAGCCACTCTCTCTAAACACTCAACACAAAATATCCAACACAAAAGAATTGTATCAACAAGAAATATTGATCCAATCAAATGGATCCTCCGTGAGGCATAACCATCTCGCCAAAATATATGAAACACATCCATGGTCAAAACATAGGCCAAGCATCAAAATACGAGATCACAATTACACATCAATATCCCCGCCTCTGGAAGTCCTAAACAACAACTTAAGTTCCTATAACAGGATAAGCTAACTCTAGGGTTTTCCCACAAGACATAAACCCGAACAAAAGAAAACCAAAATAGACTCAATGAATAGTCTCAAGAGAAAGCAATTTACACAAAACAATGCCACACAACTAATTTCAAAACATAATAAATTTTACCGATAATTAATCAATTACTTGAGAAAATACAATTAGATTTAAAGCACATAATTTATCCCTAATTTCCTCGATTACACTATAACATTGCAACTTGTTAAATTATCGATTTCTTTCTTAACTATAACAATATAAATAGCTATCCAACACACACACACACACACACACACACACACACACACATATATATACATGTATATATGCCTTTATACGTATATACATATATACATATATAAAAATAAAATATATATATATATATATATATTAAAATATAATATTTAAAACTCATAAAAATTAGCAATAATTATATATATATATATATATATATATATATATATATATAAATATATATATATATAAATATATATATATATATATATATATATATATATATAAATATATATATATATATAACACAAAAATCACATTAAATCGAATTTTAATACCAAAAGAAAATGGTACACACCCATGGGAAAGCCACAGTACTATGTACTGTGGCGGGGGGTACGCAACCCCCACTGGCTGTGCCCAGCAGCCTCGGCTGTTGTGCGCAGTTGGTGGTGACTGCGTATTGCAGCCACTGGGGCCATGGACAGTACGGCCTCGGCCGGCCGCCCACCCCCAAATGATAAACAAAAATTTTATTTTATTTTATTTTATTTATATATATAATTTTATAAATTATTTCCCAGTCATTGAAAAATGATAAACGCATATTATATATATATTTTTAATATATATATATATATATTTTGCATGAAATTTAAAATATATAATCACAAAAATATTTTATTCCATGAAAATTTGCAGTACACAGGCTCTATAAATTATGTAGATTTAAAATAAAATAAAATAATAGATAGAATATATAATACATATAATTACTTATTTATTCAGTATATATATATATATATATATATAAGTGGATATATATATATTTATCCAAAATTTATAAAATAAGTAATATGAACAATTAGATTTTCATACCAGACACAAAATAAATTGAGCAAATAAATTCAACCCATAATACAACGATTTTTCCACTCAAGTCAGAATCTCACCACTAGTTTTATTGAAGAATTTCAGATTATTTCATACTAGTTTTCAACAAAGATTCAAGAATTTAACACAAAAAAATAAAATCCTCTTTCAGACAAAATATCAATTTAACGTATGGCAGACATGATTTCTTTCCAAACAAATAATTTCTCAACTCAATTTTATTGAAGAATTTTGAAAGGTTTAACTATCGTTTTCAATAGAGAAAAGCAAAGGTTTAACAACCAAATTCTCACTCAAAGAAAAACCCTTTTAGAACACAAAGAAAGTAATTTTGAACATGACAACAAGATTTTGTTCACAGATTCAAAAAGAAGAAAACAATAAGTTTAAGGGGACCTGGAGTCCTTCGTTTGATGTAGAATCCCCTCGGTAGCTTTTTCTCAATTTCCTGCCTTCAGCACTCTTTTGAATCAATCTTTTCTTCAAAACAATTCTTTTACCCCGAAGAACCAAAAAAAACTATTTTTCTTTTCTTTTACAGACCAAAAACCAGAAAAAACCCTTGTGTGTGTAAAATCCCCCCCTCACAATAAAAATAACTAATAATAAATAAAGCTCATCTTTTTCCTCAAAAATCCTCTCCCTTCATTGGTTCTTTTCTTGCTTTTAAAAGCACACACTTATCTCACAATTTTAATTAAAAATAAAATATTTTCCTTAAGATATTATCCTCACAATATTTTCGCATCTGATTTTCTAATTTAATATCAAGAAAAAGATAATATATAATTATTATCATCATTATTAATTTAAATTAATTACTTACACTTTTAATTAATTAAATAACTTTTAAATTTACTATATATTTTAATTTCAACATTTTACTAACTTACAATTAATTAAAGCAACAAGACAATATTAATTAATCTTATAAAATAAGATTAATTAATTAACCACTAACCATAAATAAAATAAATAATCAACAATCAAACAATACAAATACAAGGACACAATTAAAATCATGACACAACAAAACTCACAATGGAATGATGAACTTGGGACGGGGAGACTTCCTTATCAAGTCCCTTTTTCAACATTGTACCCGTTGTGTTAATTTAATGCTTGCCCTGTCCTGCCGAAGTAGGTGGAATCGAGACTTTATTCCTACAAATCCTGCATACAAATAAACGTAAAGTAACATGTAAAACTCCATTGCAGACACATTGTGAAAGGAGAATGCGGGGTAGCAGGGCGCTCGCAAGCAAGTGAAGCTACTCCATCCTTTCACCAAGACTTACTAACAACTACATCAAAAATCATAGCATCATAGAATCACAACATCGATATATACATTATTAATGAAAACCATCGCATAATCAAATAATCTAAACACCACATAAAGTATCATAAATCATCGTAATAATGTCAAATGTAGCAAACAACTAAACTATGCATCCACACACACCGAGTTGGTGAACTAATCACCATCACAAACCAGTATCACACTAACACATAAAAGTAACAAATAGTAGCGAAGAGTATTAGCAACATGGGGGTATTACATCCTCCCCCCCTAGAACATGGCTTACTCCTGGAAGCCAGTAACAAAATATGGGTAATCCTCTCTAATCTGGGATGCATCCTCCCACATCATTGAAGTCACATCATTTGGGTCCTACTGAACCCACAAACACCTGATATGCTCTACCTGCATCGCCTACCGTTGGCTCAGAAGTAGCTGGTATCTGACTATAACCCGTAGTACTCCCTTGTGGACACTGCCTCGCAATATGTCCCTGCTGCCCACATGAAAAGAAGCCTGTGCTTCACCCAAATCCTCTGACACCAGACGGTGCACTCGATTGTTGAAAGCTGCCTTGTGAAGGTGTCGACTGTGTGCTTTGTGTCGGCTGCATGAAACAATTTGGTCTATTACGTTGCCAACTTCAGATCTTCCTGTTATGAGATCTATCTCCCTACGGAGACTACGAGTTCTCAAGTCTCAACTGGGAGTGTTGTTGCTGCTCACCTTTAGTGGCTGCTTGATGGCCTTTAGAGGACCTTGCAGCTAGGACCAGACCTCCATGAGAAACGACACCCAATGTTGGTGCATTGCCGATCTAAACTCCTGTGTGTCCTCTGAATGCCATAGCCAAATTTTCTTCTACTAGCTGAGCCTTCTCAACCACTACCTCCATTGTCTTTGGCTCGAAGACTCTAACTCCACTGGTGATTCGGGCATTTAAGCCTCGAACGAAATGTTGAACCAACATTCCCTCATCATGATTGATTCCTGCATATTGTTTTAATTCATAGAATCACCGCTCATACTATTCAACGGACATCAACATCTGCCTAAGGTCATGAAACTCATCCATCCTACGTTGCCTCCAATGATCAAAAAGGAAGTGAGCCCTAAACCTATCCAGAAATAACTCCCATGTAACCATGTTGATATCCAAATGTAACTTTTTCTCTTCCAGCCGCTACCAAGTAGATGCGAAGCCTCTCAGGTGCATGACTGTGCACCGAGCTTTGGTATTGCTACCATAGGGGTGCATCAGGAAGCATCAATCCAAATCAATTAACCATGTTTCCACTTCTAGACCTCCTCCAGAACCATCGAATGTAGGTGGGTGTGCTCTCATCAAATCTCTCAAATGACCATCTATCACTGCATCCTGATCCGTCGTTACTTCCCTTCGCCTTGCTGACCTTTCCCTTTCTCTCTCAACCTGCGGCTCTTTCGTCCTAGGTCCCAATCAATCAAGAATCTCCCCTAGAAGGTGCTACAACTATCCATCAAAACCAGGTTGTCCTGGGTTCTAACCACCTCCTGATGGATTATGTTGAAGACTCAGTCGTTCCTCGTGCTCTGAACCATGGGAACTCGGTGGTGATGGACTTCGGTGGTTGGCTCTACGGCCACTACCTCGGCCTCTTTTTTGGCCACGTCCTATACCTCGAGGCATGATCTTGTACAAAAATTAGAGTTATCTAAGATCAAGAGTTAACACAAAGGTTTCCTAATGGACACAAACTACCCAGAGAACCGAGTGTTAGCAACCTTGGCTTTGATACCAAGTTGTAACGCCCTGCCGCACAAACCCCAAAGGAACAAATTAAAATGCTACAACTTTTGTTTAAAGAACATAAGAATTGTACTTAAGTATTCCAACATAACAATGTTTTAAGTTGCATAACTAAATCCCTCGGGGTACATGAGGTGACATTACTAAACTAACCCATAACATGATAATAGATTAAACATTAAATAACCAATAACGTAAATCCAATCATCATGACATCAATTATACATTCATCCACAATATCGAGAAAGATGTGAATATACCAAATAAAACCATACATACAAATGACCATAAAAGAATCATAAAGATATAAAGTATATATATATTTCTACAGATACAACGCAACTTAACAATGTTTACAAATGGTAGTACAAGAATGAATCACATGGTGTACTAGTACAATACATCTGTCTAAAAATACATCTCAGTAATCATATATACAAATTACGTCATAATCCTCCCAACATATGTGGGAGTCGAGACATCCATAAATAAATTACATCTAAAATATAAACATACATCTGGTACATAAGAACACTAGATGAAAAACATATGCCAAAACCCTTCAATGAAAGACACAATTGCATCCAAAGGGAACCCAATGGAGTGCAAAGCACGTTCCACCCAACCACCCCCATGCTGGGAGTAAACAAGGAAGGATCCCCGACCAAGCACATGTAACAGTAACACAAGACTGACTCCAAACAAGATAACATAATATCACAAGACCACACTAAAAAATAAACAACGATAAATTACCAAAATTCATAACAATTGACCACTTCAAAACATAACTGTTGTCACCCAGAAATGCACCCTATGCAAAGTTGTAAAGAACTAAGCTTTCTAGTGAAACATTAGATCACTCCAAGGCTGTGGGTCACCTGAAATTGGAGTGAACCTCCGGAGAAGGCTAGCCTCCTTTGGTGTCACCTAAACTACTGATCCTTTGAAGGGAAAAGGGGAAGGAGAGTACATTTAAAAGCAAAAATTAACTCTAAGGTGATGCACCAAAATAACAGGAACAATGAGATACTCAATTCACATCTGAATACTGACTATGAACTTAAGATTACACATCAAATTCTATAAGCCTTACACCAATGTTTCACAACAGGTTCGATTCACACACTTTTTCTAGAGAGGAAAGAAAGATTTTCACAGACCAAAATCCCTGTGTGACTATGTGAACACAATTTGTGACTTGTATAATGATACTTTTGCAAAGGAAGGCATGAAACACAGGATAAAGTTATGAAGGAATGAAAGAAATTCACAAAAATAACTTAATCATGAACCTGAAATGCACAACACTCTGCAAGAACAAGATGGAAATCTGAACACTAATAGTCACCAAGGAAAACTTTATATAACATGCTCCAAACTGAGTTACAAAAGCTTGTTAATCTGAGAGAGGACTGTAAAAGGGTCACAGACTTCAGAAAAAACAATTAGAGAACTCCTTTACAAGAAGGAAAAAATGCCTTATATAGAAAAGACCTCGGCCAATTAGGGCTTACAAAAAATATCGGGGTCAGAAAGATCTATCCTTAGATCTTTTGATTGAGAATAAAATGCAGCATCCCCGCGTGTCCTGGCTATGAAGAGTCATCCTCGAGGGAGCCTTCTTCAGATATTCTTTAGCTACTGCATTCCTTCCGATCCTGGCATTGTGTCCTAGCTGAACCACCTTGGTTGAACGCCTTGAATGCCCTGAGTTCATAACAGATACGCGTTACATTCACATTCTGTTGATGTCATTCATCCTGGTCAGACTGTCAACAATTCACCTATAGCTCTCCTTGATTGGTTGGGCACACCACACGTAGACTCTCAGGCGGTCAAAACTTCCCCTGTTGAATCGCATGTTGGTGAGACACTAATCATGTCTCCCCGATGCGATTGGGTCTTCCCGCAACTGTTGGCATAGCATGGAGCTATCCCTAAGAGTCCTATTGAGCACAATAGATCATACTGATGTCGCCTCTGTGGTCACCAAGAGAGTCATTTGTCAATGAGACAATCTACCGAATGCAAAACATTACCCCAAGAACCCCCTTACCGGTCTGGCAAGAGCTCATTGATGTCACCCCGAAAGCGTTTCATTCTACCGAGTTCCAGATTTCCTTCAGTGAGACATTGGCCCGTTGGTCAGACATTACAGTGAATTGATCTTCTCTCGGTGATCTCCTTCATGTCATTGAGACACTGGCCTATCGGCCAGACCTGTCCCGAAACCTGATTCCTTTTGATTGTTGGGGAGACCCTATGACTTCGGTGAGACCTCATTTCATATGTCGGCAAGAGGCCATCAATGTCTCCCTAAATTCATTTTACCTTGCCGAGCTCTGCCTTCCTTTTGCCAAGAGATCACCAAGTCAGGGACACCTTTCTCCGACTTCGAATGCTATACCAAAGGTCTTCATATCGGTGAGACTTGGCAGGTCGCTGAGACATTCCCAAGCGCTTTGTCCTTCGGCAGGCTCCTTTCCTTGTTGGGGAGACAACCTTACTTCGGCAAGACTTCTTGCCGAAGTTGTTTTCTCAACGAAGCCCTTTTTTTTTTGGTGAGACATCACCAGTTTGCCGAGACCATATGCCGAAATACATCTCTTGCTGAAACCTGTGTTGGTCCGGAAGACTTCACTGGTTGCTAAGACTTATGCTGAACTCTTCATTCTACCTGAGCACAAGCAGTCTGTGTGACTTTCTCACATCGTTGAGACCTCTCACCGACAGTGTTTCCTCTAGCGAGAGTTTCCCCGAAGACTTGCCACCATCCGCTATCGGCAAGACATTGAACCTTCGCTAGGACTTCTCATCGAGTGTTGTAGGTCACCCCAAAGCCCGTGGTCACCGTGAGTCTCGCCGAATGACGATTGAATGGCCTATCGGCCAAAGAAATCCACGTGGTAAGAGGTCATACCGAACCCCTCTTGTTATAGCAATAGGCTCCACAGTGACACGTTCGGCAAGACAAAGACCAGGTCACAGTGACTTGTCAAAAATGGAATGTATCAAGCAGCCAGTCGGCTAGACAATGAAAATTTCATGCTGACCTGGCTCTAATGGAGATTGAGCATAGAATATTGAGGCATGTTTCCAATAGAGCAGGCCTCCCAACTGACATCCTTTCCAAACGTCATTAGATGCATGAAGTAACCCTCAATGGAAATAGTTCATTTTTCCCTTATGAACATCTGTAGCATAGATGTCTTGCCTGATTGAACCTGAGGGTGAAAAATTAGGTAACATTTATGGTGACCTTTGTTGGATGTTTGCCTACTAAACATGAAGACCAGTAGCCTAGGCCTATCCATTGGGCACGAAGTCATTGGGACAACTCAGAAAAGATAAAGAGTAGCTTTGCACATGGCTGTAACTCATCTTGAGACTTACTAGAACACTTGGAGACTTATTTAAAACAAGAAAAACTAGAAAAAAAAAAACTATTTACATGTGTTGAAACAACACTTAGGGAAATAAATAGCAACTAAACCTACCCTACACTAACCAGTAAGAAATTGATCAAACAAACCCATTGACATGTTGGGTAAAATAACTGCCCTTTTTAACAAATTTACAATATTTGCCATGCTGGAGAACAACTAAAGAGAAATGAAGTATGCATGACAATTCAACTGATGGCTGCAAGATCTCTTGTAGAACATATCCAGGCTTACTAACCTTTCCATACGGAATGTAAACATTCCCATTCTGATGTGGAAAGGTAACTTGAGTGCACTCCTCCTGAGCAGTACCCTCATGCTTGGGTGTAGGATTCGTCCTTGGTGTTGTATTGGAATCCATTTGAGCTAAGTACCTGATTGGACAGCCCCTGGTAAGGGTAAAGCTTGAACCCTCCTTGCTGGCCTCTCGTTGATCTCTAAAGACTTCATCTTTTCCTTGAAAAGATGTTGATTGGAGGTAAGATGCAGGTTGTTCCTTGGCTAGTATAGTTTGATCTTCTGGGATAAGGAGCTAATATCCCTATTGGATAACTGAAAACAAATCCTCAAACTGTTGTTCATTATGCTCTTTGTCCATGACAGAATACGCCTCCTTTTCAACAAAGTGGGGGAGCTCATCCAATAAGTTCATAGGCTCAATGACATTACCTTCAACAACCTCTTCAATAGTCTCACCATCTTGAATGGGCTGATCACATGCTTCCCTCTCACATGATACTAGTTCATCATCTATGTTGGAACAAAAAGCTTCTATGATATCATCTAACTCATAATTTTGCATTGAATCTAGATGAATATTATCATTCAATTGCTCCATACCAGGCATAGATTCTATCATGCATGTGAGATCTTGATCTTCATCGACAAATTGAGGAAGCTCATTGAACAAGTCAGCAATATTCTCTGGCCGATCCAAATCGATTGGTAGACCAGGAACCTTCAGGTTTTCTTCCACTTGCTCAACATAACTAGGTAGTTGATCAAATAAAGAAGTCAATTTTTCTTCTTTATGTGGCCCCTTTTCCAATGAAACTTGGGTATCCTCTGCCTGCAAGTGAAGATCTTCAACTGTCTGTTGTCCTAATTCTTGCCTCTCCTCCTATTTGAGCTTTTCTTGCTATAGCAGGTAGCATGCTACAACTAAATGCATTGGGTTTACTTTGCTAATTCTCTCCTTTAGGAGTAAGTCATCTGGATCAATGGTCTGCTCTTGAGGGATGATGGACTGATCCTGTTCAGGTACTACATGCTCTTCCATCGAATTGAATCCCTTAAAGCTTGGAATCTCAACCCAAGAAGACTTACTAGGGGAGTCAAGAGGCTGACTTTGCCTAAAGTTGGCAATCTTGTACTTGGGAACCTCTTGTTCAGAAAATTTTAACCTCATTTCTACCTTTTTTATAGCCAGTTGTTGGGTAAGGTTCTGTACAAATTGCTTCCTTTGCAGCCCCTCCATTAGTTGGTGCTGATAGTTAGAGTAAGCTTGAGTATTCTGCACCTTAGCAGAGAGCAGCTTCATTTGTTCTTCCTTAGCAACTATTTCCTGTTCAAGGCCTTCCTTAAACTGGACTCTTTTTGCCACCCTTTCTTGATCATAAAAGTAGACTTACTCAACCATTTCTTGCTATTGCATAATAGTACCCTGCTGCATCTTGATATCAACCAACATCTTAGATAGACATGCAAGCATCTTACTAATATCGTTAATCTTCATATTGTGAATACCTTGACTGAGATCCCACAATGTATGGTCAATTTGTTGGAGCAAGTCCAATACACTTTGATATGGATGTGTAGGAGCAACATACTCATGATATGGAGGGTAATAGTAAGCATATTCATGAACATTTGACATCTTTTCAATCCAAGAGCTGGGAACTCAGAATAACAGATTATTTTGAGACATACCGACACTTGTGCCTGTGAAACTAGAAGATTTGAGCTCAGAGTCGCCAGGTGTTTTTCAAACTACCTCCAAAGGCTGGAAGATACCGAGGTAGACAAAAAATCCCTCAGTATGTTGAATTTATCAATGAGGCACTGGTACACGGAGTCGCCATGATATGCTGATGTTAACCTCAGAAAGGCATGAATCTTATTGGTTGCATATCAAAACCAATAATAGATATGAAAATTTTCAAACTGTCTGCTTGACAGTCCCACCAGGCATGCTAGAAACTATTGTCACCCAGAAATGCACCCTATGCAAAGTTGAAAAGAACTAATATTTTTGGTGAAACATTAGATCACTCCAAGGCTGTGGGTCACTTGAAATTGGAGTGAACCTCTGGAGAAGGCCGGCTTCCTTTGGTGTCACCTAAACTACTGATCCTTTGAAGGGAAAAGGGGAAGGAGAGTACATTTAAAAGAAAAAATTAACTCTAAGGTGATGCACCAAAATAACAGGAACAATGAGATACTCAATTTACATCTGAATACTGACTATGAACTTAAGATTACACATCAAATTATGCAAGCCTTACACCAACATTTCACAACAGTTTCGATTCACACACTTTTTTTGGAGAGGAAAGAAATATTTTCACAGATCAGAATCCCTGTGTGACTATGTGAACACAATTTGTGACTTGTATAATGATACTTTTGCAAAGAAAGGCATGAACACAGGATAAAGTTATGAAGGAATGAAAGAAATTCACAAAAATAACTTAACCATGAACCTGAAATGCACAACACTCTGTAAGAACAAGATGGAAATCTAAACATCAATAGTCACCAAGGAAAACTTTATATAACATGCTCCAAACTGAGTTACAGAAGCTTGTTAATCTAAGAGAGGACTGTAAAAGGGTCACAGACTTTAGAAAAAACAACTGGAGAACTTCTTTACAAGAAGGAAAAAATTTCCTTATATAGAAAAGATCTCAACCCCTTAGGGCTTACAAAAAATATCGGGGTCAGAAAGATCTATCCTCAGATCTTTTGATTGAGAATAAAATGCAGCACCCCCGCATGTCCTGGCTATGAAGAGTCATCCCTGAGGGAGCATTCTTCAAATATTCTTCAGCTACTGCATTCATTCCGATCCTGGCATTGTGTCCTAGCTGAACCACCTCGGCTGAATGCCTTGAATGCCCTGAGTTCAAAACAGATATGCATTACATTCACATTCTGTTGACGTCGTTCATCCTGGTCAGACTGCCAACGATTCACTTGTAGCTCTCCTTGATTGGCTGGGCACACCACACGTAGACTCTCGGGCGGTCAAAACTTCCCCTGTTGAATTGCATGTCGGTGAGACACTAATTGTGTCTCCTCGATGCGATTGGATCTTCCCGCAACTGTCGGCATAGCATGGAGCTGTCACCGAGAGTCCTATCGAGCCCAATAGATAATACTGATGTCGCCTCTATGGTCGGCAAGACAGTTGTTTGTCGGTGAGATGATCTACCAAAGGCAAAACGTTACCCCGAGAACTCCCTTACCGCTTCGGCAAGAGCTCATTGATGTCACCCCAAAAGTGTTTCATTCTACCAAGTTTCAGATTTCCTTCGGCGAGACATTGGCCTGTTGGTCAGACATTATGGCAAACTTCTCTTCTCTCGGCGATGTCCTTCATGTCGTTGAGACACTAGCCTATCAGCCAGACCTGTCCCAAAACCTGCTTCCTTTTGATTGTCGGGGAGACCTTGTGACTTCGGCGAGACCTCATTTCATCTGTCGGCAAGAGGCCATCAGTGTCTCCTCGAATGATTTTTACCTTACCAAGCTCCGCCTTCCTTTCGCCAAGAGATGACTGAGTCGGGGAGGCCTTTCTCTGACTTTGAATGTTATGCTAAAGGTCTTCATATCATTGAGACTTGGCAGGTCACTGAGACATTCCCAAGCACTTTGTCCTTCAGCGGGCTCCTTTCCTTGTCGGGGAGACAACCTTACTTCGGCAAGACCTCTTGCCGAAGTTCTTTTCTTAGCGAAGCCCTTTTGTTGTCGGCAAGACATCACTGGTTTGCCATGACCATATGCCGAAATACATCTCCTGCCGAAACCTGTGCTGGTCTGGAAGACTTCACTGGTCGCCAAGACTTACGTTGAACTCTTCATTCTACCCAAGTGCAAGCAGTCGGTGTGACTTTCTCACATCACTAAGACCTCTCACCGATAGTGTTTCTTCCAGTGAGAGTTTCCCCGAAGACTTGCCACCATCCGCTATTGGCAAGACATTGAACCTTCGTTGGGACTTCTCACCAAGCGCTGTAGGTCACCTCGAAGCCCGTGGTCGCCGCGAGTCTTGCCGAATGATGATTGAATGGCCTATCAGCCAAAGAAATCCACGCGGTAAGAGGTCATACTGAACCCCTCTTGTTATAGCGATAGGCTCCACAGTGACGTGTTTGGCAAGACAAAGATCAGGTCACAACGACTTGTCCAAAACGAAATGTATCAAGCAGCCAGTCGGCTAGACAGTGAAAATGTCAAGTCGACTTGGTTCTAATGGAGATTGAGCGTAGAATATTGAGGCATGTTTCCAACAGAGTAGGCCTCCCAACTGACATCCCTACCAAACGTCATCAGATGCATGAAGTAACCCTCAATGGAAATAGTCCATTTGGCCCTTATGAACATCTGCAACATAGATGTCTTGCCTAATTGAGCCTGAGGGTGAAAAATTAGGTAACAATAACAATAAATCACTTTCCAAATATTACAACAATCAGTCATGACACACATCATCAATAAATCTCAAGTCATAGTATCAATAGACTACTTCCAAAGGACTCCAATAAAACAACACAAATGGAATGTTGGAGGAGAGTGTCATCGCATGGCTTCACATGGATTATCTAGACAACCTATCACAAGGTACCGCCTCCATCTATACACGGATTATCCAGACAACCTAGTTCAAGGTTCCACCTCCATCTATGGTTCTCCTAACAACCTATCTCAAGGTGCTGCTCCATAGGGTTACTCATGCAGAATCGTTAACCTTTTGTGAAGAGAAGGCAATGATCTTGCCAACCACAGGCTTCTCGGTACCCTTTAGTCTATGATAGCACTAACAGGCGGATGAGGCATCACAATTATCTTATTAATGTTTAATCCCCACCCATAATTAATTAGTTAGATTATCACTGATTACTCTAACTCTACATGGGTTACCTTGACAACCCCCTTGTGCGCCGGCCCCCACTTAGAGCCACTCTCTCTAAACACTCAACACAAAATATCCAACACAAAAGAATTATATCAACAAGAAATACTGATCCAATCAAACGGATCCTCCATGAGGCATAGCCATCTCGCCAAAACATATGAAACACATCCATGGTCAAAACATAGGCCAAGCATCAAAATACGAGATCAGAATTACACATCAGTATCCCCACCTCTGGAAGTCCTAAATAACAACTTAAGTTCCTATAAGAGGATAAGCTAACTCTAGGGTTTTCCCACAAGACATAAACCTGAACAAAAGAAAACCAAAATAGACTCAATGAATAGTCTCAAGAGAAAGCAATTTACACAAAACATAATAAATTTTGCCAATAATTAATCAATTACTTAAGAAAATACAATTAGATTTAAAGCACATAATTTATCCCTAATTTCCTTGATTACATTATAACATTGCAACTTGTTAAATTATCGATTTATTTCCTAACCATAACAATATAAATAGCTATCCAGCACATATATATATATATACATATATATATATGCCTTTATATGTATACACATATATACATATATAAAAATCAAATATATATATATTAAAGTCAAATATTTAAAACTCATTATAAAAGTTAGCAAATAATTCATATATATATATATATATATATATAACACAAAAATCACATTAAATCAAATTTTAATACCAAAAGAAAATGGTACGCACCCATGGGAAAGCCACAGTACTATGTATTGTGGTGGGTGGGGGGTACGCAGCCCCCACCGGCTGCGCCCAACAACCTTGGCTATTGTGCACAGTCGGTGGTGACTGCATACTACAGCCATTGGGGCCATGGACGGTACGGCCTCGGCCAGCTGCCCAACCCCAAATAATAAACAAAAAAATTATTTTATTTTATTTTTTATATATTTTTTTTATAAATTATTTCCCAGACATTGAAAATGAGAAATGCATATTATATATATATATTACACAAAATTTGAAATATATAATCACAAAAATATTTTATTCCATGAAAATTTGCAGTACACAGGCTCTATAAATTATGTAGATTTTAAAAAAAAACAACAACAATAGACAGAATATATAATACATATAATTACTTATTTATTTTATATATATATATAAGTGGATATATATATATATATCCAAAATTTATAAAATAAGTAATATGAACAATTAGATTTTCATACCAGACACAAAATAAATTGAGCAAATAAATTCAACCCATAATACAACGATTTTTCCACTCAAGTCAAAATCTCACCACTAGTTTTATTGAAGAATTTCAGATTATTTCATACTAGTTTTCAACAAAGATTCAAGAATTTAACACAACAAAACAAAATCCTCTTTCAGACAAAATATCAATTTAACGTATGACATACATGATTTCTTTCCAAACAAATAATTTCTCAACTCAATTTTATTGAAGAATTTCGAAAGGTTTAACTATCATTTTCAACAGAGAAAAGCAAAGGTTTAACAACCAAATTCTCATTCAAAGAAAAACCCTTTTAAAACACAGAGAAAGTAATTTTGAACATGACAACAAGATTTTGTTCACAGATTCAAAAAGAAGAAAACAATAAGTTTAAGGGAACCTAGAGTCCTTCATTCAATGTAGAATCCCCTCTGTAGCTTTTTCTCCATTTCCTACCTTCAGCTCTCTTCTTAATCAATCTTTTCTTCAAAAAAATTCTTTTACCCCGAAGCACCAAAAAAAACTATTTTTCTTTTCTTTTACAAACCAAAAACCAAAAAAAACCCTTGTGTGTGTAAAATCCCCCCCTCAAATAAAAATAACTAATAATAAATAAAGCTCATCATCTTTTTCCTCAAAAATCCTCTCCCTTCATTGGTTCTTTTCTTGCTTTTAAAAGCACACACTTATCTCACAATTTTAATTAAAAATAAATTATTTTCCTCAACATATTATCCTCACAATATTTTCACATCTAATTTTCTAATTTAATATCAAGAAAAAGATAATATATAATTATTATCATCATTATTAATTTAAATTAATTACTTACACTTTTAATTAATTAAATAACTTTTAAATTTACAATATATTTTAATTTCAACATTTTACTAACTTACAATTAATTAAAGCAACAAGACAACATTAATTAATCTTATAAAATAAGATTAATTAATTAACCACTAACCATAAATAAAATAAATAATCAACAATCAAACAATACAAATACAAGGACACAATTAAAATCATGACACAACAAAACTCACAATGGAATGACGGACTTGGGACGGGTACACTTCCTTATCAACTCCCCTTTTCAACATTGTACCCATTGGGTTAATTTAATACTCACCCTATCCTGTTGAAGCATGTGGAATTGAGACTTTATTCCTGCAAATCCTGCATACAAATAAACATCAAGTAACATGTAAATCTCCATTGTAGACACACTGTGAAAGGAGATTGCGGGGTAGCAGGGCACTTGCAAGTGAGTGATGCTACTCTTTCCTTTCACCAAGACTCACTAACAGCTACATCAGAAAACATAGCATCATAGAATCACAACGTCGATACATACATTATTAACGAAAACCATAGCATAGTCAAATAATCTAAACACCACATAAATTATCATAAATCATCATAATAATGTCAAATGTAGCAAACAACTAAACTATGCATCCACACACACCAAGTCGGTGAACTAATCACCATCACAAACCAGTATCACACTAACACATAAAAGTAACAAATAGTAGCAAAGATTATCAGCAACATGGGGGTATTACACACAATCATAAAACATCAAAGATGAAGAAGAGATCAAGCCTAAATGGTCCAACATGATGTGGAACACATCTAGACTATTGATTTTTGTGCTCACTCTGGTGTAGTAGAACATTAGGTTGTCCACTAGGTTAGTATCCCTCAAGAAGGTGGCTCAGTGAGAATTTCATGCTTGTGCGTCAGCTCTCACTATACTTACCATACCAATTCTATCCCTGATAACTCTGATAGTGTGCCACTCACATTCCTATTTCATGCTTAACAAGTTTTTTTATGCTAAGCACCTATGCACATGGCAAGGATGCATAGGAAAGTAAGGTGTGTTATGCTAGGTGGCCTTGAATTGGGGTTTTGAACTTCATAAGGTTAGAAAGTTATTTTATGCCAAACACTTATGAACATTGTGTTAGTAACTTAGTTTTTTTATTCAAAGGGATTTTCCCTCATTCATGTAAGGTCTTCTTCTTAGGGAACATCATGCCTAATGTGTCCAAGAGAGGGAAAGTCAAGAGTAAAAGATTCACAACTTAGGGAATGGAGTGTGTCACATCACCACTAAGAGGAAATTCATACGCTAATAAATATCACACTCTTGGAGGACATCAAACCCAATGACACCACCAAGAAAAGGACGCGTCACAAGAAAAGGGAAAATCATGCCATGAAATATGAAAAATGTCAAAAGATATTATCCATGTATTCCCCCACTTTAAAGCGGTTTCTAACACCACTGCTATGAGTAATTTCTTTAAAGTAGCTAATGTTTAATCCTAAGACATGAGAGCTTCCTTGGAAATCCCTATGCCAAGTCATATATTTTTTAAATAAAGCTACATCATGAAAAGGGAGGGAGCGGTTTCCCCAAGAAATACATAAGGGATATATGGATTCCAGTATATCTTTGCTACAATTTTTTTATAGAGATCAAAAACATCATCATTCCCAAAATACTAAGACTTGGAAGAATGACACAAAGAGAGAAAAAAAAAAGAAAAGTCCTTTTGGGTCAACATGGAAGAGACCTAAATGTCTCAGCACCTTGCATAATCCCCAAAAGAAAAACACAAGTCAAGAGAAAAAAGATAAATATTTATTATATAGAGAATAATGTAGATACATATAGAGAAATGTACAAAGAAAGAGAGAGAGAGAGATACATCAAATGAAACAACATGAGGGATCACATTATGCACATGCAATCACATAAAGGACAAGCAAAAGAAAGCAATATAAAATAATAGTAAGGCACATGCGAGTCAACCTATTAGTAGGTTGTCTACATCCCAATCTTGATCAATATATGTGTAAAGTGGAAAACTAGCCAAAGGGACAACAACATGTTCCAAACTAGAGGAGGCACCAAGTTCAACACTCATTTTAGGAGATTTTTCATTTAAGCTCATAGAAGAGGAAAACAATGAATTCAAATCATTATGCACTTATTCATCAATCTTTGCAATATAAATGCCATCATCTAAATTAATCACAATAAGAGGTCGAATGATAATATCTCTAGAAGGTTCTTGTTTACTTGGTGGTGAGGGTATAGAATCATCATGCATTGCATTAGGTAAGTTTGGATTTTGGTTTTCTATGTTTCTCTTTTATTCTTTGTTTGTCACATACAAACAATAGCACGATATCTATGCCTATGCTCTCTAGAATTTTCATTTCATTTCAATATGTTGTCAATTTGTGTTTGTGTAGGAGTGGGTTTGTCAATCATATTCCTCTTCTCTTCCCTTATGGAAGGAACCATGGGAGGTTGTTCAACCACTTTCTCTATAGCTTTGTAAACTTGTTTGGTTTTAGGAGGCAAAATGAGATTTTTCTAATTATCTCATGGTATCTTATAGGAAATGGCCATAGGTTGCTCTTGGATATTTGGAAGGGCTTTTGGTTCAATCATTGGTTTTTCAAGGATAGGTACTACTCAATCATGGGTTGAGGCATATTTCTAAGGGATAATTTTTCTATGCACTTTTCCTTAAACTTTTGATATGATTTGAAAAAGTAGTCCTCATGAGGTCTAATAGGTTCAATAGGCTTGAGCCAAAATAAATCCAATGAAAATTTCCCATGGGAAAACACGGGATTAAAGCCACTATGATGTACAGTAAAGATGTCATTGCTAAAGGGAAACTTCAAAAATTTATGCACAACCAACGGGACGACATTCATGGAGCGAAGCCATGGATAACCTAACTTCACATGAATTTTTTTTGATGATGGGATGATGCTGAATGAGACATTTAATGTTTTTGCTCCAGCTTTTAAAGGGAGATTTATCAAGCCTAACGTAGGACAAGAAAAACCATTATGCATTTTGATCCATGCCTTTAGTTTTTCATATGTATCTTGATAGAGTTCATGGAAAAATAGGAATTCTTTAGTAATCACATTCTCTTCATAGACGGGATCAATTAATATCCCATTAGTAGGCTTGTCATCGATTCTTCTAGCTATGTAAAGAGTTCCATCGAGTGCATGTTTAAGTATATAATTTTGTGAGTAAGCAATATCAAGAGGAATTTTGGTTGAGCCCTTATGAGGTTTAGCTTCAATAAACAACACCACTTTAATAAATTCTTCTACATTGCCATATTTTGTGTTTTCATCATCCTTGTCAACATTCATCACATCATTCTTTCTTTCACTAGCTTTGACAAATGAAATAGTATGTTTTGGAAATGGGATTTATAAATATTTGTAAGTTTTTGTTAGGAGGAGCTATAGACTTATTACCTTGATCATTCACACCTCCAATTAGAAGACGATTAGAATCAATGAGGTCTTTCACAAGATATTTAAGATGCTTACAATATTTCGTATCATGTCCATTTTTTCGGTGATAATAGGAATAAGAATTTGGTAGACAACCTATGGGTAATGTTTTATTAGGATCAAGAGCTCGAAAAGGAGGTAGAGAAAGCATATTATTTTCCATGAGTTGTAACATGATATTATGAAGGGTATCAGGTAGAGGGGATAAATTTTCTATTCCTATCCACAAAGGAATATGAATTTGTTGTCTTTATGGCAGCCACTTGGTTATCAACTTGTTGGTTTGGTTAAGGGAAATTAAGTTTTAAAAAGCCCCTATTTTGTTTCTTGAAAGGTTGGTACCTATTTTGAGTTATGGACTCAGACTTTTCAAGATGACTAGGAGGATTTTTCACATCACGATCATAAGTCGTATTCTGATAATCACGAAGGGTTGTACATAACTATGTGAAGGATGGGAATTTGAACATCTCAAGTTTGGTTTGGATTTTTCTTTGTAAATTGGAAATAAACATTCGTTGAAGGTTGGTATTGAGAATCTTAATGTTTATTTGTGAATAAAGCATTTGATAGCATGCTATGAAATCAGTCGCTTTCTCATCATCCTTTTTCATGCATTTCATTAAATTAGCTAAGGTCATCTTGGAACCCATGTGAATGTGGAAGTGTTTATAAAATAAATCTACAAGTTCATTGAATGAGCCAATTGAGTTATTTGGTAAGGAGCAAAACCACTCTAAAGTAGTATCCTTTAATGACCTGGGGAATAGTTTAGCCAAGAGCTTATCTTCAAAGATAAAGTCACTACATAAAGATATATAAGTGGAAACATGGCTAAAAGATTCTCCTTTCCCACCATACTTCTCAAATCTAGGAACTTCTATACCTCATGGTATTTATGTTCTCAATATCTCCAAGGATAACGAGTTGGTTTTGATGTATTGTGAAGGTTGACCATTGTTGTTTTGATTTATGGTTGTGATTTGTTGTTGAAGGGCTGACATGTTTTGTAAGTGTGTTAAGGATGGCATTATTGTTGTTATTGTAAGGTGGAGTGGTATATTTATGTGGAGGGCAAGTTAATTTTAAATTTGTGAGGGTTGAGAAGATATGGTATGTGAAAGCAAAAATCTAGAAGGATTCCCTGTGGAAATACCTAAGGAAGTGTTGGCATTGCTAATAGGTTGAATGTTTATGATACAACTTGAGTACTAGTACATGTAGGCATAGAAATTGGTATTGTAGATGGAGGAATTGAAGTTGCACCTTGGCTTTGGGTATACCCCAGAGCTTGAGTACAACTAGTGAACGTAGGGATAGTATTGTTAATAACACGCACATTGGTTAAAGGAAGGGAACTCATGCAAAATGAGGTATGCATGCTATGATCTATAGTGGGTTGATTATCAACACTATTAGAAAGAGATTTATAAAATCCAAGATCCACAGTGAATGGTGTATCACAAGATGACATGAGTCTCGAACTACATCTCACAATAGTATTTCTAATAGGATTCCAAGTTGTAAAGCTCATACAAGTTTTACAAACTTAGTGTGCAAACACAAAACAAAAAGAGGCTTAAAATGCAATGTAATGACCTAATTAAAATGTAATGTGTAAATGCAATTTCCATATTCTAAATAAGGTAATTTATTGATTACACTATGCAAAAATATAAAAAATGAAATCTTGTAAATGCAATTTTCACATCACACAATGCACTAAATGTTCCAAATTACGCTAGATATGATGAAATTAATTAAATAGAAACTCAACAAACTGACACAAAAATCTAAAAAAAACAAATAGAAGCATAGAAATGAGGATTTTAATTTCCTGTTCAATGCAAATCAGGACCTTTTCAGGGACTTATTCGCCCTATGGTGAATGGGTATTGGGCGAGGCTTTGAAACTGATTTTTATAGATTTCCAAGTCTTTTCTAGTGGTTTTCAAATTCAGTTCTACTAGAGTAAGTTTTAGGTTGATTTTCAATAGAAATCCATGTGAAATTTAAAATGTGACAAAATGATGACCTAAAAGACTTAGTTTGATATGCAATTTTGTTTCAATTTTAAAATACAAGTTTATATGATGTAAATGATATACAAGATGATTGATTTTTTTTGTATTTTTTCATATTTAAAGAATGAAAACAATCCAATCCTAAAACTCTTAATGAAATGAAAATTTGAATGTAAAATAAACACGCTAAATGAGATCTAATTTAATGCAAATGAATGAAAGATCTAAATCTAGGGTGAAAATGACTCCTAAAATCAAAAAAATACAACTCTCAAAAAGTCAGGTTCACCAAAATGAAACAAAGAAAAGTAGGTAGGATCCAAGATGGATTAACCAAATGGATGCAACCTATTTTGACTTATATTTCATTCAATTATGAGGGTTATAATGCATAAATGAATATCAAATTTCAAACCTAACTCATCTAGTAGTCAAAAGATAGGTTTTAAGAGGGTCAAATGTTGTGTACCTATTTTAAAAGGTACTTTTTCAAGCCACACTAAGGAATCATTCACCCTATGGTGAATGGGTCTTGGCTAGGGTTTTGGAAAATCAATTTCTAGGTTCTATTCTTTAATTTCTACACTCCCAAATCCTAGTCGGAGACTGTCAAAAACTCCAAAATAAATCTTGTAGCTCAATTTTTGTGATTTTACAAGAATGGAGACAACTTTGACAACATTCAAAACTTTACAATTTTTCTCTCCAATTGATCTTCAACCTAAAACCTGCAATCACACATCAAAGAGGAGAAAATGTTGTTTTGTTAGGGAATGGGGTTTTCCTTGGTCAAACCCCATTTTGGTAATTAAACCTTGAAATGAAACAATCCATAAAGGAATGATGAATGAACAATAATATTTAACAACTCACCAATACTCCATTGAAACCTTGGAGTACAAATTAGCAATCTAGCATGAAGTGGCCTCAATGAATGTAGATTTTTATCACAACACTTGATTAGAAACAACACCTTGAATATGCTTGAATTGATCTTCAATGCTACATCAACATATTAGCTCAACAACATGCATGATGCACTAGATATTTGACATGATGATAGGACTCTTGATTGTTGCAATAATATTCAGAAACCTACCCTTGAATGCCTTAGAAATGCTCTTAAATGATCTCTTGATCATAAGTTTTCTATAATGCTTGAATAATTGAAATTGCTAGGTGAAACTAAGTGAAATAGCCTTGTATTTATACATATCTTATCCTTAATTCCTGAAATAAAATAACACAAACCAACATCAAATCTAGGATTTGAGATCATTAAAATACCACCAAAAACATATTCCAAGGGGGGGTCCTAGGTCCAATTGAGGACCCATTCGCCATGTGGTGAATGGGTCCTAGCTTACTTAGCTCAGACACACTTTGGGGATTGTGAAATGTTATGTGAAAATAGTGTTCTAGGACCTAGTGAGGACCCATTCACTAGGTGGCGAATGGGTCCTAGGTCACTAACCTAGGACACACACCTTCAAAAATTAAGTGTTTTGTAATATCTTTTATGAATTTCAGGCTTTATCTCTCAAAATCTATAATTGATTAGGATTGGATTTGAATTAAAGGGTTCAATTAACCTCAATTAATTAATAAATACCTAGATTAGTGTGAAAGTGTAAAGATACACTTTACAACAGCCTAAATAAGACACAATTAAGTCCATTTTATTAAAAAAGTCCCTAAACTTAATGAGAATGTGTAAAACACATTACAACACTAAATCAAGGCAACATTAGGCTCAATTTTTTATTAATTATTCCCAAATTAAGTTTGAAAAAGGGATAATTTTTTTGAAACTACACAAAGTATCAATTTTATGCATATCTAATGAGATATTCCCACATGTAGAATCTATTGGTTTAGGATACACCTCGGTTAAAGTTGTCTTAGAAGAATCTTTTGTAATAGTGTTGGTATTGAGTGAAGGCTTGTTTGATACTTTTGTTTCATTTGAAGGACAATAACCAAGACCACTAGTGGTTTCTTGTGTGTTAGGATCTATATAGGGACATAGATAACATGTTCTCTAGCACCACATCCTTTTCCACTATAACCAATTTGTTTCAAAAGTTCATAACCTCTTCCATAAAGTTTTTCCATTTCCTTTGGATTTGGTGGTTGTTCATAATCAACTTCATCAAAGTTTGTTGTGTAATTTTCTTCTTATTTAATTTAAGTGGTTAAATTGGATGCTTTTGAAGGTTCTTCCAAACATTGTGTTGACATTACTATTGGTTATTTTCTCTTTTCAGATTCTTTTTTAATGATCTTGTATTCTCTCGTGAATGTAGGCGTAAAATCTCAGCAACCCCAATCATCTTCTAGTAACTTTGTGACTTCTTCAATATTGTTCTCTTTTTCTTTCTCTTGAATGGGTTCCACTTATGTAGTTGGTTTCAATGTTTTCAAAGGACTTTCCTTGTCTTTCTCAGTGTGCAAACACTTTTTGGTTTAGGGTCAGCCTTGATTGTATACTTTTTTTTATAAACATATTTCATTATACGATGAAAATTAGAAGGCACTACATGCATTTCATGAATCCATGGTCTACCCAAAAGAAGATTATATGAAATATTATTGGGCATGAAATGAATAGGAGTTTGCAATGTGGCCTTTCCGACTATAATAGGTAATGTGATCACACCAAGCTGTTGTTTTCCTACATTATCAAATCCATGAATAGATAAAGAATCAAGTTGAATTTTTCTCTTATCTATTCCAAGCCTATCCAAAAGGTTTATTCTACACATGTCAAGGGATGAAATATTGTCAAAAAGAGTTATCTTTATCCCAATCGTATTACATATAGCCATTATCATGAAAGCTTCATTTTGTTTTTTTACTTCCAAATGAGGTAGCTCACTTTGGTGAAAAACAATGTTGGGATTCATTCCTTGAATTATGGCTGCTATATTATTTGGATTTGTACTAGGATGAATCACAACTTGTAAATTTTTTTGAAGCATACTATGGTAATTAGGTGAGGGTTGAATAATATCCCATAAGGATATCTTAGCAAGATTTTTTTAAGTTGCTCCACAAGATCATACTCCTTTCCACTATGCTACAAGATATCAGGTGCGGGTGGGAGATATGGTTGAGGTAATGGTTGAGGTAATGAAGTAGGAATGTTTTGCAGTTGCCTATTGTTCCTTGTATTATATGTGTGAGCAATGTTATTATAACTTGATTGTTGTGAAACATTGTTACTACAAAGTTGTCTTGTAAAGTTCAAGATATCTCCTAGATCAAATGGTTTCTTTTCAGGTGGTTCTAAGATAAGCACAAGTTTTTTTTAAGTTAGGTTGATGTGAGGATGGATAAAGGATAAGAAGTGGTTCAAGAGATAACTTAAGAGGTCCAATAATTAGAGGACTTGTAGGAGGTCTAAGAATTAGAGGACTCAAGGTAGATCTAATGTTCATAACCTCAAAAGACTTATCCTTATTTTGATGATCTTTTAGCAAAGGAGAGTTTAATGTTACCTCATCATCCTAATCTAATGAAGCCACATTACTATTGTTTGAAAGACGTGTGTGAATGCTGTCATTTTCTTGCACCATAATCTTTCCTGATAGGAGATTTTTTAGGAGAGAAACAAACTAAATGTTCATGACATTTAATGGTTGGATCTTCTAAAATAACTTCATCACAAGTAGAGGAGTTGTTAATGGTTGGATTGTCTTGCTTATCAATGATTGCATCCTCTTGTTCAATAATGTTTTCCCATGTAAGGTAAGAGAAAAAAATAGAATTTTCATGGCTCTCAATGATTGGTTCCTCTAACACAGAAATATCTTCTTCACAAATATGAGAGATATTGGGAGAAGAATAAACTTTATTGTCATGACTTCCCATGATTATATTCTCTTTTACTAAGGTAGTTTCATATAAGGGAGAGAGATCAATGAAGAACAAGAAAATGGAAGAAATGACTTCATATTTAGATGCTTGTAAGAACAATTTCTTAGAGTATTCAACAAAATATGAAAATAGAACATGAAGTATGATAACAAGAGACTTTTGTAATGAAAACATGATGTAATAATTTCTCTACAAATCTAAAATGTAACATTTTAAAAAAATTTCAAAGCCTAAAGTAGATGGATGATTAGACCTAATGCATAAAACAAAAATTCCTTAAAATTGCCAGACTACAATAGTAGTTTAATAACAGATCTGGGAAGTGTAGAGGACCACAAAAAAGCTCAAAAAAGATAGTTTTGAGAGGCCATGAAGGACACATTTCCCCATGGGTGAATGGGTCTCTATGTAGTGTTTTTTAAAATAAAAAATATAATTTTTGAGTGATTATATGTGTTCTTTGTTCCAGGTCTTAGACTGTAACTTCTATGATAGAATTTTCCAAAATTTGATGACCTAATGCAAGTAGAATCAATAACAATGATGAACTATATGATACTTTTTGAAATATAATTTTGACTCAATTTTCTAGTTTAAGTGACTGAAAGTATGCTATTATGTAAATACTATGCAGAATCAATCTAACATTATGAAATTTTTGTTGAATTTTTAGATTTAAAATGAATGTAAAATACAAGTTTACACCTAAAATGCAAGGCAACTTAATGCCAAATTTAGAAACCCTAAATGCAATGAATTAATTCAAATCCTAGATCTAGGGTTTGAATGCACTCCAAATTAGAAATTAGAATGTTCAAAAACTCAGGTTCACCATAATGAAACATAGAAAAATAGGTTGGGGGTTCATAACATAGGGGTGTTATTCTAAATTTGGAATGTTTCACCAAACTTACTAGAAATAGAAAGGGAAAAATGGGATGTAATGTACCTACCTATTTTCTATTTCATTTAGGAAACAAGATCCTCAAAGATAGAATTAACTTTCAACCTGATGGAACCCCTAAAATTCTCATGTTCCATCTCCAAATCTTGCTTAAATTTGGGTTGAAATTGTATCTGAGGGCTTAAAGTTTTGTCTCCTATCAATGTTTAAGAGTTTTAGTTTACTAAAAGTCTTACCTGAAAAACCCTTTGAATTTGCATCCTTGACAAGGTTTTAATTCTTTGTTGACCCCTTGCTATCGATTCTCAGTCTTTTAAGTCATATCTTGTGCCATCAAAACCCATGAAGTAACTGGCCCTTTAGTCTTGTTTTACTGATTGTCATGTGTTGGGACATTAGTTTAATTCTTCCTAAGTCGGGCTAGATATTTCCCACTAAAATTGTTTGAGCCTTAAGTCATTTATTTCATGGATGTGGTCTTGTCAACCTAGTCATTTCTGTCTTTTAAGATTAACAATTTTAGCATGTGCAGATATGAGGATCTCTTACTACTGTTCCATTGATGCAAAAAAATCACCATTGTTCCCCATGCACCTGGTCCATTTCATTGCCTATTATTTTATTTTCATAGGCACATGTGTGTAAGCTATGTGTCTTGTGCATTGCTAGGTTTGATGTCTTTGTTAAGGCGTGTAGCTGGTTTTAAGAGGAAATCAAAGGTGGTTATTGAATGATGTGGTCACATCCGAATCATTCCCCACGCACTCATTTTCTTTTCTTGGCCATTAAAATAATCACACAGACTAATGGGCGGTTGCCATGTGTCTTGTCCAGTAGTGGGCCTAGTGGTTTCAAGTGGTCAACATTGTAGATCTTTCAAGTGAATCAATGGTCGATAGCAGGTGATGTGGATTAATCTTGACCACACCTCGCTATCACGTGTGGATCTCACCTTTATTGACAGACTCACAATGGGGAAGCAAGCAATTTTCGCATGGAATAACCTAGAGGACATGGAAGCATAGGAGCAAGGGAAAGTATTAAATAAATATTTCAACATGAGGCATGGAGAATAAAGTGTGCACTACTAAAGTAGATATATTGCACATTTTTTAAGATCTTTTAATCTAGGTCATGGATGGTGCAAGAAGAATAAAGTTGTGGGAAATGGTTTTGAATTAAAAAGTTTGTATGTAGAAGCTAAGAGATTTAATCTTAGCCTTTCCCCATCTCCCCGTTGATGAAAATTTCATAGGGGTTATGACTCATGGGGGCAGGGGTAGAAGATACATGGATCCTGGCTACAACGACAAAGAAATGTTGGAGCCCGCATATCGCTACCAAGTGGTTCCATGTGGCTTTCTGTCATTTGGTGAATATTGTGGTTGTTTACAATCATTTTTCAAATCAATCTAGCTAAATCTAGGTCGTCCATTAGTTAACAAGCCCGTGCGATCAATGGTTGGCATTCAAAACTCAGTTTGAGGGCAAGTGAGCCATTCTGGTTTGTGTGAGCTAGCCTTAATAGCTAAAATGATGTCGAGCTACCAAAGTAGGAAGTTGCACAATTATTAATACCTATCTTGAAGGCATAATTTAGCATTGTGAAGGATACTCTACACACTTAAGGAGCTCGTGTTGTGGTTTTTCAATATTTTTTGATGTCGGAGCCAGGGTTGTCAACTTGTGAAGAGAACCAGTAAGTGAATTATTTCCCTCCCATCAGAATTATTGATAATTTGTAGTTTCTCAAACCTTTGAGTCTATTAGGGTTTTATTGGTTTAGCATTTTAAGGTTTGACGTTAATAAAAGAGAATTTTGTAATTTTGCATTGTCATAATTCATGTCAAACCCTTATATAAGTCGTAAGTCTTGTTCCAAGAGACAACAAACCCTACCTTGTAATACTTCTTATGTCATCCCTCCTAAAGCACAGTCAAAAGTGTTTGCATCTAAATGGGAAGCTTCTGCTCCTAAAAGACCTTTGAATAACGACCTTACTAACTAATTACCACCCTCAACCAATGAAAAACCTAAGGGTCAGTTACTTCTCAGAGGTTCGCAAGTAGTAGAGGATTTGATTGACAAGATCAATTCTATTAAGGACACCAAATTACCTTACACTATATGGGAATTTTTCTATAGTTGGTTCAAGAATAGAAACATGGGTATTCCAGTAGGTAACTAGTGGAATTGTGACCTAAGAAAGTTGATTGTTCCCAATGTCTATATGGGTGTCGATTTGCTTTATGAAGTGGCCACCAATTATGATCTAATTACAAGAACTATAAGAACATATGATGGGAAATAAATGGTCAAAAATACCAAGGAGGAATTGGCTCATGTTTTCAGGATCACTAGATGGAGTGATGAAATTCCTAGATAAATGAGAACACTCTTAAGGATGAATATGATAAACTAAGATTGCATTCAGAGTCCACATCCTACCAAGATATCTAGTAGAAATTCCAAGCCGAAGGATTATAATAGGGAAACATGATAAGGAGTCTTTCCCTGTTTGTTAGTTTGTTCCCTACTTTGAAAAAAACCTTTTTCTCCATTTGCAAAATAATTGGTTATGATCCTATCATAGGAATGCCTATGGCATGAATGTATATGGCTTCCCATATTCAACACCCCCAATATTTCACAGTGTATGATTATGTGAGGTTTCTTGCAAAAATAAATCATGAAGGTTTGATAGGGTTGAAGAAAGGTGAATTGGGAGTAAGGTTTAGTTGGTATTCATTGCTGATGCATATGTTTTTGTTCAAAGGTGCACATTATTTTGGACATAATATGAATTTGGATAAGAGAGAGGGTAACTTGGAGTTGCCCATGTAATCTTGGACTACTATTTTAGAAAAGGATGATAGGATATATGATTATGTGAAATTTAAAAACTTGTTTGCTTTAGAACTGAGGAGAGCCTTGATTGTGAATATACCTAAAATTCCCATAGCCTTGCATGACTTCTTGTGACCCAAGGAAAGAAGGCCTGAGCTAGGAGTTGATCAAAATTGGGGAGATGTTATACCATACCTTGATTACACTATTTTAAGAGTGTATGGTTCTATGGTTGCACCTCACCTGATGCCAAGGTTTGTATTGGTGAGAATTCATTTTCTTGAGTTGATGTGGCAATTAGGAAGTGTGGAAAATGAACATCTTTTGAATCAAGGAAAAGGAACATTCTTTCCTTTGTACACATGCTTTTCTGATTTTGCGATGACCAAAGGAGGTTGGAATAAAATTCTTGATGTACTCAAGACTTACCACATGCATAGATCAATTGAGAGGATTAGATATGATCCCAAAGGTTTTATGGCCTTGTTGAAAGAAAGGACTAAGAGCTAAAAATTTGTGCACTCTTTCTAATATCCGAAGGATGTGATAAGAAATGTGTTTGAACTTTTGGAGCAAGAAAAAAGAAAAGAAAGGTGGATTTCCTTCAATAAGATGCAAAGAAAGATAAGGAAATAAGAACCTGACTTCAAAATTCTCCTTGAGATTGAAAATGTAATACAAAAGGTGGAACATGTATCCAAGAATATTGACACAATAGTGGGCCACCTTGAAACTAAAGGGGTGATAAGTAAGGATAAGGGGAAATCCCCCATTGTAGAAGAATAGAGTGGAGGAGGAATCCATGCTATGGAAGAAAAATCTACATCTCAAGCCCCTAATGAACAAAAAATAAATCTCTTTGTAAGGAGAAAGAGTAAGGAAAATAGAATTGATGCAGCTCATCCTTCCTCTCAACAAGAGGAGCACAAGCCTCCTTCTCTTGTGACACAAGTACCACCACCATCTACTCCAAGGCCAAAAAACCCTAAAATTGTGGACATTGATTCTCGACCACCTAGTGCATTATGACCAAAAGAGCCACTGTTGAAAAAGAAAAAGGTTGAAGTGATTGGTCTGGTGGATTATCTTGAAGAAGACTCTGATGATGACATTTGGGTATGAGTAGGAAATACAAGGAGTTCCTACTACATTAATAGTAAGGACGACATGGAAATTAGGTATGAGATTGATTAATGCTGATCTCGCTAGGCTCAATGGCAAAGATGATATGTGGGTTGAAGCATGTACAAAAAATTTATATGATGACTCATTTGTAAAGTCTTGGGCTTTTATGGAATTTTCATACAGAGCTAAAAGAGATGAATATGTCAACATCCTGGCTATAGAAAGAAACCTTCATCTAGAATTACCTGATGCCATCATTCAGACAAAGGTTTTGAATGAAATGAGAGATAAATTCCAAAAGATGATTGCAAAAGAGGGTGGAGAATTGGTAAGAAATAGTGGTATTTTGTTGCTTCCAAAATGGGATTTAGCTTCTCCCATAGCTTTCGATACAATAAAGAGATGTGATAGGCCTCTCTATGATACAAAAGAGGAAGTTGCAATTGCACTACAAGGGTCTGCTTTTAGTGAGCAATGTGATGCTTTCACTATCTAGTCTCTAGCTCCAAGTACAAGAAAGCCTGATATTGCTAAGCCTCCACCTAACTACAATGGAGGCCTAATAATAAAGATAGTGTTAGAAACATCGGCTCTAGAGGTAGAAAATATGTCAGTTCATGTTGCAAAATTCACAAGGGCCACTATAAAATCTATAACTGCAAAAAGGGATAAGCTCAAGATGGAGTACAACAATTTTCTAGTTAAATATGGAAGGCTTGAGCAATATAATATGCAGTTGCAGACAAAGGTAGCATTATTGGAAGATAAGTTGCAAAGTTTGCAACCTAAAAAGCTTAAGCAGATTGATGTTAACTCCCCCACCACTTCACAAGAAGTTGTACTCCCATAATTTACTACTGGAGTAAGTTCTTCATGGGAAATTGTGCCATACAACATGGGAAGTGTGCCCATTTCAATAGGAGAGCCTAGTACATCAAGAGGGCCATAGGCTGAGGAAGATATCAACAGGGAGGAGTTACTTAGGGAGATAACTAAATATAAGGAGAAATTTGATAATCATGATAAAGATATTTTCAATAGGAAGATGAAGATTGTCACTACAGTATTGGAACATTTGAACAGAAGAGTGAACAACAGACTAAATAACATTCACTATAGTTATTCATCCATGGTGTTTGCTATTAGGAATTTTGGCAATGATAGGGAAAGAGCTATTCCACTTATGGAAATATGGATCCCTAGGATGAGGGAATTGAGACTGATGTCAATTGGATTTAGGCATGATGCCAACCCACTTGAAAAAATTTAACCCATTGTTACTCTTGTAGGTAAGATTGAAGGGTACATGGGAAATATTGAATTATTGGAGAACAAAATAAAAGAGCTGGTGAAATCCTTTCATGAATCTCATCATGGCATCCGTCAATCGATTCTAAGGGATGATGATAGCATGAAAACCCTACAGGAGTTGAAAGATGAAACCAATAAGGTTATTTCAGATCAGGCAATTTCAATTTTTTGAAAATGAAATATGGACACACTAAAGATAAATATGGATATGTTAGCTCATGAAAAGACTATCTTGCTAGAATTTGAAAAGGAGGCTAACCAAATTGTCACCAAGTATGCACCTTATAGAGAAAGCGCTGATGAAGTCATGGATTTCAATTGGCCCACTGAACAGGAATTCCAAGCATGGAAAGGTAGATACGTAGAGGGAGTGGTGGATTAATATGAAATGGCAGGGCGGTGATTTGAAATTTTGAAGTCTGCAACAATGATGAATAACAAATAAGTGGGAATTACACTACATAGCCTAGGTTTAGTATAGATTATGGTTTTGCTAAAATATAGAAAATATAGTGCATCTTCTTCAATTTGAATTGATGACAAGGCTGCATATGTGGAAATATCCTTTGTCCTTTCTTTTCTATTTCTTTCATGCTTTCTTTCTTTCACTTTGTGTGTGTGGGAAAAAATTTTGGTAACTATTTGAAGATACCTTTTTGAAAATTGGACCAGATCTCTAATGATGAATGAAAACCACTTTTATTTTCACACATGTTTCCCACCTCTTGGGAATATAGAGTAATTGAGAAAGGAAATATTTTTTACAGTGGTCAAATAGGGTATTGAAATGTGTACTTTATGGCCTAAGGCTTGTTTTTCTCCTTCATTTCTATAAGGAATTCAGGACCAGAAAGTAGGAGTTCGATGTTTTGCAATCAACACTGTGAATCGTAAAAGGAATATCAAGCATTTTCAAATTTTTTGTCTTAAGTTCTGAGTTTGATGTTATGTATGCAATTTTGATAGCAATATAGCAAATGCAATATATAGTGATACCAATTTCATGGACATTGTCTCTCCATTGTACTCATTCTATGAGTTATAAATGAAAATAATCTAGGATTCCTTTTGTTTGTCTCTTTTGTTTGTCAATGGATGTTTAATTTCATTCCTTCTTATTAGTTCAATGAATTAATGTAAATGGTCGGATGAGATTGTTAACTCATAAGAATTAGGTGCTAGGATATTTGTAAGTAGTGATGATCATGAATGTGATAGGGGAATGTTATAATGCAGTGTTTCTTGAGATTTTATGTTGCTATTGTTAAGTTTTTTTCTGGTTGCATAGGTTGATATTGAATCCATTCTTGGGATAAGACACTGGTTTGTGCAAATTATTCATAATTAAATTTCTGGGTTGATTCATATCAACTAATCACTTTTATTTTACAAACTTTAAAATGAATACCACTATAGTTCTTTTGTGTTGAGTTACATCTTATGCTCCAAGTGTAGGATATCAATAAATAAGCTACCAAATTATTTGATGTGCTATGTTGTTGAGTAAATTTATGAGAATTATCTGTTATTGGAAATGTATTTGAGAAGTAGTCATATAAATTTCTGAGTATACATTGTGGGATCACCCTCCCAGGTTTAATAGAGCCCAAAGTGTAGGAGTAGAATTTTTGCAGCTTTTACTCATTCGAACTAGCCAATCCCTTTGGAATACTAAGTATTGGAAATGGAAAAATCCATAGGTATTTCTAAAGATCAGTTTGGTTCTTAAAAAATAACCAACAGATTGGTGACTCTACTGGGGACTATCTAAGTCCAAAGTCTCCAAGTTGAGATCTGGTACAAATAGAGTCGAGTATTTTATTATATTATTCTTTACTATCTGAAGAATAATTGGTTTAAATTTTGTTGCAATAATCACGTCATACCCAGTCTTAAGCATCAAGTCTTAGTTCATTCTGCCACCTTATGTCAGGTTATGTTTAAATTCTTTTCTAAAGTTACAAGTACAAATTCAAAGTGGTTCACATTCTATTTCCCAGTATTCTAGTTGGTGAATCTAAGGCCTCTAATACCAATATAAAGATAAATTCTCAAAAGGAACGCAAGTTGAAGGATTCAGACATATTTGACGTCATGAAGAAGACTAGAAGTTATGCAAAGAAGCATTTTGAGCAAAAGGCAGAATCTGAACCTACAAAAGAAAAGCAACCCACTTGGGTTAAGAAAAGCTCTGAATCAAGTAAGTTTGTTGATTCCCCTGTTGATGCATCTCCTACCTTTAATATTGAAATAAGTAGTGCAAATATCAAGGAAAAGGTACATGGAGTTTACGTGTCTAACATAGACTAAGGAAGTTTTCCTATAGAGCAAGTGTTCGATAATGAGCTTAACATTTCAAGAGAGGAGGATAAGTGGGAATTTTTGGGTAAGAATAAGAAGTTTTCAGAGCCTTTAATCCCCGAAGTTGGATCCATTTTTAATGGAAAAAAAAATTAAGCCAAGAGGTGAATCTCCTAATGTAGAAGTGCACCTTTCTCTTGAGGAAGATCCTATTGATCAGCCCTACTATACTCCTGCACCAAGTGAGCCTAGAGATGTTCTAGAAAATGAAGAAGACATAGACAAAGATATGTAAGCTTTAGAAGAGGAAGAACTAAGGCTTAAAGAAGAAGAAGAGAATAGACTGAGGATGTTAAAGGAGAAGGAGGAAAGGATTAAAGCTAAGCAACTTCAGAGAGATGATCGAAAAAAAATATTGGAGAAAATGCGAGAAGGTGTTGCTAGGCAGAAAGCTTTTGAGGAAAATATCTCCAAGTTGAAAGTTGAGATTACCCCTGGAACTCCCAAAGTAATAGTCCAGATGGGAACCTCTGCTATAGATACCTATACCACATCTATTTCAACTACCAGAGCCTTAGATCCTTCTGCTAATGTTAAGAAAACATCATTTGTAGATCATGGGAAGAGGCCCATTGATTAGCCAGAGAAAAATAACTTCAACACCAGTACCACTACCCATACTTCATCTGTTGAAACCCCCACACATAATGCCAAAATTGATCCTACTCAATCCATTGCGCCTCCAAATCCTAGTAAGATCTTGAAATTACAGTTGGAGAATGATAATCTACAAGAAGATTTGAAGAAAGTTGAGATAAAGCTTCTAATGCAAAAATAGCTAGGAAAATTGTTTTTCTTAAGATGTCCACACCCACTCTAGAGGCTTCAAGCTCTAGACATACTAGTAGTGAGTTATGAAAGAAGAAGTATGAAGGACACATTACTAGTGGAGGTGGTGGAGGTGGAGGAAATAATAAGAGTAAGAATTCTTATTCTGAAGATGATGAAGGAAATAAGAAAGGAGGTGGTAATGGTGAAAGTGGAAAGGGTAAGGATAGTAGTCAATATGACAACAAAAGAGATGATGAGAAAAGAGATGTTCATAGAGATTGACATACTAGGAGTCCACTCCAAGTAGATAGCTACCAGCAATTGTGTTTCACTGGCATACCTGGCTACCCTAACCCATTTCCTGAAGATTTCAGACTTGCTCTAGTCAAAATCTCTAGTAATAATGCCTTGAGTGGTGAAGACCATCTCAAAGCATTTGCTAATGTTATGGATGACTTTGAGGTAGAAGCAAAGGATGTCATGATGAAGTTTTTTATGCAGTCTCTCATTAAAGATGCTCAAGAATGGTATAGGAGTTTTCCTGCTAAGAGCATTGGCTCTTGGGAGGAATTTAAAAGGATATTTAGAGAACAATATAGTGACAAGACTAATTGGGTATGTGCAAGATCATGATGGGACAAAAAGTAGCAATATGATGGGTATGTGGTTGACGACCTTTTTTTACCCAAAATTGATGAAACAAAAATGGTTTTTAAAGGAGATTCTCAGCTTTCCACCAATATAAATTATGCTTTACTTTGAATTTAATAAGTAATTATTATTCATTTTCAATTCAAATTACAACTATAGTCCTGATTGATAGACTAATTGAAAAACATCTATAGCTTTCAAATGGTATCACATTTTTGAATCCAAAACATGCATCACATTCTATGCTTCAAGATACTATAGGATTAAAAAAATGAATTTCATGAATTTTTTACCAAGTTAAGGTGATTAGACATAGAAACTTTTATATTTTTAAAAGTTGTAATAAAAAACATAATTAATTATTTACTTGAAAAAAAAAATTACAAAAAAATGCATCACATCGAGACATGAGTCCCTCTACTTATATCTAAAATATTATAACAATATATTATCATTTTATTGTGGTTAGGGTAGATAGACACCTACTTATTTTTTCCCTAAAATTTTAAGTACTACTACATTGAAATTTCAAATTTTCACCAAATAGATTTCTTTTTTTTAAAACAAACCTAGTAGTTTAGAAACTACATTCAATTTTCTATATATTCTATTCTTACATATTTTTGAAATAATATAGATAACTTATTCAATTTTTTACGTCAAGTTACCTAACTCTGATTTTTGTTTTTTTTTTACCATTTAAGGGCCTATTTTTTCCATGATGATCTTGCACATACCTGATTCAAGTTTTTTGTTGAATAAATTTAATAATATTGCTAAAGGTCCTAATAAATTTGTGGCTAAGTTCAGTACAAGATTCCAAAAGGCTACGAAGATGTTTCCTCCTCATCTCCAATTGAATGATAATGTGTGCTTGGTAAATTACTGCAATTCTTTTGATACAAAAATGAGTTACCACCTACTAGATAAGAATCCTTGGACAGTGAGGGAAGCCTACAAGATGGCATAGCATATTGAGAATATTAGTAGAGCAACTGGTAAAGTTGGTAGAAGAGATGATGCAAAACTCCTATAAATTCAAAAAAGGAGGATAAGAGTTTAGGTGCTAAAGGGGGCACTCTTAAGGATAAGATTGATAATTTTATGAAAACTATAAATGAAAAAATTGTAAAATAAGAAAAGGTTCAACCAAAAAATTATCGAAGGAATGAAAGACCTCCTCGGTTGCAGGATCACCCATATAATACTAATTGGTATAATGGGAAGCCTATTCTTAATAATCAAAGAAATGCCCAGAATAAGGTCCCTCTGGATCCTCTGTAGAAGAATTCAAGAAATTTTGTTGAAGATACCCCTTGGTGCATGGTTTTCCAAATACCGCATTCTCCTCAGTATTGTGCAATTGCACAGATGGTTGAGGTCGAAGAGTATATGCTTGAAGACTGTGATCAACAAAATGAGGAGGATATTGATGTACTTATGGTCATGGGTGATTCCGACATTGCTGATAGTGAATTCTCTTATGATATGGACTCCTATGAAGTGGATGTAGACAATTAAAGGAAAATTGCTAGTGCATATCATCAGCAAGTTCTCTCTAATAAGGATGTTGATAGTGATACTGAGGTATTTAGTTTAGAAGCAATTGAAGATGGTTTGTCACTAAGAAGGCCCTCAAATGAGGAGATTCCAAAATATACTACGGCCTTGGCCACCCAAGCCAGAAGTTCCTACCATCCAAGGAATAGAATAGTCGGTAGTGAACAAGGTAGTTCTGCTGGTCTTTTCATTAAGAAGCAAAATGCCAAAAGAAAAGAGCATAAGCCTGATGGAAAAATACAAGCAATCAAAGTTAAAGAAGGCAAGGGAGATAAAATTTGGGCTAAGAAAGTAGGTAAGCCAAAAGCTACTGAATAATCCAAATCTCCTGCTATGAAGATAAAGACACAAAAGTAAAATCTTGAAGTTACATGGAAGGATGCCAAGTATAGGGCTAAGGTAACCAAAAATGAAAAGAAGGAGAGAAACAATGAACAAGGTATGCTCCCAATTGAATTACCCAAGTATACTTCTGTTGATATGTTTCAATTACTTAGCCAAGTAAAAGTATTTGTTCCTTTTCTTGAAATGATGAGAATAGATGAACATAAGCAAAAGGTAGTAGCCCTTATCAATGGTGATACTATAGCTTGTAATAATTTAGTGGTGCCCACTCCACCCAAACTGAGTGAAAAAGAGAAGAAACACAAGGAAGTTGAGGGAGTCATCACTGATATTCCCCATATTTTCCTAGGGAATTCAATAACTGCTTGTCCTAGGAAGATAGATCTGTTTTCCCTTGCTTCGATTGTTGGGGGAAATTTTATAAAAAATTGTATCATTGATTATGGTGCGTCCAATAACATCATGCCAACTAAAATCATAGAGGCACTAGGATTGAAAGTTCATAGCACTCATGGTAAGCTTTATTCCATGGATTCAAGAGAAGTCCCTATTACTGGTGTGATAAATGAACTTCCTTACAAATTAGTAGCCTACCCAGACAAGTAGTTTAAAATGAGTGTGGTAGTAGTGGATATCCCACCTAATTATGGAATGTTTCTATCTCAAAAATGGAGTGCATCTTTGGGAGGCAGTATGCAATGCGACATGTCTTATGCCGCATTTCCCATTGATGGTAAGGATGTTCAAGTGGTGCGAGAACCAAGGGTACCACATATGTTGGAGCATGCTCTTGAAGATGACATAATTCTTTTTATAGAAATTGATATCAGTGATTTCAAGATGGAAGAAGTACCAAGAGAAGTTGATAGGCTCCCTATGCCTATAGAAAATGAAGTTTTAAGATTATTAACAAGAATGGACTATGGAAAATTACTTTGATGGTGAAAGTTCCAAAGAAGGATCTAGTGCAAGGATTTTATCTAACTTAATCGTCTAATCTATAAGTAACCAAGACTATGAAATATAAATTCACTTATCATAAAGTAGTTTAGTTCACCTCAATTAAATTCTCACTTATCATATATTCTCTAATATATCAAAACATTTTTTTTCCTATTATCCAAAATATAAATTTAATATACATATCGTATTTTCATGAAACCATAATTTATAATTTACCAACTGCCAAAATGCATTTCTGGGCTAGCCAATGATGATGATTGTAACTACATTGAAGGAAACAAGACGATGTGACTGGTTAGCGAAATCATAGAATGATTCAAGGAAAGACCACAACGACCGATGGATAACATACTCTTAGTCCTTATGAATATCTACACAACCAAAAGGTACAAGTTCCCAAAATTAGCATTTAGATGTGAACTTTTGGATTATAAATTTATTTCTAAAAACATAATACTAAAATCACAACTCTACAAATCTAAATGTTATATGAAGGTAATGGATGTGTTTTCAGAATAGTAAAAGTGATTATTGAGCTATAGATAATAAATTATAAGCTCAAGTAATACTACCAATCAGTAAATAGATATGGTCTAAGAAGATGAGTCGATGACTGAGATGTAGAAAAAATTGGGGAAAACAAGAGGATATACCGATCATGGAGCTTAAGATTTTGATTCAAGAAAGGAAAGAGGATATAATGTTCTTTATATGCTATAGTGATCAATCAAGGCAAATTACGAACCAAATTAGAAGGTTGGCCAATTATAATTTGATGCTACAAAATATTATTGAAGATATTCTAGCAAATGTGTTATGGCCTAAGCATGAGTCAAAAGGATGAAAAATCATAGGTATATAGAAGGCAAAGAACATCAGATACAAAAACATAGTACTTATCGAATTATACACAATCAAATTACCATTAAATATGCAGCAATTCACAAAACTAAGCATACAACATGATGACATTGAATTCCAACATAAAATTGCATAAGCAATGAATACCATTCTTATTATGCATATTCATTGAAATGACTTGCATTATAAAGTATGGAATTCCAGACATAAAGAAATACCATCGACAAGCATTTGAAAACACTCAGTACCGAAGGAGAAATATTGGGAGAGCATCACACCAACAACATTGAAAGAAATAAAAACATAGTCCTAAACTCTAGGGAAATGAAATCAACGAAGAGGAGGCACGGAACATGATTCATTGATTTAGTTTAGAAACTTTCAAGCAATGCATATGGCAGATGAAATGTTTGATAGAAAGCCTCAACAAAATGTAGAAAAAATTGGTAGATGGAAAGCCTGATTCCACAACCTTTGCTTTTTGTCTTCTAGCATGTGGTTATATGGACCCTAGAATCGGGTATCGCCATCAAGCATAAGGAATAGAGGGTTTTCTACAAACAAGGCTAGGTGAAGTTGACTGAATAGAATTCAAAGTGTGAAGTGCTTACTTGGATACACAAGGTGAGTTGTACATGCTGGATGAATTCTACTGCAAGGCGCATCCTACATCATAAGAGAATCAGAGAATTTGACATAATTGATATCTTTTATTGAGTTAGACTGAACACACTCTAAAATAATGCATAGTGGGGACAGTTACCAATACATTCAATATAGTTTGGCATGCATAGTCAAACTTCAGCAATATCAAGATACAATTTTTGGATTTGATACATGTTTACAATACTTGGAAGTTAGGAATTTGAATGAGTCAATTGCTAAATCAGAAGACATTCTAATTTAAAAAAGGAATACAAAATCTTATAGGAGAGGGATTTCTATCTAGCCTAGATGTGATCTTTAAGGATTTAAATTGAACCCAACTCAAGTTCAGATAGCCACTTAGAATCAAGAATTCCTTTTCTATCCAAAAGATAACTCATAACCTGGGGCAGATTCAACCAAAACTGAACAGAGGGTCGATTTGCAATATTAGCTCACAAGGAAAAAGATACCAAGAACCGTTCTAAGATTGACCAAGTTCTCATGTCATGTGGCATAGGATTAAAGGTAAGGAGTAAATAAGAGTTCTTGTGCTTGAGTTGGCTGAAATTTTTATAGGAGTGGTTGCAGCCAAGATAAAGAATAATGATGCCTATGAGAAGAAAATAACATTAACTAAGAAACATGCAGCAATGGTTCCAAAACTAAAATAATAGAGTACCAACACCGCTAGTTCAAATCATGAGAAAATGGTATTGAGATACACATTGACCCATCTATTCACAATTAGTAATACCAATAACAAAGTTGTAAACGACCAATTTGATAAATAGAACTCAAGCATATAATTACCTAACATCCTTAAGAAAAAATGGCGGATCAAGGCATACCTGTGTGAACTTCTTCCTTGAAAGTTAATTGAAGTTCCCTTTAATGAAATCATCCTTGTCGGGACCAGTCACAAACTATAAACCGATATGCATCAACAAAGCAAAGGCCATAGATACATAGCACTAGTTGGGTTAACACATTCGACCATAGGATAAATGCGAAGGGCACATGAAATCACAACTAGGATGAAATGTATGAATGCAATTATGGGTCTGCACCTCACGATTTTTCTCTCACAAAATGAAAATAGTGAGGAAGCCAAATGCATATTCTCCTCTCCAACTTTAAAACATAAGATAAAACCACCATAGTGAATCTGGAGCCCCAAACACCATAATCAACAATATAAGAAACTTCGCAAACAAATTTCTCTCTTCCCCCCACCAAAAAAAAATCCCCAAAAATATCTTAAAAGGATAATTATTTACAGAAGGAAGGTTGTTTTATTTCGAAAACCAAAATTCCAATAAATCTCACAAAATCCTCAACAATCATTAAGTTTCTTTTTTGACAATTCATTCGAAGTTGTGCATGTGTTGCATGCAACATCTTTCTATTCTTTTATATTATTTTTACTATTTATCAATTAACACATTCCATTTAATTTTTACTTTATATTATAATATTTCATTAAACTTTTAAATTATTATAAACTATAATCTTTAATAAATATATTTATATTTAATTATCAAAGTGGCCTTTTTAACTTAATAATTTATTTAATACATCAATTAATCAAGGAAAAAAATTATCAAATAGATTTAAATTAAACAAACCAAATATCAACAACAATTATCTCATCCCTAACCAAGGTCAAAAAGCAAGACCAATTGACCACAAATATCTGACAATGTTGACGAGGTATGGACTAGATACTCATCCTCTTTGAGGATGACGGCTAGGGTAGAGGACCAAATGTTATCTCCAACAACCTCTTCCATTGGGTTTAAGGCACACTTAGAGCTGACAATTCAGGTGGAGTTAATGCCTAGTACCTGCAACCTACAACACACAAAATGATTGTACATAAACATATAAATATAATCAAGCACACTGTGAAGAGGGAATCATAGAGTCACAGATCACTCACGAGTGAGTGATGTGACAATATCCCTTTCATCCAAACACATAAATCAAGTAACCACATCAACTTATATAACAGTCAGATACATAACAATCACGATAAGATGATCTCCTACTAATCATAACAATGAATCAAATATCATTAACATGTAACTTTAAATATCCCTATTATTTTACCTTCATCTCCAAGTTCCAAAGCCAACTACCTACACATCCACAGTGAGAATGAAGGGGCACTACACCATGCTTCATAACCATCCCCACAAAAGACAACAAAAACTTTGAAGTGCATTTTGTTGGAATGAACTACTACTGTACAAGCCATTTCACAACATTCAAAATGATTTTGGTTCATCATTCGTTAAAAGTATAGAACAATGGGAGTTTTTTGCATGCAATTATCATCCCTAGCATGTGTTATGCACACCAACAAAAGCTCCTAAAGATACTAATTCGAGCACCTCTTCTTATCAAGAAGACATTTGGCCTATCAAATGATGGTGCCACATTTCAGAGGGAAATGGTCATGGCATTTAAAGGTTTGATTCACAAACTTGTACTTATTTACCTTGATGATGTAACAATTTTTTCAAAGAAGGCTTATGAACACCTTGCACATCTGAAACAAGTTTTTGAGAGGTGTAGGGAGTATGGTATATCCCTCAACCCCAAAAAATGTATCTTTGTTGTCCATGAAGGAAAGCTTTTAGGACATATTGTGTCAAAATAAGGGATCACCATTGATCGAAAAAGAATAAGTGCCATTTTGGATCTGCCCTTGCCCAGCCATAAAAAGGGGCTGCAAAGTTTTCTTGGTAGAATTAATTTCGTTAGAAGGTTTATTCCTCACATTACAAATCTTTTGAAACCACTAACTGCAATGTTAAAAAAGAATGCTAATTTCAGCTAGACCAAGGAGGCCAAGCATATTTTTGAAGTCATAAAAGAGGCCTTATCAGTAGCCCCTACTTTGGTAAACCCAAACTTCTCAAAATATTTCATTTTATATGCTTTTGGCAGCATTGATATAATTTCTGCAATGCTGGTACAACAGAATGATGTTGGCCTAGAACAACCAATTGCTTTTTTTATTCAATTTTTAGAGGAGTATGAACAAAGATATACTTTTGTAGAGAAACATGTACTTGTTTCCATCAGAAGCTTGAAGAAATTAAAACCCCTGATTTCTAAAAGCAAGGTGCATTTGATGGTTGCTCACCCTAGTGTGAAGGAATTCTTGCTAAGTAGGGATATGAACGATAAGTGAGCAGGCTGGATTAAAAAATTCATGGAGTATGATGTTGATATCAAGGTAACAAAGCTTGTCAAGGGTGAAGGGCTATGTGAATAGCTAGCTACAAAAGTTGAAGATGAAGGAAATGTAGAAATGGAGGTAGTTCTAGTTGCTGATAATGAGCTTGCAGTAGATGCATCTACAACAAATGCAGGTTGGGTGCAAGATATGACTCACTTTTTGCAAACTAGTGAGTGTACACCAGGTTTAGATAAATCCAAATAAAGGTATTTCAGACTGAATTCTATTCCTTTTGTTTTGATTGGTAACATTCTTTTTAGAAAGGACCTTAACAGTGTCCTCTTGAGATGCATTGATCAACGTCAAGTTGATAAAGTACTTCATGAGTTCCATGATGGAATGAAGGGGGTCACTTTGCCCCAAGAACAACTACATGAAAAATAATGAGAGCTAGCTATTATTGGCCAAGCTTATTTAAATATGCCCATGCTTGGGCCAGGAAGTGTGTAAAATGTGTCATTTTTGTAGGAAAAGAGAGGCTACCAACTTTACCATTGCATCCCATTCAAGTAGAACAACCCTTCATGAGGTGGGGCATTGATTTTATAGGTTCCATTAACCCACCTTCAAGTGCAAGACATAGGTGGGTGCTTACTGCAATCGATTATTTCACACGATGGATAGAAGCAGTGGATTTGAAAGAAGCTAATGAAAATGTTGTTTTAAACTTTTATGATGATTTAGTAACCAGATTTGGGGTACCTAAATCAATCATTTCTGATAATGCTTTGGCATTTTTTGGGTTAAGAGAAAGTGATTGGATTGTAAGGAATGGTATTCATCTGAATACCTCATCAAATTATTACCCTCAAGGTAATGGTTTGGCTGAATCAACCAATAAGAATCTGATCAGAATCATCAAAAGGATTTTGGAGGATAACCAAAGAACTTGGCATAACAAGTTAAAAGCTGCATTGTGGGAAGATAGAATAACACCAAAGAATTCCATTGGAAACTCCCCTTATATGCTGGTATATGGTAAAGAGGCAAGGCTACCTTTATCAGTTGAGATTCTAGCTCTTGACATAATGAACCAGCTTGAAATGTTTGAAGAGGAGGACCCAATGGCTATCTGATATACATGAATAAGTAAAACTTAACAATGTGCATAGAAGAATGGAGACTAGTCATTGAATGAGAATGACTAGTTATGAGGTTTCTTGATTGCTCTGCTACTATTGCCCCAAGCTGCTTGAGTCCTCCCCAACTCCGCAATGCCCCTGCCTCTTGCATCTAGAAAAACAATGATATTAGAGTGAGGCTCTAATCAATGAAAGATCTCAATCCTTACATACACACCTACCTATGCATGTATAAACTAATCCATAAGTGCATAAAATAAGCATGCAAACCTTGGATGTCTTAGAAAACAATTAATTCATCAAATACATCCAACATATGCATTTATTTTCTAACTATTTGCTTCATGTGTAGATTTAGAACAAGTCTAGTTACTGTTCTAATTCAGATTAAATACAATATGTGGGGTAAATGTTGCTCCCACAAGGGTAGAGCTCAGCATGCTTTGAAAGAAGAAGGAAATTGAGCAACTTGATCAAATATTTATCTGTTATCAATGCATTAAATCAATATGGAATCACACTAGTTGATCAACTTTCATTATCGGATTCAAAAGATGCATCAAGATCAATTATGCATCTACTAAATAATGAGAGGGCAATCCAAATTATTGTCAATTCCCTCCCACCTAGACCCTATTGGATAGCCACACATCATATGGGACGGTGAGCTTTTAGGTCACCGACATATGGGACATGTTTTTGCCCACTAGGATCAAAGTGGGGAGACAGTTATGTATCACATATGAGAAAAAAGGAAACAAATGGGGTGGAATCAGATAGCAGATTCAAGAGGGACAACAATATGTATTCTCATGTCATTCAGGACAGCAACAATGTCTTTTGACTTTACTAAAGGAAAACAAGGAATGGTTACAAGAGATGGCATTATAGATGGAAAAGAAAGGAAGTGTTTCAACTTACATGTTCAGTGTCACATAATGATCAATTTTCATCAACATTTCTTGAAGTTGCTAAGACCCAAGGATTACATCCACAAGTGATATTCAATTGACAATAACTTTATTGATGGAAATGGAGAAAGCAATGGTTGAATCAATCACGAAACAACACAAAGTGACCCCTTTGGGGACAAGGTCATGATACAAGTGAATAGGACAGCACTTCTGCAAAGTGCTATAGGAACATGAAGAAATAATGATACAACTAGTAAGGATGGATCAAATAACAAAACAAAGAAGGTACTCAGGAATTATCATTAATTCTCATCTTAAAGGAGGTGGACTACACATGCATAAGTGAATGACACCAATGTCAAAGAAAGGAATGCCAAAAGACAAGCCCAAGTTTCACAAGGCTTTATTCAAGGCCTTCTCAATCAAACATTAAACAAACAAGTTTTCCAGCTAACGCTCAATGCGTGATGGTTTGAGGAAACGTACAAAAGGAAAATGCATTCAAGAAACATAAACCCTAGTTAATACAAATAATGTTCCCATACAAAGTAGATCATAATTGGAGAAAAATGCACAAAATGTAAAGGGAAAGCCCAATATACTCTTCATATCATATATTGAAGCATAGGGCAGTGCATTTCATTGTCAAGTTATAGGGACAATATGTATGCATAATCTACCAAGGATAAAGATAGTCATTCAGAGAGCTCGGTAGCAAGAACAACTCCTATGATAGGTTCCATGAAAGGGAAAGCCTATATAAAGTCTTCAAATCAGTGACAATAGGCCCAAATGTTCTCACAAAGTGATCATGTCATGACCCATATTTTTAATAAGTAATTTATAATTTAAAAAAAATACTATTTTGATGCATTGAGTGTTTAATTTAATTAAATGATTATAATGTTCATACTTTTGAATGTTTAATTAAATTAATTAGTAATGAAAGCATAATGGAATAAAAGAATTAATTATATTTAATTATAGGTTTTGTTTTTACAAATAAATGATAAAGCTTGACTATTTAGAATAATTATTTTATTCTTCATTGAATGATTTTTCTTTATTATTAATTTGAATAAATATTTATTTTACAATTAAATGATATTTATTATGGGCACATATCTCTCTCTTGTAATTTAAAATGGCCTTTCTTTACTAATTTCTTTGGATAATTACATAGTTGTAACTAAAGTAGAATTTCCTTAGTATTATTAATTACCAAAGGTAAATATTAGGCATGCAAAGAAATATTATTTTTCTTTTATTATTATTTCAAGATTAGGTATGGAAAGATTCGAGAGAGAACTTTAAAAAGAAGGTAAAACATTAACGGAAACACAACAAGAATATGGTTTCTGGAACTTACTCTTTTCTCTGCAAAAACGGAAAAGAAAACGAGATCTTCTTGATCTACCTTTTCTGAGAAAAAGAATAACGAAAATGGGTGCCCGATAGAAGGTTCTGGAGTGCAATAAGTTAACACTGGAGGAAAATCAATAGAAAGCGGTTTCAGGTTTTTAAATTCTCTTACCAATGTATTTTGTTCCAAAAATGTGTGATTAATTACTGTATTATGAGAAATTGAATTTTACTTTAATTCCCAATTGCTTGTACACCTGTGTTGTCTAAATGTTTTATTTGTTTGGAAAAAAAACTAAATTGAGCCTGTGCAAGATTGTAATCCCCTTATTCTTTTAAATTAATTTAATATTTATAGAATAATATTATACAAACCTACTTTTATGTATATTCATACTATTGTTATACAACTTTGGGGGGATCATATTATAATATATATTTGAAATGGAATTTATGGGGAAGGAAATTCACGTTTTGATGTTTTGGCTCTGTTTAGAACCCAAAGAAAGCTTGGGTGATGCCTTGGCACCCATGGGAGGGAACTGTGGAGACAACGACCCATCCCACAGGCCGCAACCTGTGGGATGGGCGTTGCCTTCCACAGGCAGCACCTCCCATGGAAGGCGCCACCCCATTGAACTGTCCAACCTCTTCTTGGCACTTGGGAGTATAAACTTCCATAAGATAAATGCAATTTGTTTTCAAACTTGTTTCTGGCCATTCCTTGATGAAGGCGTTGTCCTGTTGAATTCTCACCGCATATGCTAATACCAAAGCCAATTTCTGACATGATGCTTACAAGATGTTGTTTTTTTTGTATAAAGATTTAATCTGTTGTGCTAAAGGAACTTTTTGTGACTAGCTATCGTTAATAGATGGTAAGAGAAAGGAAGCAACTGCCTCCAAAAATATGGGTTTGGACTCACATTAAAAGACCTGCACCTACAAGCAACAAGGAGATGGTATGAGGCATGTAAGCCCATGCTATCCAAGGATCTAGTTCCTTTGTACTGCTGCACAGCTTTGAATCATCATTTTCTTCAGTTGTTTGAGCTTTTGAAGCCATTGGCATGCGAGCATAATGCTCCATGGCCATCTACACTGGCAAATTTTCCCACTATTGAATAGCCATCAAAACAAAAATCTATTCCTACAAATAATCAATCAAAGTAAGTTCATGTTTTTAGAATTCAAGTATCAGTTCGTACCTTCAAAATAAAGAATTTGTTTCTGAATGTTTTTAAGCAGATGCTAGCTCTTTTGCATTACTAAGATTTGGTCCTATTTTCCAACTTGACAAGAATGGAGGCCATGAAAATTGACATTTATAATGAACAAAGAGAAAAGAATTTAGAGGAGACTTGAAGAGGCTAAAATCAACATGTTTTCTTCAGACTCTAGCTATGCACTCTTGGGACAAGCTTCAACTTATCCATAAAATGTTATATTTAATCAAAAAACTTATTTCCTCTTAGTTGGAAAGCATTTCAAGAAACAACCAAGATATAGTGAACTTTATCGACATTTAGTGCTACTAAAGAAATGGAAACAAAGAAGTTATCATTATGAGAGTTTTTGTAACTCTCCAATCTGTTGTCAAATAAAGTTAAAAAGAGTGCAATTTGCCAGCAAGAAAAGCTTAGAAGCCACTCCTTCTTTTCAACTCTTCAATTTGAATCCTTATTAATAGTCATGTTGTCCCAGTGATACAGACATACGCAGCAATCACAATGATTCAATCCACGGTGGATAATGAACCTGTATGCTTTGCATTTTGAAACTTCCTGAGTTTTGTTTTATTCATCTATTTGTTTTGTTAAAGGATTTTCTCCTTTATTTTATTCATGCAATGTTTGTGTCAAGTATTTTATTCTGGAACTATTGTATACAGATGTATTCTCATCGCCTTTTTATGATGACTTACTGTTCTAGTTTTATGGATGACCATATTTCACCATGGAACTCTCAGTACATTATATTCATGGTTTCCTTAATCTGCAATAGTTATGTTACTTCATAGAGTAAGTTCCTTTTATCGTTTCCTACTAATGGAATTATTATTTAGAGTGTGTGTTAAATGATTCTTTAAAAGAATTAAATTGGGAATTGTATAAGATAAAATAGTTACATGCTATATTGAATATATTTTCAACTCTCCTATAATCAACATACTATACATCATATTAGTTTGTTAGTTTTGTGAGCCAAATTATCAACTGTCTTGGTTGGATGATTTCTTTCACATAAAGTATGATGTTTGTGGATGATAGATTATAAACAACTTAAAAGTAATGATTTGTTGATATCTTGAATTGCTTGAACCATTAATAGATGACATCTAAGCTGATATAAAATCTTGGGGATACTTCAAGTATAATTGATAATAAGCTAGAGAATTTGCAAAATAGGTATAAACTAATGCCATGGCTATATACACTTAGTTAGTAACACGTTTAGGGCATTAACCTTTAAGTATTGAGAAGTCAATTGAAGATTCGATATGAAGATCTAATTGCCATTCTTATGCATTATGGTGTAAGGAGAAATTAGGAACTCTTGCTCTCTCTCTCTCTCTCTCTTAGTCAAACTTGATGTGTTTTTATATAATAATGTTTACTCATATATTCTCATTAGCTTATATATGTATTTGGCAGTGCTAGGATTACTTCCTTAAAGCTTTATGTGATTCGCTTATGAATTTTAGTGTACTTGTGTGATGTTTGAGAGGTTGTTGGAGGTATAATTTCCTCTTTTGCTATTATTTGGGAGTGATTCATGATAGTGTTGACATTACCATTAATTCATGTGCAAGGATGATGCATTGATAAAACTAGAAAGGTAACTTGTAACTACATGTAGGACAAAGGGCTATTTGTATGTTACGAGTCCGGTTCTTATAAATATTAGCCCATTATGAAAGGTGGAAGTGTTAAGAAGATAATTTTTTGTGTAGAGGAAACATGTGATCCTCTATAGCTGAATTGCTTTATTAAAAAATGTGTAATAAAATTGTAATGGTCATGTCAATGTGACAGTATGATCATTACCAGTGACGTATCTTATAACCATTAGGAAATTGTAGCCAGAAAGGCACTTCCCGTGAGGCATTTCAATAAGCCAGTAAGGCACTTTTACGAGTGGTTTTTCATCCCTACGGGGGTTTTCCACTCATGAAAATTTCAGAGTTATGGTTTCTTTGTGGATGCACTTATGATTTTACATTTTACTTAATTTGTATTACAGTATTTGAACTTGCATGTATTCCTGAGATGATAACTCATGTGTAAGCCTACATGGCTAAATATAATGAAGGTATGACCTTGTTTTAATGTACATTGATTCATTGATGTATGTTTTTCCATTTGATTATAATGATGAAAGTAGTTTCGGGAACTTAAGGAAATAATGTGTAAATGTGTTTTTTTTTCATGACGTTACAGATCAAAGGATAGTATCTTCAAAGGCAGGGTTGCAAGATGGCCACATAGACTATAATGTGCATGAAGTTCTTGTTTTAGGATGCTAGGAAGAAATCACAGTCATGGGGACGTCATATCCATGCAATTTGAAATGAGAACAAAAAGCACATTTTTCACTCGAATTGAAAATAGACCACTATTTAAGCTACCATGAGGCAGTCAACATACATGAGGCAGATGATGGACAAAATACATTTTGAAAATCTAACACAAAATGTAGCTCACAAGAAGGGGGCTCTAGAAAATCTATTGCTACTGAAGAACAATGATATTAAAGATGGCAATAGTCTTATTGATTGAAATAGAGGAGCTCATAAAATTCACATATTGAAACCATCATAAAACATGGTGCTTCAAAGGAACAGAGCATAGTCATGAATAAGAGAAGTATCATTAAAGGTTATAGATTTATCTTCATTTTATCTATGCACTTGAAAGAAAGTCAAGCATAAATTATTTATGAGGTAATAAAAGACAGTGCTATGCATAACAAGTAGCTACCAAGTTGATAATACAATTATCTTGTGAATTGAAAACAGCCACTTCATGAATGTCAAGTACATTGTTTCAAGGATAAAGAGGAACCTTACCCTCTTAGCAAGCATCATAAGCCCTTCATCCTATACAATGAATTACAAGGCATTAAATGTTTTTTTTTGGAGGTGAGCATGACAAAAGATGGAAGTCATTGGGTATTGAAAGGAAATCTTTGAAGTAAAGGGTAGTATCAAAATTTTCCTTGTGATAACAACAATGATATTTGAGATAGCATGGCAGCCATAAGAGGGCAGTGACAGTTGCCAATCGCAAAGCAAGGATGAGGTTTCATTACAAGTCTATGGTGAACCTTAATAAGTGTGACAAAATGCCATTCTTTGAAAACCTTATGAGCAAATCAACTTTGAAAGGTAATCCATTATATTTATCATAGTGCCAAAAGTTTTATATAGTGGTGTTTTGTCAAAGTGTTTGAAGTAATGCAGAGGTTACCATGAGCGTTTAAGAACATGAGGAGGTATCATTAAAAGAGGAGTATGGTGCTCTTAAAATAAATGTCAAATGTAGGAGTTTATTCAGAGTGAGAAACCCACTTTGGGGTTTATGTTTTCAAAGACATCTACAGAAAAGAAGTGCATTGTAAAACCAATTCAAGTGCTCACTGAAAAAACACTTTTTGCTACAAATTGGGGCTTTCATTATGCTCACACTACACAATGGAATTGAATCATTTTTAAAAATTATAAACTTTGCTTTCAAACTAAGGGACCCATCTGGGTTCAAGATACAGAAGCTAATGCACAAAAGCAACAATGGTGAAAAGAAGCAGAAATGACAAATGGAGACTCATTTTATGACAGGTCGTGGTCAAGTTTGACCTCTTTTCTGCAAAATATGGAAAACCCACCTAGGGTTGCAAAAAATGAAGCAACATTGCTATATTCTATAGAAAAATGGAGTATATTTACAAAACCATCTGCATTTCTATCCAAAAAAATTGAGTTTCTTCAAGAAATCAAGAAACCCACTTGGGTTTTGTTGAAAACATTTACAGATACAAAATATATGTGCTACAAAAAACCCACTTAGGCGTTTTGCAAGTGTATTGCAAAATAGAAAATGAAATGCCAAAATATAGAGGAAACCCATGTTGAAAAATGGAGGTTGAGCTCATAGGCCATTTTGTTTTCTTTTCTTTTCTACATATAAAAAACCCATCTAGGTTGTTAGAACCCTTTCAGATAAAGGAAAAATTGAAAGACATTATAGGGTTTTTCAAATGAAGTTGAGCCATTAAAAACACACTATTTTTTATTCATGGCCGCGGCCAGGGAGTTATTTTCTTCAGGAAAAACAACAGAAACAACAATGGGGTATCCCTATTAACAAATGCAAAGAAGAAAATGAAAAAAATTTGTTATCTTTTCAAGATGGAGGGCTCAAAAAATATAGCTTTCTTTTGCTCAAGATCAGAAATGGAGTCGATTGAATGCTTACCTGGAGCTTTTGCTCAATTTTTGCGATATTCAAAGCTGTGTCTCTCCACAGTAAGATTCATTTAAATATTTTCATGGTGGTTGAATGGTAAAACAACAGAGAGAGAACAAATGAAACATATGAGTCAAAAAATATGTCCATGGCCGCGGCCTTAAGTTCAAGAATGGCTTCCAAATGATAGAAAAATGCAGATTTCAAGCTACACATAAGCTTTTTACCTCCTTTCCTTTGTTTCTCATTAGATAATCTCAACAAAACCGTGGTAATCTCCATTTTTCCTATGTTTGCTCAAACTCCGTGGCAGCAACATCCCAGTTTCCAAATTGTTCAAATGACAAAATGATGGGTTGTCTCATTGTTTCGATGTTTTGATGATTAGGGTTTGACCCTACTTTTGTGCAATGGGATTTTCTTCCCATGTTTTTAAAATTAAAAACATGTGTGAATTCATAATGGGGCCGAAACTTATGTTTATTAACTTAGGCATTTTATGCCTTAAGTTCTTTTTTCCCCTTGTTAAAAACTTTGCCAAGTCCTAAGTCCTCAACAATGCATATGGAGTCTGCCAAGTCAAATGATATGTCTTTGATTTTCGCCCAAAATCATGTGACTTGGAATATTCTTTCCAAGGAATTTAGAGGTTGGCCATATTGGCCAAGTGTTTTGGAGATCTATGATGCCTTTGAAAACCAGTGATATTGCCCATGTGGATAAAGTGTAGAATGTGTTAAGTTAAGATGGTCAAATGCCTTGGAAGCTTTTGAAAGCTTTTAGATATGATATAATATGTTGCATTTTATTCCAATATTTGAAGATATCGTGTAAGTGATTTGAAAATCACTTTTATTGTGCCTTTTAATGCAAATGTAATACAAGGAGATGGTGGAGCCCTTATTTTATGCTTTGAATTGTAAAATGACTTTTTTATTGATGTTTTATGAATCACTTAATCGAGATCATTATCTTTGATGCTTTTTGAAGTCTTGTGCTTCAAAACACACATATTGCATGAGGAGAGTGTGAGTCAAGACTGGTGTGAAGACAAATAATGACTTGCAGAAATGAGGAATGTGTGTTAGGCTATTTTGATTATTTTGCAAGAAAAGGGGGTTGTTTGGAGGCATTTTTGTCACATTTTTAGTGTGACTATTAACTTGGCTTAGTTTTTCTTCATGTGGTGGATAGTTTGGAGGGTTTCTAGAACGTTCTTTTTGGCCTTTTTTGTTGTATCTGACCAGAATCTTCTAGAAGCACTTGTGTGAGGGGTTTTGGTGTGTTTTTGTTGAAGTATGTTCATTTTGAACATTTTGGGGAGTTCTTTCTTTCCAGCAGTAGGATAGCTTTGTTTTGGAGCTATTTTTCATGGAGCAGTATTGTAACTCAGATGGGCCTATTATACAATAAGCACTTTGAATTAATAAAGTAGAGTATTTTTACCTTCTCATTTCATGCTCTCATGTATGTTGTTAATGATTGATTAGTTTGTCTTGTGAAAATCTATCTTTTCCTTGCAAGATTGTCTCATGTTATGCATCTGTTTGGCAAAAAATGTGTGTGTACAGGTTGGAAGTTGTGTTGTTTTAGTGGTGTTGTTAAATGTGAAACCCTATTTTCCTTTTAAAAGCATTGTTTACAAAACTTCTTATGAATTATTTATGTAAATTGCATTGGAAAGTGAGTTTTGTGAGTCAAGCTTTGTGGTATTAATTTAAGTATGATAGGTTGTTTGCAGGTCTAGGTTGTTTTGGTGCATCACCTTAGGTTTTTTCCATCATTAGGTTTATTTTCATGCAAATTCTTACCCTTACCTTAGAGATTAATAGTTAGGTGACATCAAAAGGGGAAGCCAACCCTTATCACTGGAGGTCTGCTTTCGAACAGGTTACCAACAACCTAAAAGTAGTCCCATGTTAGTCCAAATCTGTTGAGTTCATTTAAAAGCTTAGCAAATAAGGTGCAGATTTGGGAACCTAATAGTTTTGGCATGCTTGGTGGGACCTCTAGTCATTTCAAATTAGAAGAATACATCAGTTTGCTAGTTTTGATATGCAACTAGCAATTTTATCTTTTTTAAGGTCATACCAGCATATCTAGCGGCTCCAAATGGGGAAATTGATAGTAGATCAATGTTGTAGCAACTTATGAAAAGAATTCAAACAAGGGGAAACTATGTCCCATTAGATTATCTTCATATTTCACCACCTCTTAGGAGAGGCAGGCCAACAAAGAAGGTTGTTTCGTCAAGAAAAATAGTTTCAACTCCACCAGCAGTGAGAGTTTCCAACCCCATAAGGCAACAAAACTTGGTGTCAAACATGGTTGTTCAAAGAAACCAAGTTTTTATGACATTCAATGGTTGCAGCCCACTTCAATTAGCCCAACATGACGATATTCCAATGGCTTCTCTTAAAAGTGTGTCATATTTTTAAGGTGAAGATCATACTACACCAGTTGAACACATTAAAGACATTTCAAATATGTGTTCAGTACATCATATAACTCAAGAAAATGTTTCCTTGAGGCTGTTAGCAGCACCATTCAAGGGAAAAGCACTCCAATGGTTTAGGAGTTTAGCTATTAATTCCATCAAAACATGGGATGAATTAGGAGAGGTGATTTGCAAGCAGTTCAAAGACAAGTATGATAACTTGTCATTGGTGGAGCAGCTGGCCCACATTAAAAGGGCTCCTCGTGAACGGATGACGGACTTTAATTTTTGTTTTCAAAGAACATGGGATAGAATTTTGGAGCCTACAAGGCCTCCAGTTGAATATGCCTTTCTCTATTTTTTAAGAGCCTTAAATAGTGAAGTGGTTGTTTTAATATTGTCCATGGGTGGAAATACTTTACCAATAGCCTATGACACAATTGTGAGAGAAGAAAACAACTTAATACAAGCTGGAAGGATTTTCCCTAGGCGTCCTATGCCATTTTTTCCTGACATTCAACCTCCTACAGCTTTGCCTACACCTCAAATAGCCCCTTTACTAGTTGTTGTTAACACAGAAATTGTTGCTCAAGGACCATCCCAAGAGTTGTAGGAAATTAAAAGCAGTCAATAGAAGATTGAAAATTTGCTTCAGACTTTTGGAAATGAGCTAGTAAGCACTAAAAAGTAGCAATTTCAAGGTTTCAAGCCTTGGCAGCCTCAAAATCAAGGTCAAGGTCAGCAATTTCAAGCTAACAAACAACCATATCAAGGAAACTTTCAAGGTGCATGACAAAATCTGAATCCAAAGCCTTTTCAACCATATAATCTAGTTCCAATTAGTGCAGCGAGAGATATGGTACCTCTTCGAAACAACCTTGTAGCAGAATATGAGTGGTGGTATCCTTGCAACCAGGCCCATAATCAGACTACATGTTTAAATGGTGTCATTAATCAAGCATTGATGGCTCAAAATGTTTCAAGTGTGCAAGACATGCCTAATGGTGAATCATCCCAACAACAGGAGCTTCCTGCAAGTGACACAACTCTCTTGAATTGGCAAGGAGAGGAGTTTGTGGAGTAAAACGTGATAGCTCTCCAATAGCAACCAACACCCAATCCAAAAAGAGATCTTTCAAGATTGGACAAGCATCAAATAAAGACAAGGAATTTGTTGGACCTTCCCTCATGTAGCATACATTTTGCAAAGAAATTCACAAGGTATCAGTGGTGGACAGCTTGGGAGCCAACCCCAACCAACCCACTTGCAGACAAACCCTGCTATTGCAAGGACCCATCAAAAGGTAAACGTTGCCACACCCTTCAACATTATTGAATCCATGAAAAAGATGAATGTGAATATATCAATGTGGGATTCCTTATCTATCCCTGGCCAAAAGGACTTGTTACAATCTACCTTAGTTGAAGTAGGTGTTTCAAATGATATACCAACAAGTCAAACCAAGGTTGTCCTAACAAATACACCTCAAGACAATAGTAAACAACCAAGTGAGGATGTCAAACCACCCCCATTTTATGTGTCCTTAATAATAGGAGATAAACTAGTTCACAATTACATGGTGGATTCAGGGGCAAGTAGTTATGTCATGCCCAAACAGATTGCTAATAGGTTAGGACTAAAATATCAGCCTCTTGAGAAAGGAGTTGTTCAATTTGATGGGACAACCATTAACACCGTAGGTATTATCAAAGGTTTAAGCCTTACCCTACATGCTTGCCCCAATTTCTCCATTCCCCAAGACATTTTTGTCATTGACTTACCTACACATTTTGTTTTATGTTTGCCAAGAGATTTCACTACCAAGATAGGAGGTTACTTGTCATCAGATTGGTCCCATAGGGTGTTCAGAATGAGATATGGGACTAAAGTAGTCATCAAATCTAAACAACTTGCTAAGGATCACATTGAACCATATGTCCCAAGTGTTGTTAATACAAATTGTGCTGATTTTGATGATGATGAACTTGTTGTTGCTCAAGAACTGCAAGCAGAAATCATACCAGATACACTTCTAAGTGAGTGGGCAACAGAAAATATCATTGATATCCCAAATGATAACATTGACGAGACTGGTTTAGGTGTGTATGTGTTGCACGAACTTGATTCAATGATTCCAAACCTCAAAAGGGAGGTGGGACAACAATTGGATCAAGAAGGTGAAGTGTGGAAGATGTTATTTGATGGTTCTCAAAGAAAGAATAGTGTTGGTGGGGGTGCAATGCTTTTGTCCCCACAAGGTGACAAATACTACTATGCTTCCATATTTGCTTTCTCTTGTACTAACAATATTGTTGAATACAAAAGTCTAATTCAAGGCTTGGAATGGGAACAAAAAAGAGGGATTGGCTTCTTGCAAGTTTATGGTGACATTGAATTAATCGTCAACCAGGCGAGAGGTCTACATGTCACTAAGAATGTTGTCTTAAAGTCTTACAAACATAGGGTGTGGGATATGATAGAAGAGTTTGATGCTTTCAATTTGATTTCTATTCCTAGAGATTAGAATAGGCATGTTGATAGACTGGCTGCAATAGGTGCTCAAGTTGATATTCCAAGTGAAATTAGGAAAGAAAAGTTGGATCCATATGTTAAAATAGTTATCAGACCTTCTATTTTGGATAATAGTGTTCATTGGAAATTTTTTGAGAGTGATGAACAGGTCTTAAGCTTTATGTTGCAAGAAGATGAATTTGCAACAGTCAACCAAGAGAAGATCCAACAACAATATGATGATCAGATCATCCAATTGAAGTCTAACAAACTGCCCAAGGGTCTAGTCACCTTGGAATCCATTTTTAGCATGGATAACCAGTTGAAAAAGAATAAGACCAGTATGCAGGTCAAAGAAGAACATTATGAGCAGCTTGAAATTTTCAAAGGTAAGCTCCTTAAAGTTGGTAAAATTTGTTCACATGCAGGTAGGAAAGCTTTCATTTCCCTTTGTCAAGAGTTCCAAGATGTATTTGCATGGGAATATTTTGATTTGAAGGGTTTTGATCCCCAAATTTCCAAACATACCATAGAGCTTGAGCCAAACTCAAAACCTATTAGGAAAAAACATAGGCCTTTAAACCCAAAACTTGAGCCTCTTATGTTCAAAGAGTTGACCAATATGATTGAGGGATACATCATTTTTCCAATCAAACATACCTCATGGATCTCTAACCTTGTCCCAGTTAGAAAGAAAAATGGTGAAATTAGGTTGTGTTGACTTCAGAGACCTAAATAAAGCCTCGTTAAAGGATCATTATCCACTGCCCTCAATGGAGGAAATTCTACAAATTGTAGCTGGTTCAGAAAGATTTTCATTACTTGATGGTTATTCAGGTTATAACCAAGTTTTATCAAAGAGGAAGATCAGTACAAGACTTCCTTCACCACAAAATGGGGCACCATGGCTTATAAGAGGATTCCATTTGGCATGTCCAATGCTGGTGCTATGTTTCAAAGGGAAATGGACATGGCATTTAAAGGTTTGATTCACAAACTTGTGCTTATTTACCTTGATGATGTAATAGTTTTTTCAAAGAAGGTTGATGAACACCTTGCACATCTGAAACAAGTTTTTGAGAGGTGTAGGGAGTACGGTATATCCCTCAAACCTAAAAAATGTATCTTTGTTGTCCATGAAGGAAAGCTTTTAGGACATATTGTGTCAAAACAAGGGATCACCATTGATCCAAAAAGTGTAAGTGTCATTTTGGATCTGCCCTTGCCCAACCATAAAAATGGGTTGCAAAGTTTCCTTGGCATAATTAATTTCATTAGAAGGTTTATTCCTGACATTACAAATCTTTTGAAACCACTAACTGCAATGTTAAAAAGGAATGCCAATTTCAGCTGGACCAAGGAGGCCAAGCACATTTTTGAAGTCATAAAAGAGGCTTTATTAGCAACCCCTACTTTAGTAGACTCGAAATTCTCAAAAGATTTCATTTTATATGCTTTTGGCTGCATTGATATAATTTATGCAATGCTGGTACAACAAAATGATGTTGACCTAGAACAGCCAATTGCTATTTTTAGTCAATGTTTAGAGGAGTATGAACAAAGATATACTTTTGTAGAGAAACATGTACTTGTTGCCATCAGAAGCTTGAAGAAATTCAAATCCCTAATTTCTAACAGCAAGGTGCATTTGATGGTTGCTCACCCTAGTGTGAAGGAATTCTTTCTAAGTAGGGATCTGAACGATAAGAGGTTAGGCTAGATTACAAAAGTCATGGAGTATGATATTGATATCAAGGTAAAAAAGCTTGTCAGGGGTAAAGGATTGTGCGAACATCTAGCTACAAAGGTTGAAGATGAAGGAAATGTAGAAACAAAGGCAATTTTGGTTGTTGATAATGAGCTTGCAGCAGATGCATCTACAACAAATGCAAGTTGGGTGAAAGATATGACTCACTTTTTATAAACAGTTGAGTGTCCACTGGGTTTAGATAAATCCAAACGGAGGTATTTCAGACAACAATCTATTCCTTATGTTCTTATTGGTAACATTCTTTTTAGAAAGTACCTTAACAGTGTCCTCTTGAGATGCATTGATCAACGTCAAGTTGATAAAGTACTTCATGAGTTCCATGATGGAACTATAAGGGGTCATTTTTCCCCAAGAACAACTGCATGTAAAATAATGAGAGTTGGCTATTATTGGCCAAGCTTATTTAAATATTCCCATGCTTGGGCCAGGAAGTGTGTAAAATGTGTCATTTTTGCAGGAAAAGAGAGGTTGTCAACTTTACCATTGCAGCCCATTCTAGTAGAACAACCCTTCATGAGATGGGGCATTGATTTTATAGGTGCCATTAGCCCACCTTCAAGTGCAAGACACAGGTGGGTGCTTACTGCAACTGATTATTTCACACGATGGACTGAAGCAGTGGCTTTGAAAGAAGCCAATGAAAAATGTTGTTTTAAACTTTTATGATGATTTAGTAACTAGATTTGGGGTACCTAAATCAATCATTTATGATAACGATTTGGTGTTTTTTGGGTTAAGAGATAGTGATTGGGCTGTAAAGAATGGTATTCATCTGAATACCTCATCAAATTATTACCCTCAAGGTAATGGTTTGGATGAATTAACCAATAAGAATCTTATCAAAATCATCAAAAGGATTTTCGAGGATAATCAAAGAACTTGGCATAACAAGTTAAAATTTTCCTTGTGGGCAGATAGAATAACACCAAAGAATTCCATTGGAAACTCCCCTTATATGCTAATATATGGTAAAGAGGAAAGGCTTCCTTTATCAATTGAGATTCTAGCTCTTGGCATAATGAACCAGCTTGAAATGTTTGAAGAGGAGGACCCAATGGTTGTCTGATATGCACAACTCATGGAGATGGATGAAACTAGAGATAGAGCCATGAAAACAATGGAGTTGCATCAACTCCAAACAAAAAGGGTGTTTGATAAAAGAGAAACAGCCAAGGTGTTTAAAGAGGGAGATGTTCTCAAATGGGATGAGTTAAAGAGAAGGCCTGGAAAGCATACTAAGTTTGATAGCATGTGGAGTGGCCTGTTTGTCATTACCGAGTGCAAAGAGAACAATGCTTTTCAACTGTCATCAATGGATGGAGAAGCTCATCCTATCCCAGTCAATGGGATACACCTCAAACTCTATTTTGAGGTATGATCTAAAACTACTTTATACAAATTAGAGTAGGTTTTGTTTTCCCTAAGTGTTGTTTTGCACAGTTAGGTGGTAGTTTTCATTCTACATTGCTAGTTTTTTTTCGTTCAAAGTGTCTCTTGTTGGTTTTATGAGTAACAACAATTTGCAATGTTTTTTTCAAGGGGTGCTAGTTTTCTGAGTGACCCTGTGCCCAATGGATAAGCTTAGGTAGCTGGTCTCATGTTTAGTAGGCAAACATCTAGCAAATGTTGCCAAAAATGTTACCTGATTTTTAGCTTCTAGCTGAAATCAAGTTTAGTGTTTATTCTTTTGTGTTGTTTGTTCAAACATTTAAAAGATAAACCAAAAATCTGCTAGATTTAATATGCATGAAAAACGATTGTCAAATGAATCAGATTACATTTTTTCATTCCAATGTTACAATTACAGCAAACGAGAAAAGAGAATCATATATACACAAATGTAATCTTTTATTTGATAATCCTGAACTGCACATGTCCCTCACAAGCCAAGGGACTAATTTTACTTATTCAATGGAAATATGAAATAATTTATCCACGAATAATAAAAAATAAACAATATGCATAGAAGAATGGAGACCAGTCATTACTTGAGAATAACTAGTTACGAGGTTGCCCGATTGCTCTGTTGCTGATGCCCCAAACTACTTGAGTCCTCCCCAGCTTTGTAATGCCCCTGGCTCCTACATCTAGAAAAAATAATAATATTAGAGCGAGGCTCTAAGCAATGAAAGATCTCAATCCTTACATACACACCTACATATGCATGTATAAACTGATCCATAAGTGCACAAAATAAGCATGCAAACCTTGGATGTCTTCGAAAACAATGAATTCATCAAATACATCCAACATATGCATTTATTTTCTACCTATTTGCTTCATGTGCATATTTAGGACAAGTTTGGCTACTGTTCTGATTCAGATTAAATACAGCATGTGGGGAAAATGTGGCTCCCACAAGGTTAGAGCTCAACATGCTTTGAAAGAAGAAGGAAATTGAGCAACTTGATCAAAGATTTATTTGTTATCAATACATTAAATCAATATGGAATCACACCAATTGATCAAATTTCATTATTAGATTCAAAAGATGCATCAAGTTCAATTATGCATCTACTAAATAATGAGAGGGCAATCCAAAGTATTGTCAAGTCCCTCCCACCTAGACCCTATTGGACAGCCACACATCACATAGGACGGTGAGCCTTTAGGTCACCGACATATGGGACATGTGTTTTCCCACTAGGATCAAAGTGGGGAGACAATTATGTATCACATATGAGCAAAAATGAAACAAATGTGGTGGAATTAGATAGCAAATTCAAATGGGAAAGCAATATGTATTCTCATGTAATTTAGGACAACAACAATGTCTTTTGACTTTACTAAAGGAAAAAAAGGAATGGTTACAAGAGATGGCATTATAGATGGAAAAGAAAGGAAGTGTTTCAACTGCCCTGTTCGGTGTCACATAATGATCAATTTTCATCAACATTTCTTGAAGTTGCTAAGACCCAAGGATTACCTCCACAAATGATATTCAATTGACAATAACTTTATTGATGGAAATGGAGAAAGCAATGGTTGAATCAATCATGAAACAACACAAAGTGACCCCTTTGGGAACAAGGTCATGATACAAGTGAATAGGACAACACCTCTGCAAAGTGCTACAGGAACATGAAGAACTAATGATATAGCTAGTAATGATGAATCAAATAACAAAACAAAGAAGGTACTCAACAATATCATTAATTATCATCGTAAAGGAGTTGGACTACACATGCATAAGTGAATGACACCAATGTCAAAGAAAGGAATGCCAAAAGACAATCCCAAGTTGCACAAGGCTTTATTCAAGGCCTTCTCAATAAAACATTAGACAAACAAGTTTGCCAGCTAACAATCAATACATGATGGTTTGAGCAAAGGCACAAAAGGAAAAGACATTCAAGAAACATCAACCCTAGTTAATAAAAATAATGTGCCCATACAAAGAAAATCATAATTGGCGAAAAATGCAAAAAATGTAAAGGGCAGGCCCAATATACTCTTCATATCATAAATTGAAGCATAGGGCAGTGCATTTCATTGTCAAGTTATAGGGACAGTTTGTATGCAAAATCTCCCAAGGATAAATATAGTCATTCAAAGACCTCAAATGCAAGAACAACTCCTATGATAGGTTCCATGAAAGGGACAGTCTATATAAAGTCTTCAAATCGGTGACAATAGGCCCAATGGTTCTCATAGAGTGATGAAAGGACAGTATCTTCAAAGGCAGGGTTGCAGGATGGTCACATAGGCTGTAATGTGCATGAAGTTCTTGTTACAGGATGCTAGGAAGAAATCATAGTCATGGGACTGTCATATCCATGCAATTTGAAATGAGAACAACAAGCACATTTTTCACTCGAATTGAAAATAGACCACTATTTAAGCTACCATGAGGTAGTCAACATACATGAGGTAGATGATGGACAAAATACATTTTGAAAATATGACACAAAATGTAGCTCACAAGAAGGGGGCTCTAGAAAATCTATTGCTACTGAAGAACAATGATATTAAAGATGGCAATAATCTTATTGATTGAAATAGTGGAGCTCATAAAATTCACATATTGAAACCATCATAAAACATGGTGCTTCAAAGGAACAGAGCATAGTCATGAATAAGATTAGTAACATTAAAGGCTACATATTTATCTTCATTTTATCTATGCACTTGAAATAAAGTCAAGTGTAGACGACTTATGAGATAATAAAAGATAGTGCTATGCATAACAAGTAGCTACCAAGTTGATAATACAATTATCTTGTGAATTGAAAACAACCACTTCATGAATGTGAAGTACATTGTTTCAAGGATAAAGAGGAACCTTACCCTCTTAGCAAGCATCATAAGCCCTTCATCCTATACAGTGAATTACAAGGCATTAAATGTTTTTTTTTGGAGGTGAGCATGACGAAAGAGGGCAGTCATTGGGTATTGAAAGGAAATCTTTGAAGTAAAGGGTAGTATCAAAATTTTTCCTTGTGATAACAATAATGATATTTGAGATAGCATGGCATCCATAAGAGGGTAGTGACAGTTGCCAAGCACAAAGAAAGGATGAGGTTTCATGAAAATTCTGTGGTGAACCTTAATAAGTGTGAGAAAATGCCATTCTTTGAAAACCTTATGAGCATATCAACTTCGAAAGTTAATCCATTATATTTATCATGGTGCCAAAAGTTTTATATAGTGGTGTTTTGTCAAAGTGTTTGAAGCTAATGCAGAGGTTACCATGAGTGTTTAATAACATGAGGAGGTATCATTAAAAGAGGAATATGGTTCTCTTAAAATAAATGTCAAATGCAGGATTTTATTCACAATGACAAACCCACTTTGGGGTTTATGTTTTCAAAGACATTCTGCAGAAAGAAGTGCATTGTAAAACCAATTCAAGTGCTCACTGAAAAAACACTTTTTGCTACAAATTGGGGCTTTCGTTATGCTCACACTACGCAATGGAATTGAATCATTTTTTAAAAATATAAACTTTTCTTTCCAACTAAGGGACCCATCTGGGTTCAAGATCTAGAAGCTAATGCACAAAAGCAACAATGGTGAAAAGAAGCAGAAATGACAAATGGAGACTCATTTTATGACAGGTCATGGTCAAGTTTGACCTCTTTTCTGCAAAATATGGAAAACCCACCTGGGGTTGCAAAAAATGAAGCAACATTGCTATATTCTACAAAAAAATGGAGTACATTTAAAAAACCATCTACATTTCTATAAAAAAATTTGAGTTTCTTCAAGGAATCAAGAAACCCACTTGGGTTCTTTTGAAAACATTTGCAGATACAAAATATATGTGCTACAGAAAACCCACTTAGGGGTTTTGCAAGTGTATTGCAAAATAGAAAAGGAAATGCAAAAATACAGAGGAAACCCATGTTGAAAAATGGAGGCCGAGATCACAAGCAGTTTTGTTTTTCTTTTCTTTTCTACATATCAAAAACCCATTTGGGTTGTTAGAACACTTTCAGATAAAGGAAAAATCAAAAGACATTATAGGGTTTTTCAAATGAAGCTGAGCCATATAAAAACACACTATTTTGTGTTCATGGCCGTGGCGAGAGAGTTATTTTCTTTAGGAAAAACAACAAAAACAACAATGATGTATCCCTATTAACAAATCGAAAGAAGAAAATGAACATTTTTTGTTATCTTTTCAAGATGGAGGGCTCAAAAAAAATATAGCATTCTTTTGCTCAAGATCAGAAATTGAGTCGATTGAATGCTTACCTAGAGCTTTTGCTCAATTTTTGCGATATTCAAAGCTTTGTCTCTCCACAATAAGCTTCATTTAAAGCTTTTCATAGCAGCTAAATGGTAAAACAACAACAGAGAGAGAACAAATTAAACATATGAGTCAAAAATTATGTCCATGTTCGCGGCCTTAAGTTCTGGAATGGCTTCCAAATGATAGAAAAATGCAGATTTCGAGCTATAAAGAAGCCTTTTACCTCTTTTCCTTTGTTTCTCATCAAAGAATCTCAACAAAACCATGGTAATCTCCATTTTTCCTATATTTTCTCAAAGCCCACAGTGGTAGCATCCTAGTTTCCAGATTGTTCAAACGAAAAAATGATGGGTTACTTCATTGTTTCAGTGTTTTGATGATTAGGGTTTGACCCTACTTTTGTGCGATGGGATTTTCTTCCAATGTTTTTAAAATTAAAAAAATGTGTGAATGCATAATGGGGCTGAAACTTATGTTTATTAACTTAGGCATTCTATGCCTTAAGTTCTTTTTCCCCTTGTTAAAAACTTTGCCAAGTGCTAAGTCCTTAGCAATGCATATGGAGTATGCAAGGTCAAATGATATGCCTTTGATTTTTTCCCATCATCATGTGACTTGGAATATGCTTTCCAAGGAATTTGGAGGTCGGCCATATTGGCCAAGTGTTTTGGAGATCTATGATGCCTTTGAAAACTAGTGATATTGCCCATGTGGATTAAAGTGCAGAATGTGGTAAGTTAAGATGGTCAAATGCCTTGGAAGCTTTTGAAAGCTTTTAGATATGACATTATATGTTGCATTTTATTCCAATATTTGAAGATATCGTGTAAGTGATTTGAAAATCACTTTTATTGTGCCTTTTAATGCAGATGTAATACAAGGAGATGGTGGGGCCCTTATTTTATGCTTTGATTTGTAAAATGACTTGTTTAGTGATTTTTTATGAATCACTTAATTGAGATCATTATCTTTGATGCTTTTTGGAGTCTTGTGCTTCAAAACACACATATTGCATGAGGAGAGTGTGAGTCAAGACTGGTGTGAAGACCAATAATGACTTGCAGAAATGAGGAATGTGTGTGAGGTTGTTTTGACTATTTTGGAGGAAAAGGGGGCTGTTTGGAGGCATTTTTGTCACATTTTTAGTGTGAATATTGACTTGGCTTAGCTTTTCTTCGTGTGGTGGACAGTTTGGAGGGTTTCTAGAAGGTTCTTTTTGGCCTTTTATGTTGTATCTGACCAGAATATCCTAGAAGCACTTGTGTGAGGATTTTTGGTGTGTTTTTGCTTAAGTATGTTCATTTTGAACATTTTGGGGAGTTCTTTCTTTCTAGGAGTAGGATAGCTTTGTTTTGGAGCTATTTTTCATGGAGCAGTATTGTAACTCAAATGGGCCTATTATACAATAAGCACTTTGAATTAATAAAGTATATAATTTTTACCTTTTCATTTCATGTTCTCATGTATGTTGTTAATGATTCATCAATTTGTCTTGTGAAAATCTATCTTTTCCTTGCAATCTTGTCTCATGTTATGCATCTGTTTGGAAATAAATGTGTGTTTACAGGTTGTAAGTTGTGTTGTTTTAGTGGTGCTATTAATTGTGAAACCCTTTTTTCCTTTCAAAAGCATTGTTTACAGAACTTCTTATGAATTATTTATGTCAACTGCATTAGAAAGTGAGTTGTGTGAGTCAAGCTTTGTGGTATTAATTTAAGTGTGATAGGTTGTTAGCAGGTCTAGGTTATTTTGGTGCATCACCTTAGATTTTTTCCAGCATTAGGTTTATTTTCATGCAAATTTTTACCCTTACCTCAGAGATTAATAGTTAGGTGACATCAAAAGGGGAAGCCAACCCTTATCACTGGAGGTCTCCTTTCAAACAGGTTACCCACAACCTAAAAGCAGTCCCATGTTAGTCCAAATCTGCTGAGTTCATTTAAAAGCTTAGCAAATAGGGTGTAGATTTGGGAACCTAACAAGTACAATGGGAGGACTATAGCTATTTGAGATTTCAATAATTTATTTGTAGTTTGATGAGAATTTTCCATAGCTTAATGGAATAAATTCAACAAAATATTTAAACACATTCAACAAAATATTAAACAATAATTTTTTTTTGCAATTATTTATAATCAAGAAACAATGCAAAAAATGTATTTATAATTCAAATGATTTTTTTTTGTGAGAAATTCATAGTGTTGGGTACTATAAAGGAGACAATGCTCCTTACATTAAAATTACATTTCAGAACTTTTGAAATAATGTGTAATAAAATTTCATTTCAAGATTACGTAAATAGTATATAATATTGCAGTAGTATTAGAACCTCTATTAACAATGAATAGTTGTAATTGTAATTGTTGGTTTACATAAATAAAATATTGTAACTTTATTTTTTACACTTTCAATTTGTCCTTATCTCTCTTGAGTTGCTTCCCATGTTACATTTATGTGATTTATTCTTCAATAATTAGAGGCATAGATATCTACAAATAGTTAGAGTTATTACCATTACTAAAATTTATATTTTTGATTTACATAATAGAATATTACCATTTTACATTCCTATTAGTTGTGGTCTAATAATCAACAACACATTTTTTTAAAACTATTTAAGCAATATATGTAATAGTATAGTTCTATTCTACTCTCTATTGACTATCAATAATTGAACTTGCAACTATTATTTTTAAAATAAAATATTGTGATTTCATTTGTATACTCCCCTATCCAATTAGTTCTACTAGGTTACTTTCCATGTTACATTTCAATTACTTATTTCCTAACAATCAATAATGTACATGCCTACAAATAGTTGGATTTATTACCACTAATTAAAATAAAAATATTTCTTTTACTCCAATAATCTTTTTTAAAGTATGGATCGTGGAAGTTGAAATGTACAATGCTCCATAATATTTTCTTGAAGGGCTTCCTCATTGTAAAATGCAATTGGTGGGTTAGGGGGAGAAAGAAAGAGGTATCATTAGATTCAATGTTTCCCACATAAGTATGACCATGTTGTACATCATCAAGTTCATTGTTATTGCCATGTGGCTCTACATTGTTTAGGTAATATGGAAATGGACTTGTGTCAATTTTTAAATGACTATTTAAGGGTCTGATTGGTAGATCTTCATTATCATTAACCCCTCCATCTTTGATTACATTTTTGTCAATGAGGTCTTGTAGCTTATGTTTAAGACCTATAAAAAAATTGAAGATAATGATCTTTAATGTGATGATAGTTGCAAAATATTTGATCATTATATGCTTTAAGAAGTGATTCATTTGAACTAAGTGAATAAACTTAAGGGAGTGTAAGTAAATTAACACTCAAAGTTTAAAGCAGATTGTCAATAGATTCTTGAAATTTAGTAAACTTTATAAAAGTAAATCTAGCTTAAATGAAGGAATATGAAGTGTTAGCAACTTGATGAACACTTTTTTGTCACATTGTTATGCTTAGAAAATAACTATTGATATTTAGAAGGGTGAGAAGTATCTTTGCTTGAAGATCCATTTTTGAAGGCATTTTGTGCTAACAATTTGAACTCTACAATTTTCACATATGCACTTAAAACTATAAAAAAGAGTCAAGATATAATATTGAATTGACTTAAGTTGACCCTTTCTAAAAATGCTTTCAAATCAAAATCATGTAAAAAGATTATCATTTTTTAATATAAATATTGAGTGACATAAACATTGATGCACTTATTTAATCCATAAACACATTCAAATAAATCAACAATCATAAATCTAAACCCATATTAAATTTTGATTTATAAAAATAATAAAAAGAAAAAAAAATCACTCACAAACAACTTACAAATATTGTTAAAAAATTTATTTTATATTATTTAACACTATAAAAGCATACCAAGCGAATTAAGGCAAGAATCAAATGCAAGCTAGGTAATAGGTTGCATTCTTCAAAACCATAAACGGACAAAACTGTAACTAATTTTTAAAAAAACTCATACAAATCCAACCTAACGGTTATTTTGAGCGCACATATCTTGCTTTTAATTTTTCATTTGTCGAGATTCTACATTGTCTTTCTGAAGGGTGATCATTTCTTGCTTTTTTACGAAAAAAACTTGGGCCATGCCCTTCAGTACGATTTGTATGCTACTTTTAATGTGATGCTACTTCTAATGCTAAAAATGGTGGATCATTATACGCCAGTTTTAGCTGGTGGTGGTGACAGGGATAGTATTCTTCAAGAGCCAACAGTGCCCCTGCTCAAGTATTTAAGAATTTCCAAGTTTTCTGAAGGGTATGCCAATCACCAAAATGTTTCACAGGATGATTACTCTGTTACAATCAGAATAGATAGATCATCCGGTAAGACATCATTAGCAATGCAATTCTTTTCGTTTTTGTATTGTTTAAGAATTGCAGGTAGCGGGTTACAGTCAAAAGAGGCTTACATGTATGGCTTCTTCAACACTGTTGTTAAACTAAACTCCAGGCGGGATATACTGCAGGGATCATCGCTTCATTCTACGTATGTATTGTTAAACCTATACATGCAAAAGGGTTAAGTTGGACTATTTAAGGGGTTATATTGCAATTCTTGTTTTTCATCAGTTTGAATGTGATGCGAGTTTTTAATGGGTGATTCCTAATGATCAGCTTTCAAACAGCCAAGTTTATGAAGGATGGCACGATGAAATAGACATAGAATTCTTGGGAACAATACCTAGAGAGCCATACAAATTGCAGACCAATGTTTATGGCAACGGTACGGGAGATGGAAATCTCATCGGTAGAGAGCATCAATTTCATATCTGGTTCGATCCAACTCGGGATTTCCACAACTACAACATTCTCTGGACGCCTTCTCAAATCTTGTAAAAAAAATTTCCCTTGATAATCTCGCAGCAGAGCTGACAAAGCATTTACAAGCTAATATGTTAAGATTTTGGGTTTCGATTATGAAGTGATAGAGGATTGTGTAACTTTGAAAACATGGTATACGAAGGTCACATCATTCAAGAATCTTATATTATCATTGCGCCTCTGCATTGAATGGTGAGTCTCACACATCTTTCTCGACCTTTTTGTTTGTGTGTCTGTTTTTTGGTTGTGTTTGGTGTCCCTCTGTTTTGTTGACTTGTGTTGGATGTCTGATATGACATTGGACATGCCTTGTTTATTAGGCCTTGTTGTTGTTTGTATGAACTTATTTCCCGATTTAAGCAGTGTTGGCGCTTGTTTGTTAGCTAGTTGTCTGTAAAATTGTAGACATAAAAGTCTTTATCCATAAAATTGCTATAAGAAGATCCAAATATTATAGAAAATGTGAGCAGTGTCTTTATCTATTAAATTTCAAGAAACTCTAAAAATTACAGTAAAAAAGAAAAACATCCATATGCGGGTTGTTTTTGAGCCTGCCTAATTTCACTATCTGCTATTGAAAAAGAAAGGTACCATGCCCGTTAGCTCCTCAGCCCTGCAAAACATCCACACGTTACTTCAATTTTTTTCCTATAAACAATAAGATGTATCACACTAATCTCTGGCTTACCATCCTCTGGCTATCATTTTTTCCCGTGCCCTGCGAGAAGGCTTCAAACCCGGTTCTTTCATAGCGCTCTCTGGAGTACAAATGAATGGTACCGCAATTACAAGCTATACAAATATTTAATAAGGAAATATAGTTGCAAAGCATAAATCTCGTTCCCTCATGATAAAAAAATTTGCAGAGTAAATCCCAAAAACAGAGTGCACAGCATATTAAATAAAAACCAGAAAAACAGAGTGCATAGCATATTAAACAAGTGAATCGTGCTTGAATTTGACCAGCGTTCTGGATTCGAGATTCAGGTGGACACTTGCATCTACTATCCTGTGTTTTGTGCACCACTTAAGAATCTAAAATATCAAATTCACATTATAATATACTGTAATGAACTTAGATTCAAAGAGAGGAGGGTCCTCACCAGACAAGTAAATGTCTGCCCATCCTAGGTAATGTGCAAGGAACCACCATGTCGAAATTCATAGAGGCTATTTCAACCAATCCTGCCCAATAGTAGTTCTAATCACCATTTCCACATTTACACAGGGGATGCCAAAGGAATCACTCTTCTCCCACAAGTAAACGGGTGGAGAATTGTGCCACAAAGAAGCCATACTTTCCAAGATCACCACCACCATAAAACACACCCTCAACATATTAATAGTAGTTTCAATGGAGTTTAAATAAATTCGATCAAACACCAACATAGGAAGAAATGAAAGCTGAAAATCCATCAGTATAGAAGCACAAAAAAATGGATGCACCAAAATATGGAGTACCATAAACATACGATCAGAGAAAATGAGAGAAATAGGTGTATCCTATTGTACCCAAATCCTATGTAACAATCAAAATAAAGTTAGAGAAAAATAAGGTTGGGAACAACTATGACGCACATCACAAGGTTGCACATATCCAACATGGCTGAGGTAGGATAGATTAGACATGGCAATGGCAGGTGTCAAGCAAGCAAGAGGGATACAGAACAATAGATATTGAATCAATTACAATAATCATGAATTAGCACCAACGATCATTTCACATCAATAACATTACTGCCACATGAAAAATAACGTGCCAACCCCAAAATAAATCATAACCCAAGAAAACAAGACCACTTCGATTGCCATTTCACCTTCAAGAATCCTGACAAGTGTAGAAGTAACATTGCCCTATTGGTCTTGCACCGTCCAGATCCAGCAATTGACAGTAAACAGACAACCTTTTCATACAATGGGCAAGCAGAGGCATATACGATTGATTTTAAGGAACTTCTCTCCTTTCCTCCTGTGAAAGAAAGGAGGATTTATCTCTGGCCCCTACATTAACAGTTTCAAAACAACCATTCTCACTACTTGTATATAATTTTTTGTACATTCTTCATTTTCATTATTTTGGATTTTTTTTCATGAAGACATTGTGATTGATTTGCCCAAGATTTCTACCACTGGAAGGAGAGCTTCTATCAAGCTGAGCAAAACTTGCAGTTTCTATGGGAGATAATGGTCTGCTTGAGCTAAGAGATGCTTCTGTAACAGGACAGCCCTGATGTAAATTGTCTATTGCATTGCATTTCATATCAACCTATAAAAAGAGATCGATGCACATGGAAGCCACTATTGTCACATCAAGGGTTTCTAAAATATTAAAAAAAATTACAAGTTCATTTCTACCTCACATCCATCCCAATGACAATTCAGCGAACCTAGCACAATGTCAAAATTATGGCATTCAGGCTATTGCTTTTTCTGAAATGTTGTGCATTGAGCTTTATATTAGTAAGCTTGGGCCTCTGTGTTGTTGCTATCAAAGCCATCAGAATCATGGATCAATGTGCTCTCACTATTTTCTATCATGCCAGAATCATCCTCAAACCGTGCATCTATTTCCAGCAGTTCTGACTAAAGAGATGGACGATTCTCCCTCAAATATTTGAATCCTTCTGACTGCACAACCTCTAATTGTACAGACATTTTCTAATGGATATGCTTTGAAAGATTCTTGCCTCACACAAACTCTTTAATCTATCTAGCATAAACCGATCTGTTGTTGCAAGTAAACATTCACCCATTGACCAAGACATTGAAGGGAAAGGAGGTGAAGCAATCACTGGCGATGACCATACATGTTCATCCATATCTGGAAGGGTGTCTCCGTAGATAAAATGTAACATAGCTTGTATTACATTCAATAGAACAACACAAATAAAATCAGTCTAGTGAATATAGATACAATCTCTTTCAAACTAATGTAAATGGAAGAAATGGTTTCATGATCATTGGCAAAACAAAGCTTACCTTGAACACTTTTGGTTGCATGTCTCCAATGAAATTTTCTTTATTATTCTGCTCCTGTGAGGACCCAAAAAACTGGGATTTGAAAACAGGGGAACGAACTGCGAGCACCAATCTGTGAGCATAAGATCTCTCCCCTACTACATTAAATATGATGTCTGCAGTTTCCTCAACTTCCCAAATTGTTGACTCAGGTTTGTTTCAGGGATGGCAACATGGTGTGAGTTAGGGCTTTCAGTCACAGATACCACAACTCCAACCGTACAACAAATTTCCAAAGTATCATCCTTTACAAAATCATATGTGTCCAACAAAGATCACCTCAAGAAATGTTTGTAACCCCTAGAGATACCAAGATTGTGAAATGCACAAAAAAGTAAAAACAAGCGAGAAAAAGAGGTAAACAGATTATGGTGAGCTCCCTTGTTATATGGGGCCCCAATTCTCCAAATCATATATATCTGCTACCATGTATTACCAATAGTTTTAGTTTTTTTGTTTTAGTTTTTTTTTTTTTTTTTAATATTTTGTTACAATAGGGGTGTCCCCGCGACCTAGTCCAGTGGTCCAGCAACCCTTATCTTCGGTACTTGGGGCGAGCTACAGCGAGACTAGTCCCCTGCAGGTGAGATCCGCCGCCCTCAAGTAGTCCCACCTCTTAAACCCGAGAGTGGAGTCGAACCCGAGACCAATAGGGAGCAAACCCACTGCCCAAGCCAACTCTACTACCCGTTCGGGCTGTATTACCAATAGTGTTGTGTATAGCAACAACATGAAAATTGAATATCAGAGAGTCAAGACCACTAGAGCAAATATTTTTTACAAGTTAGGATGCATAAGATGTGCATTGATCAACGGAATATGGAATACCCATGAGCCATGTAAGAAGAATTTTCTCTATGCATGTGAAACACAATAAGAATGATGAGGGAATTGATGTCCTTGCAAGTATCTATGTGAAAGTTAGCATCCATAACAGGTCTAAATAAGTTCCATTCAAGAACTGCAAATACTAACCAATGATTGCCATAGTAGTAACAAAGACTTTACCCATGCCACAGTATTCGCTATCTTACATATATTTCATAAATGTCAGATTTGTGAAAGTTATAGACCAGCCTTGTTTATGTTTCTGCCAAGACAACATTATAAATAATTAAAATGAGAGCATGAAATTTTATATTAGAGGAGAATCCTCAAACACTTTGTATTTTCATTGTATATGTTAATTTTGATTTAAAGATGGATAGAAAGCTATGTAAATCTTTAAGAATAATATAACAGATCTTTTATTTCATTTTTTTAATATTTATTTTTAATTTTATATTAATGTTTTACATATACATAATAAATAATAATTATTTTTCTTATTATGTTATTTATACTCAACTTTATATTAATGTTTTGCATGAAATCAAATGTTAAAATGATTTCATTTATATTTAAAATAAAATAAAAAAGAAAGAATAAAATAAAAACTTTAAAACAAAATAATGTAAAATTAATAATAATTTTCTTTTTAATAAATACAGAGGAGAAGCAAAGGATTGACATGAAGATGAGAAGAATGTGATTGAGCACTTACAAACAAAATCAAAATATTAACAGGTATGCAATTTATTTCTTCACCAATTTTATATCTTTATGTGGTAGGTGTCATTAATGTGCAATTTATACTCAACTTTATATTAATGTTTTGCATGAAATCATATGTTAAAATGATTTCATTATTTTTAAAATAAAATAAAAAAGAAAGAATAAAATAAAAACTTTAAAACAAAATAATGCAAAATCAATAATAATTTTCCTTTTAATAAATAGAGGAGACAAGCAAAGGATTGACATGAAGATGAGAAGAATGTGATTGAGCACTTACAAACAAAATTAAAATATTAATAGGTATTCAATTTATTTCTTCACCAATTTTATATCTTTATGTGGTAGGTGTCATTACATTACAATGTTCCTCCACCATGTTTGAATGGTGTCCAGAATTAATGAATATATATTGTGCATTTGTAATCAATTTTTGAGTGTGTTCTCACTTTATCCTTACTCTTGTCTCTCCATTTCTTTGCATGGCTATATGTCTTGAAATATATTTAACTTTATATTTATCATTTGCATCAATGTAATCAAATACTATCCATTCATAGAGTGGTGTTTTATTGATTGAAAAAGAAATTTTATTCACTACAATCTTAGAAGACATATGTTGTGACACTTACTATTGTATACGAGATGGTATTCTTAAAAAATCTCTTTTCATTAAGCTTATGCACTGATTAATCTATTGCTAAGACTACACTTTAGAAATAAAATAAGACATAGGTCTTAGGATTGACAAAATCAATACAAAATATTTGATGTTATATAATGTTTTTTTCTTTAATGTTTGTCACATAGGATTTCCATCAAACTTTAAACATGGGTTAACAAATCTTTAATGTCTATCCCACAATCTTTGTTGCCCATTTGACTACATAGTTTAAGCATTTTGTTTTCTTTTTTAAATGGTACAAGAAAATCATACAAAAAGTTGTCGATATGTTTATGATAATCATGTTCCACTTGAAGATAGGAAAGATGAATAAGAAGGTAAATAGATGAGAATTAATAAGAAATAAACACAAGAATGTTATACCTTCATAGCTCCTTCCTCTTCATGGATTGAGCTCACAAGATGTACCCTTGTCTTGTAGATTTGCTCCAATGATTGAAGGGTTGTGGTTGCTCACAATTTTAGCATGATGATGGTAGGATGAAGATGTATTTGGATATTTGAGTGGCATAAGGATAGGATGAATGTGTGTTTAAAGCATGAAAGACAAGGCCTCATTATATAGAAATTTGGTGAGAGGGATCAAGGGCTAGGATTGGTTGGTTAATGGAGGGTTGAGAATAAAAAAAGGATGTGGTTTGGATCAAGGAATGAAGATTGATTAGCCACGTGACAAGTGTCACAAGATGGATAGGGGTGAAATGGGGAGGTGTGATCATACATGTGTGAGTACACATTGGGAAGAGAGGCATTAAATTTGTATAAAAGATAGGGTGGTTCATAGGGTGGCTTGTGTAAGAGGTTAGTGGGGGTAGGTGAGATGTAGGAATTTAAAATTAGAAAATAATGATAATCAGGATTAGGATGAGGGTTAGATCAACTAATCAAGGATTAATTGATTTAATGAGAATGGGTTGAGTTAATAAACTAAGGGTTTATTAACTTGGGTGGAGTTAAAAGTTGGAGAATGGGATAATGATGTTTAGGATGGGGTTAAAGTTAATTAATCAAGGATTAATTAACTTACGCAAGGTTAGGGGATTTAGAGGAAAGTGGGAAAAGGTTATCTTTAATTAAAGGTGGTGGATAAAGGATAATGGAGAAATCCATTAAATAAATAATGAATAGTTATTTAATTAATTATTAGGATAAGGGAAGTGGGTTAAATTAAATAAATAACAAGCATTTAATTAATTAAATATTATTTTGGGTGACTACATTTTGCCCCTCTTTGAGATGATGTTGCGACTAAGAGAAGTAACATCATTTCAAAGAAGAATAAAACATAGTGGCTAGGAAAGGGATAAAGACTAGTGGCATGATGCCCCATTCACTAGGAAGGATGACGAAGGATGACTAAGAGGTAGTATGCCCCCTCGAGAGGACATGCGGGTTCAAAGAACACGGGTGTGCTCTCAAAATAGATGGGAAGAATAAAGGATGAAGGATAAAAAGATGAAAGGGTGAGCTACCTAATGATGGATGAGAGATGATAAGGATGATGAAGACATGGATGGAGAGGGAGGATGGATGATCACCATACTACAATGAAAAGAGCAACCTAGATTTGATATTGTACTTGACATTATGCACCAAGGTATAAGGAACCAGGATGACAATGTGCCAAGTACATGAT
>VDFB02058242.1:530675810-530747123 GCA_007258455.2 Sequoia sempervirens
ATGAGTTTGTAAGTCATTTGCTTCCTCAAATATTGTGATAGTATTGTAATTCTAAGAGATGGGAGTTGTCAAGCCAATGTCAAAATATTCTTGTTGAATACTTGAGAGGATGTTGTAAATGATAGTGTATTTATAAAGACACACTATGTGATTTTAAGGTCTCACAAGCATTGCAAACTATGTGGAAAGATTAAGTCAAAACTATTGTTGTATTTCTTTAAGGAAAATGCAAATGTATAAAGTATATGCCTTAAACATAGTTTGTATTCAAATGAGTTAAATGTATATTTATATTATTCCCTTGAAGGACATAGTATGCATATTGTTTGGGAAGCCTAATAAAATACTCTATTTTGATATGAGTTCAGTAAGAAAATGAAATGTGTGTTTCTATTTTAAAAAAGAAATCTACAAGTGACTTAGTTAACTATAGGCATCTTTTCTGAAATATGTGTACTTGTTTATAATATATCAAGAAAAGGGAAATAAGTGAATATAGTACTACTGTATAGTTATTTGACATCTGAATAATGTTGATATTCTAAGGAAAAGTATGAAAAGCGTAGAAGATTCTGAAGGACTAACTGCTGCATATTACTGACATGGAAGCAAATGATAATAGAAAATAAGATTGTATGTGCTTCTTTACTTCTCCAAAAAATAAATATATATATATCTTTCCCTCTTTGAAAATGATCCTATAAAACATATATATTATTCGGGAAGGAACATTCACTCACATGTCTTCTTGTTTCCATAAATGAATTCTTCTTTTCTTGAAAGAACACAGAGGAGGGGCTATTAGAATATATATATCTGAAAAATATATGGGAACCATATTTCACTTCTCTGGGAAATATAAAATAAATGAGTAATATTTTACAAAGAATATGAAAACATAGACGCTAATACATTCAAACAATGGATACCGAAGGAACAGGGATTAGAACCATGGTGAACTGTCTTATAACATATTCAGTTGGAAACAGTGCAAAATCATGCTCTGTCTTAGTATTTCATCGACTCTCCTTAAAAATAGTAATAAACTTATGAAAAGAATTTTGTATTCATGGCGATACTATAGAAGTTAAATAAACGCAGATTTGTATGTAAAAATAGTTACAGTTATTAGACTTACTAAGTTGTAGATTTATACAAACAAGGTAGAGGCATGCCATTATGCGTCTTGCTCAGTCATTCACTGACATAAGATGTTGAACTGAACACTATTCATATCGTTAGGGAGAAGAGTGAATATAACCAGGAAGTGGCCGAGCAAATCTCTCAATAGAATAAATTTAGCAGACATTTAGGAGACCTGTTGAATTTCTCTTTCAGTCGCCCGTAGAAGTAGTCCCCTCATAATTTCATTCTGTCAGGTTTCACTCGACTTCCTCTAGCATGAAGAGACTTTGACATCACCTGCATAGTCACTGAATATGGCTACGATGATCTGGGCGTCTAGAGGAGTCGCACAAGGAGGAGAGCAGTTAGAAATATTAGTTCTTAATAATTGTGAGGAAGGTAGAAGTAGTTGTGTGTACTTACATGCCTAGGCCATGACTGGCCAAACAAATAAGTAGCAACAATGGCCTATGGTTATCCCATTCCAACCGCCATCAATCTGCTTCCCTCCCCAAATTTCTTGAAACATTAGGTGTTGAGCATCATCATTTTAGGGTAGAATGAATTGTAAGGGAGATTGGTAATTAGCAGAATGGTTGTGGAAGTATATTGTGCCCCTTACACTTCCTTGATTAGACACAATAGTATGGTCACATTCCCCTGTGTTATCCAATTTCAACCTTCACTGCAGTTTTCAGCCTTGTCTTTGCACCTGTGGCTTGTCAATAGGAATACGTAGCACCTGAATATACGTTAGGATGTCTCAAACTTGGAAAAATAAAGAGGTCATTTCACATCACTGTGAGATGGCCGAGAAGCGTATTTAACTCTGCAAAAGAAAGATGAAAATAACAATAGAAAGAGGTGTGGTATTAAATTACATCCTTATTTTAGTAAGTCATAATTAGTGCATTTTGCAGAGGAGATGTCAAGACCTCTCTCGTGAAAATGACGCCCTGTTAAATGTCAGTTCTCAGACCCGAGGCTAAAAGGTGTTGGCTCTGCTGCTGCTCCCTAGGCGTAATTCCTGTCAAGATTTGAACATGATAGAAGGATCGTATGATGTATCGGAAGCTGAACTTTAGTACCTTACTAATACTCTCAGTGTCTGGTCGAGCTTCTCCAGCCATCACATTAGAAGATGTGATTGATTTCTAGAATCATATCCTTGCTTGTATAAGTAAATATCAACGTACTAAGAAGAGGAGATGGTGGAATCCTTGCTGTGTAGAGTTGCGCTCTGCAAACTGTAAAAGAGTGGAAGAAAACGACTGGGCACAAAACTTCAATCAGCGTAGCCTTCCTAACCTTATCTGCAAGTTCAAGAATAAGGCAGTGAGATTAAAAATATATATATATAGAAACGAAATCACCAAATATTTAGTAGGATTCATTTCGGTTACCAAGAAGTCTTTGTTAAGTCTACACTCGTATATTCTGCTCTCATAAAATGAGGCTAAGGTTCATGTTTAAGCAGTATCTTTATCAACACATACCATGGGGGGGGATGCGTATCGGATTGGTTTTCTTTTAACTTCATCCTTCAAAACAAACTATCTTCAATGTTGTGCACTAGCGTTTCTCCCTTTCTCTTACATGTGAGATAATCTCAACCCGTTATATACGTTGCCTTATATCCGTATATGATTTTACTTTACCTTACACAAAATTTTAAGCCTTCTAAAATTAAGGCAATTTACATGATGGAAGAACACCTAAGCTTTCCATGTTTTAGGATTTTAATGTGAGGGAATTTTAAAAATATATTCATAATTACGTGGAAGAAAAAAAAAAGAAAAGAAGAAGAGGGGAATACATTCCCACCCCTCTAGGAAAGATTCGATTTATTTAAATAGGAAAATAAAGACTTATGAACACTTAATATTAGGGACTCTAGTGTAAGGGTAATATCTCACTTTTTATACTCTCTCTTCCTTCCCTTTTGAAAAATTAATAATATGTAAAAGTAAATGAATTTAAAATGTAATTATTTGTGCAAATTATTTCATTTTTATATATATTTGTTTTAATAATTAAATTAGTAATAGTTTAATATTGAGAATAATACTAAATAAATTGGAGTTTAATAAATAATATGTAGGTTTTAAATATTTTAGTTGTTCTCATATTTGAATTTCATGAGGAAATGTTTTATGTGGTTTTCGACAATATCGTCAAATGGCTTTAGAGGTAAAGATTACAAAAATAGGGTATCATTAAATAATCCACATTTTTTTTTATCTGGAAATTACTTATACTCTTATATCTGACCACAATCTTTCTCAAGATTGCTCGACGATAAGTGTGATGTCACACACATAACCGTGCGACAAAAAAAAAAACCCAACCCCCTCGCCCTCAAGCATCGTTTCATTGCATGGAAAATGTCATCTAATACACCCTCATGTCGTGCATGGTTAGCGGATCGATAGCAAATTTACAAGCATGTGTAACAAAAAAAAAAAATTAGTTGTGTTTTTGCCCTAATGTAAAATATGGGCATTACAGAAATAGGGTTTAGGACCTTTCCACCTATTTTCTTCAAGTTTCACTCAAGGAAACCCTAAAGATCTCAAGCAAATGATGTAATTAGGGAAAGAGATCTGCAGTAGGATGTCGTAGGGTGTTATTAAAGACAATAAGGGGGTTCACCACCAAGTGAGGTTTGGAAAGACAACATGCAAAACCTAACAATGCAACTTAGAAAATGAACTCAAATCAGAATAGCAAACTGAAGGACAGAGGTTCACCTAGAAAGTTGAAGAGGCTTGAAACAAGGTTTGAAATCTTGAAAACAAGACTTTTTAAGAACACTAGGACTCATATGTCAGTAGGTGCGATTCAGTCCCAGTTTAGGGTTTGAGGCCAAAATTAGAATATGGAACTGTTGAATTAGGATATATAGAAAAAGCCTAAAATCTGGTATACTGGGACTCATACGCCACAAGTAGCGATTTAGTCTCAATATCAGGTTTGATCTGAAACTCTAATATCCTCTATTGATCTTCTATAGCTTCTCTTCTGTCAAATCTCCATTCTCTCCTATCAAATCTCTAAGTCTAAAACATTGAATTACAATTTGTAGATGAATTTTCATGATTTTGCAATATAGATGACAACTTTGACAACTTTTCTCCAATCTTGCTCTTTAATGGACCTTCAACCTAAATCTACAAATCACACACCAAAGAGGGGAAAATGTTGTTTTTTTAATGGATAGGGGTTTGCCTTGGTCAAACCCTGTTTTGGTAATCAAACCTTGAAATGAAATAAAATAGAAAGAAGGAATGATGAATGAACAAATAAGCTATGTTGCAACTCGCCAAACTTTTGAACAAAAGGCTACAAACTTGTATGTAATAGCTAGTATGAATGTGGATCTTGAATTTTTCTTGTATATTATATATCTTTATTTGAATGCTTGCTTGAATCATAGGAAATTACATCACAAATTTTAGCTCAAAAACAAACATGATTCATGATGACTTTGACATGATGCTTGAATGTTGAATGTTGCTCTAAATTGTTTGATAATCAACTCTTGACTGTTTTTGAATGCTCTTGAATGCTCTTGTGATCATAAATTTTCTATAAGAATGCTCTCATCAATTTGCTAGATGACTTATAAACTTGCTAGGAGAAAATATGTGAAATAAGCTTGTATTTATACTTGTTTATGCCAAATTTCTTTAAATTACAACAATACAAGCCAACATCAAATCTAGGAGAATAAAATCCCACCAAGAATTGAATTCAAAATTAGGTCCAAGCTAAGTGGGAATCATACGCTAATTGTGACGTATGAGTCCTAGTAGGCTAAGCTTGGGACACAAATTTATAGAAAAGGTTGGGTTTAATGTCAAATTCAAGTTTAGGCCCCAAAACTTAGGTGGGACCCATATGCCCAAGGTGGCGTATGAGTCGTAGATCACTAAATCTAGGCCATACAAACAAAAATAATTAAATTATGAGTGGTCATTTGATATGTGTTGGGATTATCCTCAGAAAGATGCACTAAATAAGGCTTGTCGATGAAAATAGGGCCAAATAAGGTATAAAGAAGCCCAATTTTAGTAGGGAGGGCCCAAACAAGTGTGAAAATGTAAAGGGATACATTTTTCTACACTACAGTTGGAATGATTTCAAAGGTGTGTGCCTTGGTTGATCTTGATTTTAGATATGAGGTGATGGATAAAGAGGACAATGGGGTTTTGGAATAGGAATTCTAGGTGGTGGAATGTAAGGACCCAAGATGGATGGAGGAGATGGACTTTGTTAAATGGGACATAGGGACCCAAGATGGATGGAAGGAATGAGGGATTGGGATTTGGAACATAAGGGCCCAAGATAGATTTGGAGGATGAGGAACATGGATATTTGATTTTAGATGGATGGATTTTAGATTTAGGATGGGTGGAAGGAGTACCAATGTCTAAAGCCTTATAGCCAAGGCCATGATAATTAAGATTTTATTTGATATTAAGGAATTCTAAAATTCCTTGCTCATGAAGGCCTAACCCTTTGCCTTGATAATGCACAACTTTAAAAATCTTTTTTCCAATGGGATACCTATTATTTCGGAAGCAAGATGTGAGTCTATTTTGGGGGAGATGTGACATGGAAGGAATGATAGTCTCTTGGAGTAGACTAGCATGGATCAAAGTGGAGGAACCCAATTGGTAAGTAGGGGGTTCATGGGTAGCTTGGATAGGGGTGATGTGCTCTTGTGGGGGATTAGGATCATGAGATGGAGATGAAGGGATGCTTTGATCTTGACTTGGGATAGGATCATGGGATGGGGTAGATGGTATAGTGTTCTCTTGGTTGTGAGATGGAGGGTGATCACGATATGAAGTGGTAGGGGTGTTTTGATCATGAGAGGGGAATGATCATTAGATGAAGTGGAAGGTGTAATTTGATCTTGATCTTGAGAGGGATCATGTAATGGAGTGGAATGGGAATTTTGATCTTTATATGGAGGGGGGTTTATGTTAGCATGCTTTGGATTAGGAGATGGACATGGTTCATTTGATGTGGATGGTGTGATGGGGGAAGAAGTTTGGATAGATGCTTCAACTTGAATGGATGGAGTAGTAGAGGATTCATGAGACTTAGGGGATTGAGATTTATCTTGATGTGGAGGTGATGAAGGTGGATGCATGACATAGAAAGATTGTGCAAAAAAAAATTTGCATGGGGAATTACACACCTTTGAAAATAGTCCTTGGAGGAAATTATTAGGAGGGACATGGGGTGAATTTGATTGGTAAGATTGGGGTGATGTGGATTGCAAGGATGTGGGAGATGAACATGTGGAATAAGAGTTGGAGTTTTCCGTGGTTTGGTAAATGGATGATGAGGATGAGGAGCTTGAAATGGATGTGGAGATGTGAAGTTCGGATGGGGAGTTTTGGCTAAAGGTTTGGTCTCCCTTGTCAAAGGAAGGGGAACGGTAAGAAAGAGGTGATGGGTTGGGATTGGATGAAAGTGGGGTGGGTGGAAGTTTAGCACCAATACCAAGGAGATAGCTAAGCATGACATCCTTATCATTATTAAAGTAGTGGATGAGGAGATGATTGGTGATGGGATCCCATGAGGATGATATAGGTGATGAGGGTGTGGGTGGGATTTGAGAAGAACTTTGTATGGGTGATTGGTGAAGGCTTGGAGAATTTTGTCTAATGATCATGAATTCAAGGAAATCCCAAATACTCTTGCTATCATCATAGGGATTAGGATATGGTTGCATGATATTGGGTTGGGTTGTAATGGATGAAGGTGGATTAGAATAGATTAGGTTAGATGGAGGATAGCTTAAGTGATTAGACATGGTGGAGGGTTGATTGGAAGTGGAAATTTTGGGATTGGTTTTGGATGGGGATATATTACAGATGGATTGGATATATGCTAGGGGATGATTAGGACAAGATGGGTGATTAAAAGAATAAAAGATGAATATGGAGGATGGGATTAGACTTGGGATCAAATGTCAAGACCTTAGGATGATTTTATTTGATTAAGGTTGAGTCTCTATACTTGGGATAGGCTAATGTTCCTAAGCAAGAGTTAATTGGATTTGATTTCTACTTAAGATAGGAAAAGTGCTTAAGTATAAATTGATTGGATTTGATAACTATACTTAAGATAGGATATTGTTCTTAAGCAAGTTTGGATTAAAGATGAAATAAAAATAAGGTCTTGATTTTTTATTGGGAAATTAGATTTGAAATGGATGATTGTGGATTAAGGATAAGATCCTTATGAAATATTTGGATGACAATGAAAGAATATGATGTATGAAGGAGATTAAGTCAACCATTTTTAATGCCCAAGTGATGGTTTTTGATTAAGGATGGGGGATTGGATGTATGTTTGAGTTAGGTAGATAGATGATTGTATTTTTGATGAGGGGTGTATGGATTAGATTAGGATTTGGTTAAAATGGTATTAGGTTGGAAAGGTGGATTGGATTAAGATGATGATGAAGGATGAAGATTGAGGATGATAATGAAGGATGGATTAAGGAAGATGGTGGATGGAGGATATTAGGACCAAGATTAATGATGAAACTAGATAGGGATTATGGAGGATGATTAGGATAGTGATTAGGACCTCATATGAATTTGAAAAATTAGGCTTAAGGTCCTAAATGGAGGATTGGGAGTGAATTAGGGGATGATTAGGACAAGATTGATATTTAGAAAGATAATAGAGGATTATGATGGGATGATTAGGATAAGGTGATTAGGAAGAAGGGGGAATATGATGAAAATTAATGTTTAAGATAATAAGGGATGGTTATGATGAGATGGTGGTGATTAGGATTAGAAGGGGTGATTAAGATGAAAATAGTGGATTAGGATGGGATCATTAGGATATGAAGAATTGGATGAGGTGAAGGTTTTCCTTGGTGACATAGAATTAAAAGCACACAAACAAGAAAAGTGGCCAAGTTTCATGGATTTTGCAGTGTATTTTCAATCCTTATCCCCTTGGCTGATTCATTTTCCATTGGTTTTCCACAAGAAGACACTTCAATCACTTGTTCACAAACCTAAATTAGTCAAGTTGGATTATAACTTAGTGTAGGCCCACCACTCAAGCAAGCTTGGGTTAATACTCCTTGATACTTGGGTGGAGCACCCTTTCTCACAAAGTTGGTTAGGTAGAGGTCCAGTGGCACAAGGTCATCAACGGATGCCACGAGCTCACCTTCTCTCTCTCTCCTCAAGAACTATCATAGTTCACCACGAGGATTTCTATCTCAACCTAAGGGAGTATGTGTTGAGTAACTTTAGGGAACAATCTACATCCCTTGCATCACACTAAGCTATAGTTGAAAGGTCTTAATCTAGGATACACAAGGTTGCTAGGGAATCCTTTATATACCTCAAGGGTATGTGAGACCCAAATCCATAGATGAAAGGGAACAATGAAAAAAAATTGGGAGGAGAGGGTAACCCACTCTCCACCTTCACTTCTCTAAGGTATAAAGTTCTTGGAGGCTTAGTCTAGATTGACAAAATTCCACTTCTAAGAGAGGTGTCTTTAGATTCAATTAAGAACACGAGAGTTGGGGTCATCCACTAGGGCGATGAAATCCCTAGGAAGGCCCCCTAAAAGGAATGATCCAAATGTTTTTAATCCCCAAGATTGCATGAAGCTCAAGGGGAGAGCATACACATGTTGGGTTCCTTGGGGTAAAAAGAAAAAAAAAAGAGTGATTTTTTTTATCCTTAAGATCACACTAGGTGTGAGAGGAGAGAATACACACCACTCACTCAAATACACATCAAATAAAATTTCATTAACCTTATGAAACAAAATGTTCCTAGATTAGTGGAAAAAAGAAAGCCTTGCAAAAATGAATCTATAAGAAAATGTTAGTAGTTTGATGATTTTACCTTTGATAATCGATTTCAAGCTACAAAAAAAGTAGTTAGATGATAAGATGATCAAAAATATTGTTAGCATGGAGATAAGCAAAGATATGTGATGATTTGTGCCTTGGATAAGCATTAAAGACTTGCAACATGTATTAGTATCCAAAAAGAGAGATTAGATGCAAAGAACAACTGAAAGAAGACTTAAAGATGCATTCAAAAACCCAAGTGTAGTTTTGTTGATAAATTTGTGGTTATGTTAAAACAAAGGCGCCATTCTATGAACAGAGGCACAATTTTGCAAATTGGGCCAAAAAGATAGCTTTCGGGGGTGAAAATTTGATGTTTATCAGATACCCAGTTAAGAAAACAGCTTGAAAATGTATGTAATGACTTACAAATGAAATTTTTGAGGCATGAAACACTTGAGAAACACCAAAATATGTCCCCTAAAATAGAGGCACAATAATTTTGAACAGAGGTGCCACAATTTTGCACTTAGGCGCTTCTTTGTAGAATGTGCTAGAAAATGACCCCCATAACTAAACAATGAAGTTTTGGACCAACCTAAATGGAGAAATGGATAGATGAACATATGGGGGACCTAAAAACATGAATATATAACCAAAATATGCCCCCTAATGCAATGAAAATGAGCTGAAAATGAAGGAGAAACCTAGAAAGCTTGTATGAAACCATAGTCTCACAAAACTTTAAAAACACCTAGTTTAAGCATGCAAATGATGGATGAACTTGCAAAAAAAAGTTTTAGGACAATGAAGACTTGCAAAACAAGATGTTAGAAGCCAAACAAACCCTATAGCTAGGTCAAAATGATGAAAGAAGTGTTGGGAAGCAGAAGCGCAACAGTTTTGAACCTAGGCGCCACAATTTTGAACTTAGGCACCACAATTTAGCACTTAAGCACCATTTTGTGTAACAAAGGAATAATTTTGCAATGGTTGCTCAAAAATGGTCCTTGCAACTTCAAAACTCACAAAAACTTGATGAAATGTTAGAAAAAGAGGTGGGAAGACACCGAGGTGCCAAAATGAAGATGGGAAATATGAATAAGAAGGTGAATAGATGAAAATGAATAAGAAATAAACAAAAGAATATTATGTCTTCATAGCTCCTTCCTCTTCATAGATTGAGCTCACAAAATGCACCCTTGTCTTGTAGATTTTCTCCAATGATTGAAGGGATGTGGTTGCTCACATGTTTAGCATGATGATGGTAGGATGAAGATGTATTTAATGGAGATTTGAGTAGCATAAGGATGGGATGAATGTGTGTTTAAAGAATGAGATCACAAAATTCACCCTTGTCTTGTAGATTTACTCCAATGATTGAAGGGATGTGGTTGCTCACAATTTTAGCATGATGATTGTAGGATGAAGATGTATTTAATGGAGATTTGAGTAGCATATGGGATGAATGTGTGTTTAAAGAATGAGATTCAAGGACTCGTTATATAAAAATTTGGTGAGAGGGATCAAAGGCTAAGATCGGTTGGTTAATGGAGGGTTGAGATTGAAAGAAGAATGTGGTTTGGATCAAGGAATGAAGATTGATTAGCCATGTGACAAGTGTCACAAGATGGATAGGGGTGAAATGGGGAGGTGTGCTCACATGTGTGAGTATACATTTGGAAAAGAGACATTAAATTTGTGTAAGAGATAGGGTGGCTAATAGGGTGGCTTGTGTAAGAGGTTAGTGGGGGTAGGTGAGATGTAAGAATTTAAAATTAGAAAATAATGATAATGAGGATTAGGATGAGGGCTAGATCAAGTAATCAAGGAATAATTGATTTAATGAGAATGGGTTGAGTTAATAAACCAAGGGTTTATTAACTTGGGTGGAGTTAAAAGTTGGAGAATGTGATAATGATGTTTAAGATGGGGATAAAGTTAATTAATCAAGGATCATTAATTAACTTAAGCAAGGTTAGGAGATTTAGAGGAAAGTGGGAAAATGTTATCTTTAATTAAATAAATATAGATTTATTTAATTAAAGGTGGTGGATAAAAGATAATGGAGAAATTAATTAAATAAATAATGAATATGTATTTAATTAATTATTAGGATAAAAGAAGTGGGTTAAATTAAATAAATTACAAGTATTTATTTAATTAAATATTATTTTGGGTGACTACACCACTACCACATCATCATACCACTACCACATCATCATGTTCAATATTATGCTATCAATGTTATGTTGCTTGATAAATCAAAATTAGTATAACTTCAATATTTTAAGAGTAAATGACACCTCGATATTTCTCCTTCTAAGTCTATATAGCTTCCAATAGTGCAAATAACTAGTTTATTTGGAACATGGTATTAACTTGAGATTTCATTCATTTGGTGTTGTGATTGAACAAATTACACATCTCACTTTGTACTTTCTTTCTTTGTATTGTTTTTCCCTCTTTCTTTTTGTTTTATGTCTTTCTCCATCTAACTATCTTTCTATTTTTTCATCTCTTTTTACTTTGATTTCTCTAGTGTTTTTAAATTTTCTCTCATTTTAAATTTTTTTTTTTGCTTGGTTCAATTGTCTCTTTCTTTCCTTTTTTCTTTTCTATTCGTTCACTCTCAATAGCTTTTTAATTTCCTTATGTTTTTATTTCATAATTGCCATTTTTTCTCTCATTTGTTGTCGAGCTTACTTTATGTTTATTATATTCTTTTTTATATTTATTTATCTCATTCGTTGTCTATGTACCTCTCTTTTTCTTTATCACTCTTTTAATATTACCTCTCTTTATTCTCTATTCAACTGCATTTTTCTTTCTTACTTTTTTCATTCTTTTTAAATAAATGTTAAATTATTTTTTCTTTTATTTCTCTATTTTTTTTCTCAAATTCTTTATTTACTTTCTCTCTTATTTTTTGTATCTATCCTTTTCTATCTATTTGTCATTTTCTCTAGTATACTTTCCTTCTTTATATTGTTCCTTTTATTTATTTTTTTAATCATTATTTTCAGCTTACATTTATTCCATCCTTCTCTCCCTCTTTTCTCTTCTCTTGTCTTTTTTTTCTATTAAATATTTTGTTTCCCTCTCTCTCTCTCTCTTGCTTTGTTGGTGTTTTGTCTCTTTTTTGTTCTCTCTTTCTTGCTTTATTTGTTTATTGGTGTTTATCCCATTTTTTGTTTTACAACATTTTTTTCGTCTCCGACTTTTTAATATTACCTCTCATTTTATCTTTTTTTTTTCTTTACTTTTTCATTCATCCATCTTTATATGATTTTTTTTTTCCATTTTATTTGCTCGCCTCCATCTATATTTTTCGTTATCTATTCTCTCTCTCTCTCTCTAATTTTTGTTGGTGTATTGTCTCTTTTTTGTTCTTTCTCTCTTTCTTGATTGGTTTCTTTCTTGTCATTTAGATTGCTCTCTCATATTTTTTCTTTCTTTATTTTTTCTTTCTTCCCCTTTTTATCTTTTTTTTATCCTTTCACCTTTTTTCCTTCTATTTATTATTTCTTCTTTTTTATGTCTCTCTTTCTCCATCTCTCTATCTTTGTGTTTTATGTCTCACTTCTTTCTTTTTACCTCTGGCCTCTCTCTTTTCTCTCTCTCTCTATTCTTCTATATATATTTTGGTTATTCTATGGTTTTCATTGACTTCTTTATTTATTTCAATTTTTAATTCTCTTCTTTGTAGCTTTCATTTTATCTTTTTTTTCCTTATTTTTAATTTATTTTTACTCTTTTTTTTTCTTTATCTATTTAATCTTTCTTTTTCTTTATTTCTTTATCTATCATTATTTAATCCATGGTTTTTGTCACTTCTTTGTTTCTTCTCTCCGATTTTCAATTACTTTTACTATTGTATCTATTTTTTTATTCTATTACTTTATTTTTTGTCTTGATTTTTAATATTACCTCTCTTTTGCTTATGTTACTTTTTCATTCATATATTTTATATCTCATTTGTTTCTCTTTTAATTATTTTCCCTATTTCTTAATTTTTAATATTACCTCTTTTTTCCTTATGTTACTTTTTTCATTCATATATTTTATATATTATTTTATTTTATTTTAATTATTTTCCCTATTTTCTACTTGTCTCTTATTTTGTCTCTCTCTTACCTTGCCCATTCACATATCACTTTATTTCTTATTACTTTTATTTATGTTTTATTTCAATCTATATTTTTTTCAATTTACTTATATTTTTGTCTCTTTTTTTCTCTTTAAAATTGTCTTTTTTTTACCACTTTTTTATTTCTCTTCAATTAATTTTTTAATTACCTTCACCATGTAATCTTTCTTTTATCTCTCTCTCTCTCTCTCTCTCTCTCTCTCTCTCTCTCTCTCTCTCTCTCTCTCTCTCTCTCCATTCACGTTTCTTTGCTCTATCTCTTTTCTTTCTTTTCACTTACTTTTCTTCTTTTAAGGATTGTTTTTTTTTCTAACGCATTTTTGTTTTCTTTATTTTATTTTTATCTTTAATTATTTTTAGTTACTCTCATTATTTATTTTTGTGTCCCCTTTCTAATTTCTTTTTTGTTTTTGGTAATCCTGCACAAAGCTTCTGTTTACAATTTCTAGAGATTCATTTTTAAGCGAATCACATGGCTTGAAACATGCTGATTTGCCTTAAAAAGTTTGCCAAGTGAAGGATTCCAATTGAAGAGGGTTTGATCAAACCACTTTAAATAAAACTCCCTTGGATAGAACCCCACTAGTTTTAAACCATACCTATAATGGAGTCTCCTTTATACCTATTAAAATGGTGATAAAAAACCACTTTGATTTACCTTTTGGGGGATCAAATGAATTCATTTTAAAAAAAAAATCTCTATAAGTATGTAGTCCTTATTATAAGCTTCCCAAAAAGTATAATTTTAAATAAATTTAATTATTTTTTGATAAAAGTGGCAAAGCCACTAAAATATTTTTATTTTAAAATTTTATTTTATTATTATATTTATTTTTTATTTCTTGTGAATGTAGGTTTTTTACCGAAAATCAAGCTCTCAATTCTGCACATGTGGAAAAATAGCAAATTATCAAAAAATAAAATTGAAAAATATGAGTGCACCAAATATTGAAATCCTTGATCCAAAAAAAAAAAAATTAATTTCGATACATACAAAAAAAGTTACGCATTATACGGTTGCATTATGTCTGAATTATAATTGGTTTGACTTTGAAACTTGATTTAAAAAAAATCAATAAAAAACTATCTAACCAAGTGGAAGCACTAGATATTAGAGTTGCAAATCTAAATTCAAAATAATTAGAATTTTATCCTTCATGGAAAAAAGTTATGCGTTATACGGTGAGCGTCAGTTTTTAAAAATGTTGTTTTCTCAAAAAAACTAGTTTTCGAGGGAGATGGAAAAAGAAGTGCAATCTAATTCCAAAAATTTTGAAAAAAATATATTTAGAATCTAAAGACAAAATTTCATGAAACTCTAGTTTGCATCATCTTCAAATTCCTCACGGTTTAGCCAGTATAGGTGCCCGAAAGTGAATATTTAGTTAAAAATAATAATTTTAGTGTCCAATTTGGCCAAAAAATGTAAACCACTATTGTGGGATCACCCTTTTGTTTATGTTTATTTTTATTTCACTCTCCCAGTCTCTCTTTTATTCCTCTTATTTTCTATGATTTATTGTTTCTCTCACTTAGTAATTCCATTCATCTTATTGCTTTTCTCTTTCATTAAGTATTCTTTATCTATTAATTTTTTATTTGTTCTTTCACTTTCATTTACTAATTCTCCCCCCCCCTCTCTCTCTCTCATGCTTGTTTTATTATTTCTCCCTTTTTTTATGTCTCTACTTTATATTGTTAATTTTTCTATAAATTTATCCCATTCTTTATCTATATACCATTCTTTTTTTTCCTACATTTTTAAAATTACCTACCTTTTTTTTCTATATGTTACTTTTTTTCATTCGTGTATTTATATTAAATTAATTTCTTATTTTGTATTTATTTCTTTTTTTTTAAATCTTTGTTTTTTTTTGTCTTTGTATTTTTCTTTTTAATTTATCATTTATTTTGTAGTTTACTCAATCTCTCACATTAATACTCTCTCAATATCTATCATTTTGATTTTTCTCTTACATTTCTGATGCAAGAGCATCCATGGCTCAGTGCAATCCTGTGTCAACTTGAAGGTTTTATTTTTGAATGTTTGAATTTTGATGTGTTGGACTTCATGTTTGATTATGGAAATTCATATTTTGGAGTGAAATTAAATATTTTGTGATGTGGGAAATTTTGAATTTGAAATTCAAATTGGGTCAAATTTTGTGAAGAGAAATCATGGAGAATATGCTTTAAAACTGAAAAAGCAGAAAAAATAAATTTATGGTGTGGATTTATTGGAGCCATTAAAACCATCTATAACTCATATTTTAAATTTCCATAGCTCCTTAAAAATAGAAACCCAGGAGGTGGGTGCCCAAGTTGAGGATTCTGTTTTTTTGCTTTATCTGGGAAAGCAATAAAATCATTCAAAAGCCATATTCGATTTTGGCTAAGTCTAGAAGATTTAAAACAAATATTTTATGCATTTTTGAATATTTAATTGGATTTGATTTACTTCCTAGAGGTGGGGGAATTTATTTCCTAGAGAATATTTGGAATGAAAGATAAATGAGATTGAAATTCATTGAAATTACATTTCAAGAAAAAAAGATGAAATAAAATTGAATTTCTTTCATTTTAGAGGGGTATTTTCACAAGAAAAACAGAGAGAAGAGATAGAAGGTGTGGTATACCTATAGAAGGCCATCTTTTTTATGTTTTGACAAATTTGTGGGTGTGATAGAGGAAAATCAACACAAGATTGTGTTGATTGAAGGAATCGTTTATGCAGGGTGTTTTGAAGTTGCAGGTGTTGAAGAGAAGATTGACTTCAGGTTTTGATTTTGTGTTGCAAATCAGATTGTGTGTGATTTCTAGGGGTTTCTTATGACTGTTACAACCCTAATTCATGATTGGATTATAATAGATTAATTTCCCATATTTTAATTCAAGGATTTTCCAGTTGAATATTGTAATCTGGGCTTGGCATTTTAGGTTTCAATTTCTCTGTGTTGTTGAATATTATTTGTGAGTTTTTTAAATTTCATTTGTAACAAATTGGTTTAATTTAAATATCTTCTACATTAATTTTCTCTCTCTCTCTCTCTCTCTCTCTCTCTCTCTCTCTCTCTCTCTCTCTATATATATATATATATATATATATATATATATATATATATATATATATATATATATATATATATTTGGATATCTATTTTTAAAGATTATGTTTCTTCACCAATCTTTGTTTTTGTTTTTCTCTTTTTATTTTTCATTTCTTTGAAAACTTTTTGTAATTTTTATCTCTATGTTTGAAATTCTCTCTCTCCACTTTATTTATTTATATCTTTTAAGTCTTTTTAAATTTGTTTATTATTTATTCAAATTGCTTACATGAGTGTACATTTGTTCTCTTTCTCTCTCTATCTTTTTTCGTTTAGTTATGTTTTTTGGTCATTCATGATTTACTTATTCATCTTCATGTTATTCTTTCTTTATTTTTATTTTTTAATTTTAATTATCCCTTTTGATATTTTTATCATTTTTGTCTACTTTTTGTCTTTTGACTTCTCTCACAACCTTTCCTTTGTTGTTTCACCATGTCCCTACCCCTTTCTATCTATTTATTTATTTTATTTTCCTTTTTTACTCTTTATCTTTCACTTTTTATTTTATTAGTTTTATATCTAAATCTATTTTTCTATTATTTTTCTTTGTATCTAATTTATCAAGTCCATTCTTTCCCTTCATATTTTTTTGTATCTTTCTCTTTCTCTTCAATTTTTATTAAAAAACATGTTTTCAATCATTTGACGATGCTAGAGGCATAGATAGTAGTTGGCCTAACTATGTTAAAATTCAATTAAAAAATCAATCTCCATACCCTCATTCTCTCTCCTAAGAAGGAATATAAGTCAAGTATGTCTTCATGGTCTTGGGTTTGAATTCAAGGTCTGGGATTATCTGATACACGTGGCTTGCAAGCTATTACATACATCTCCAAGTGACTAGTCTCTCCCTAGTGTGACACCCTTTTTTGACCCTAATTTGGCAGAATGTAAGACCAAGGTAAGGCAGGTTGGGTGTTGGGCTAGGTCGTAGGGATACCCTTGAGTCAATAAAAAATTAAGAAAGAGAAGTTCATACCTTTTTATTTAGATATATTTTGCTATTATCTTTCTTTGTATCTAACTTATCAAGCTCATTCCTTCCCTTCATGTTTTCTCTTTTTCTTTGTCTTTCTCCTTTTAATTTAAAAATAAAACTGATAATTGGCTTATCTATGCTAAAATTAAATTTAAAAATTGATCTCCATATCCTTATTCTCTCTCCTAAAAAGGGAATAGAAATTGGGTTCATCTCAAAGCCCACACGAATAGTGGAGGAGGCTTAAGTCATGGGTATGCTCCCCATGGGATTGGGTGTAACTTCGAGGTTCAAGTTTACCCAATGCATGTGGCTTGCAGGCTATTATATATATCCTTAGGGAACTAGTCTCACCCTAACATGACACCCATTTTTTACCCCAACTTGGCAGAATAGAAAACCAAGGTAAGACGGGTTAGGTGTTGAGTTGGGTCATAGGGATACCCTTGAATCAATTAAAGAAGAAGAAAGAGAAGTTAATTTTTTTTATCATGTTTGGAAAGGGTTTGGATTTGAATATTTTGATTAATTAGAATTCAATTTATAAAAAAATCATAATGTGATTTTAGTGTACATGTTGACTGATACACCAACAATCCATTCATATTAAGTAACATAACATCTTTCTCCTCAACCCTTTGGATCAAAGTAGCCTTAGAAGAATTTATATTTATGTGTCCCAACTCACCCCTTTCTGACCCCAACTTGGTAGAATATAAGACCAAGGTAAGTTGGGTTAAGCATTGGGTTCTATCGCGTGGATACCCTTGAGTCAAAAAAAAATCTAAAAACCATGGCTTCATCAATCAAAATTATTTCTTTATTTTCGCTCCCCATATGTATTTCTATCTTTTATTTTTTTGATTGATACACCAACAATCCATTTGTATTATGTAAAGTAATATCCTTCTCTTTTTCCTTTTAAATCAAATGTTCATAAGAAAAATTTATATCCTTGTGACCCAGCTCACCCCTGTTTGACCCCAACTTGAAAAAATTTAAGACCAAGGTAAGGTGGGTTAAGCATTGGGTTGCATCACAAAGATACTTTTGAGTCAACAAAAAAACAAAAGATATAGAAACCATGGCTTCACCAATCAAAATTATTTCTTTATTTTCTCTCTCCATATGTTTTTCTATATTTTATTTGTTGTTTGGTACACCCTCAATCCATTCGTATTAAGTAGCATAACATAATTCTCCTATGTTCTTTAGATCAAAAGTGTCTTAGAAGAATTTATAGCCTTGTGACTCAACTCACACCTTTCCATCCCCAACTTCACAAAATGTAAGACCAAGGTAAGGTAAGATAGGTTAAGTGTTGGGTTGCGTCATGGGGATGCCCTTGAGTCAACAAAAATAAAAGATATAGAAACTATGGCTTCACCAATCAAAATTATTCATTTATTTTCTGTCATATGTTTTTCTATCTTTTATTTTTCAATTGATACACCAACAATCCATTCGTATTAAGTAACATAACATCATTTTTCTCTGCCCTTTTGATCAAATTAGTCTTAGAAGAATTTGTATCTTTGTGATTCAGCTCACCCCTTTTCGAACCCAACTTGACAAAATGTAAGACCAAGGTAAGGCAGGTTAAGCATTGGGTTGTGTCACGGGGATACTCCTAATTCAAAAAAAATATAGAAACCATGGCTACAACAATTAAAATTATTTTTTTATGTTATCTCTTCATATGTATTTTTATCTTTTATTCGTATAAGTAACATAGCATCCTTCTCCTACCCTTTGGATCAAAGATGTCTTAGAAGAATTTATATCCTTATGACCCAACTCACCATTTTTTGACCCCAACTTGGTAGAATGTAAGACCAAGGTAAGGCGGGTTAAGCATTGGGTTGTGTCAGGAGGATACCCCTGAATCATCCCAAAAAAATAAAAGATCTAAAAACCATGGCTTCACCAACCAAAATTATTTCTTCATTTTCTCTCCTCATATGTCTTTCTATCTTTTATTTGTTGATTGATATACCAACAATCCATTTGTATTAAGCAACATAATATTCTTCTCATTTTCCCTTTAGATCAAAGGTGTCTTAGAAGAATTTATATCCTTGTGACCCAACTCACTCCTTTCTAACCCCAACTTGGAAAAATGTAAGACCAAGGTAAGGTGCGTTAAGCGTTGGGTTGAGTCACGAGGATACCCCTAAGTCAACACAAAAAACACAAAAAATCTAGAAACCATGACTTCACTAATCAAAATTATTTTTTAATTTTCTCTCTCCATTTTCTTTTCTAGATTTTATTTGTTGATTGATACACCCTTAGTCCATTCGTATTAAGTAACATAACATCTTTCTCTTCTGCCCTTTAGATCAAAAGTGTCTTAGTAGAATTTATAGCTCTATGACTCAACTTGCCCCTTTCCAACCCCAACTTGGTAGAATGTAAGACCAAGGTAAGGTGGTTTAAGCATTAGGTTGCGTCGTGGGATACCCCTGAGTCAACAAAAAAAACTAGAAACTATTCCTTCACCAATAAAAATTATTTCTTTATTTTCTCTCCTCATATGTCTTTCTATTTTTTATTTGTTGATTGATACACCAACTGTGTGAACCCCAATCCAAATACCTGCAAAACACAATGAATAAACACATTAAGTTAGAGATTGCAATCAAGAACAAGGATTCCCCATGAAATCCATTTACCAAATTCAAATTAGGAAAGAAAATAATGAAGAACACAATGAAACAAGAAAATATAGATTGAATCCTAATTTAAATGTGCAAACTCATGATCCCATGGGGGAATTGGTGCCAATTTGATGTGAAAATTGGCCCTTTCCCAATTCCTAAGATGCAAGCTTGATTTTTTGAAGAGATTTGATCCACTTTGTTGATGAAGAATGAGAGCTCCAAGCCAAAAATCTACAAAACCTAGCTAAGAACTCAATGATGATGGATGAAATTTGATAGATATTTGAGCATAATAACTTTGCATAATTTGTGGATGCTAAAATGAGGATATGAGCTCTTTATTTATAGAATGCCAAGATGGATGAATGTCCAAATTTTAGCAATGTGGGACTAACATTCATCCAATGGCAAGATGCCACTTGTCAATCTATGAGTGGATGGAGGATGTGCAAGTTTTGAGGATTGTGCCAATAAATGCATATTTTTGAATTTCAAATTTGTTGAAATGACTTGCAAGAGGGAAGGTAAAATGCAATAAATGCCACTTGGTTCAAGGAAAAGGACATGTAAGATGGAGTTATTGCCTTGTTGGATGTACATGTCCACACTTGGAATTTTTGAATTCAAACTTGGAGAATATTCCAAAAGATGCCTTGTGAGGAAAATAGAGATTTAATAAATGAATTAAATCTATTTTCATGCAACTTGCAAAATCTAGAGGATGGGACATGACAAGAGATTAAATTAATCAAGGGTTAATTAATTTAATGAGAGATTAGATGATGTGACCTATTTGACTCAAATTTATGGATTTATTTAAATCAAATAAGAGAGGAATATGATAAGAGAATAATTAAATAATAATTTTTATTTACTTAATTAAAAGAGATGGTGTTAGGTTAAATCAAATAAGGTTTTAATTTATTTAATTTAATGGATAGATTTTAGAAATTTAATTAAATAAAATTGACTATTTAATTAAAATAGGGATAATTAGATCATATGGATTTAATTAACAAAAGAGAGTGACTTAATTAAATAAAATGATGTATTTAATTAAGGGAAGGAAATTGATGAATTTAATCAAATAAGGAGATTTGATTAAATGGCTAGACCGAGGGATGATTCAGGATGAAATGATGTTAGTAGTCAGGATCAAATGCACAATGTCAATCGGTATATTTTACGTGTCTACATTTTTTCCCATGTTTGAAGCAATGCACTTGTTGTGTTGGTTCAAAGAATAAACGATCTCGATCAAAGCCAAAAAAAATTGTTATTTAAAAACCTGCCCCACTGATGCCTGGCGAGAGAAAACATGCCAATAAAATGCCCCCTCGAGAGATTGGACGAAAAATTTCAATTTTTGGGTGATCTCGCGAAAAAGAGAACAAAGTGCTCGACAGGTTTGAAAAGGCTCCAGAGGCTAAAAACATGTCTAAATGAAATAAAACAATGTAAAACAGGCCTCAACTAGAAAAAAATAGTTTTGGGGGTCCAAAAACCTAGCAGGACAGCCAATCAAGGTGAAAAAACCCTAATTTCCAAGCTTAAAAGGGGCCCGAGGGGTCATTTTCAAGTCATTTTGAGACACTTCCATTTGCAACCTTGAGATTTGAGCTCTAACCTCCTAACGATATGGCGCAACGACAACTTCCCCTGCATTATTTCTGATCAATTTCGGACATACCAGCAGCCACTTGGCATCGGGGCACCGGTAAGTGACCCTTACTTGAGCTTCTCTTTTCATTTCTAGCCTTCATTAAATGCTTTTAAAGTCATTCTTTCAGCAGCTGAACTATATAGTGCCGCTCAGAAATCAAACTGCGTCGCTCGGTGTCAAATAGTGTCGCAGCAGTGCAGTGTGGAGTTTGAAAATAGACTCCAAACTGCGACATTGAGCTCAGGGTTGGCAGGGTGGTTTGGAAACTGCGATGCGACGGTGTCCTATCTACTCAAAGTGCGTCGCTGGAAAAAAAAGTACACTGCGGCAGTTCAATTTTGGTCTTTTATGCCCTAGTGTCGGAGTTTGATTAGAAAAAAACCATGACGCCTTCATGGATTGCACCGTTGGAGAGGTTTTTCGAACGCTCGGCGAAGAATTTTTCAAAAAGATTAACATGGTGACCTTCCTTGATGTAGGACGCGGTGAGGGAGCTCTACTCTCGAGAGCATAGGTTGCGGGACCTATTCGGCTATTTGCGGGACCTGAGTGACATGGATCAGGATCGACTCCGGATTGCGGGGTTATGGTATATTGCTTACGCAGTGCCCATTCATACTCACCTAGGGATGTTGTCAGCGCTGGACGAGAGATGGCACAGCAAGACCTCTTCATTTCATCTTCCCACTGGCGAGGCCATCATCACCTTAGAGGACGTTTGGCATATTTTGAGATTGTTGATTCACGGTCAACGAGTGATTTTTGATATGGACAAGGGGCACGATGCTTGCCACAGGGTCTGTTATCTCTCAAAAAAGTAGGTTTGAAACACGAAAGGTTGCCAAGCTTTCACAACATTTTAGGGTAACAGAACAAGGTTTGAAAGAATTAAACCTTCTACTCTCCAGGCACTGCTAGACCTAGGCGGGTATACCTACAATAAATGAAGCAGACTTGACTATTGATCTTATCTTCATGCCATGATTTGTCCAAGATGGCAAATTGAAATGGACAAAATAAAACAAAATTGGTATATATTGTATACCAGCATTCAAAACTAAACCCTAATATGCTCAGTTAACAAATGTAAAAAAGTATGAATAAAACTAAATGATGGAAACAGTGAGACCAGTGCCTTATATATAATATGCGAAGTCAAATGAAATCATAGACAACTGACTTCTTTCTGGATTCATTCAAATTGTTTGGCATATTTATTTATAACCAGTATAAAATTGCAAGGTTGTGATTATTGAGTTCTTCTTACTAATCTAAATGAAATTCCCTGATTACTATGATTAATCAAAAGGATTTAATCTTTCCTTGAAAGAACCTATCAACCAATCACACAGATCTGGAAAATACGTACTAATAAACCAGACACAAACTTGTTTTATTGATCTAAATAACCAAGAAACATCGATTTTAGAGACAACTCAGATAATTCTTTCAATAGGCATAACACAACAATTGACACCAGAATTTGCCAGCAGATCAAATGATTTTCATTTATATTTCCATGACTTCAAAACATATAGCATAGTCTCAACCCTGTGAAACATGGTGTTCCACCGTATTCTCTATTATCTATCCTCTTCTATCTATATCCACATATTGTTTACAAAATAGACATTTATACATTGAGAATATGAAAGGACGCATCCTTTTGGAAATAGAAAATACAAATTATAAAACATAAGATAGAAAATAATTAGGCTCTATTTAGCCACAAGTGAGTCTTGTTGAGGTGGTCCAAATAATCCTGGTGCTCATACTTGTCTACATCCCCAACAGCATTCCGGACTGTAATTTCCATCTTGACCATTTCCTCATTTTGTTTACTCACTTCTTCAAATGTTGTATCTTCTACAAAAGATATCTTCATGATTTTACTCAGCATTGAATCGCATTCATTTTTCCACCTGGTGGCCTCTTTCAAATCCCCATTATCATCAGAAAATGGAATTACAATTTTCTCAGCAGCTGCAATTAACCCCTGTTCATCTCCTTGCAATTCATCATAGAAATTTTGATGGTGATTGATTATGTGATTTGCAGCTTCAAGTGCAGAACTACTAGCTTCATCACTTTGAGCCAACTCATGAAATTTCTCCATGATTCATCCATCCATCCTTGTGTGCTCCTTCAATGCAGCAAGAGTATGAGAATATTTTCCCCACAATTTATTCAAGCAGGATGTCAAATGATCCTGCCTCTTCTTGATAATTGCAGCAATAGCATCATACTTTCCCTGAGAATAAGCACTTGACCCTACCCAGTGGTCTTTTGCTTGAGAGCTTTCTCCTTGAGTTATCATTTTGGTTGTTCCCATTGAAACACCAACCAAGTCTTTAAGTCTATCATTTTCTCTCAACAATTTCTCATTATTTGCTTTATACATTTCTCTTTCTTTTATCAATAATTGAATCTGTGCTTTATTCAATTTTGCAATATTTACCCCAATATCAGTAGTAGCAACAGGATCAGCTTCTCCAGCTTTTAAAGTCAAGACATGGCCAAATGCCTTCTCTGTATCAAGTACCACTGATTTCCTGTGGGGTGGGTACAAAGCCCATATCAACATTGATCCCTCATCAGTATTATATTTAGAGCCTGTATATACCTCTGTCACCTTTTCCTTATCAAGCTTATGAATAGCATTACTACCCTTCAAGAAACTATCAAAAACCAATGTAGAATTCAAATCTAAACCAGGAAATATCATAACACTAGCATCCTCCAACATTTTCCTTCCCACTTCTGGAGTCATATTTTCCATTTCATCATCCACACATCTTCTCAATTGAGCCAGCAATTGTTCCTCATTTCCAGAAGTGATATCATCAACATTCTCTCTTATCTCCTTCCCCTTCTGCTTGTACAAGAATGCTTTGAACTCAGGGGAATGTATAAAATCATCATCAGAAACAAATGATCTGTACTCTATGTGCCTAGCATCAACATCACCACTTTCAATACTTTGTTCTCTGACTGGGCAGACATATTGTTGAGTCCTCATTCTGGATACCTTTTCTGCTTTACGTTGTGGCACATCAGCTTTTGGTGCTTCTTCATCTCCAGAAGACAACTCAGTATCTTGTAGCCCTTGGTTATACCTTTCAACTACCCTTTCTACTTCATCTTCATCCAAATTTTTGATCATATCATCAAAAGGATAAGGTACATGCTGATACCCCCCAAAGTTAATCCTTTCTTTGGCTGAATGGATATACCCTTCAGGGTCAAAGTATTTCCTGGTTGGTCCTCTTTTCATATTATAATGCAATAATCTATCAAGGATTGAGTTATATCCCTCTTTAGCCAACACAATGAAATCACCAAAGCATAAAGTACTAGGCATAAATGCCTGCTTCCCAAAAGAACTGAAATGCATCACACTACTGTAATCCATTTGTCTGATAATTTCCAAGTATGCAACCCTGTTTGGAACTGTCCTTGGCAGAATGAAAGGAGCATCTTCAAATCCATACACTCTGATTACAGTAGCTCCCTCTAAATAATACCAATCTCCCCAGTTATGGTCAATTGGCCCATTGAAATCTTTAGGCCAAAGGAATCTTTTGATCTCATCATTTAATGAATGATTACAAGGATAATGATACAATTTATACAATGTCTTTACAAAATATTCCTCAAAATGAATAAAACTAGAACCAGCAAACCTGTTGTCCCAAATGGCAGTCCACAACTGAACAGGCAATGCTTCACCCTCCTTACCAATCTGAGAAATTCTCATTTTCAGAGGCCACACCCCTAGCTCATGTCCAAAATATAGCACTAAATGCATCAACAATGAATAGTTTCTGAGGTGAACAATGGAAGCTCCACCCTTTATAGCCATTAATCCTGAGTCAAGTGCCTTGGAAATATATGAAGCATAATCAAATAACCTAGAATTGTGATACTGAATGTCTGTTGCAATGACCATTGGCACCATTGACATGAATTACGGGGCATCCATCCCCAACACCTGACACACTAAAAAATATGTGTATTTCATATATGGTTCAAACAAATCTACATGATAAGGAGGCCCCTCACTATCTTCCAGAGGTTCTGGCTTGTTACCCTGTTTAACCCTGTGAATTGGTAACCTCCAACCCTTGTAACTTGTATCCATTCTAAAAAATTCCTTCTACAACTCTTCACAATTGACTTCCTCATCACAAAATCCTTCCAATTTGAAAACCTCACCAATTCATTCTTTTGGCACATGTATCTGTGGTTTTCTAGAAGGATCACATATTGCTTTATGCTTTGGATCATAATGATCAGCAAGCAATTTTACCAATTCAGCATTAACAAATATATTAGGGCACACCAATTTCCCTACATTCAACTTCCATGGATTACAGACTGGCTCAAAATGATTCCTCCTACGATAGTGGAAATTGAAAATCTCATACCCTCTTACAGCAGTCCAGACATCACCTATGAACTTGCATTTGTCATCCAGCTTGTCAAATTCTGCCCTAAGCTGTACGGACCTTCTAGCTTTAGGCCCCGAACCAGGTAGTTGATCAATAAGGTCTTGGTTTAGCTTCCTTTCAGTGCCTTCATGCTCTGTATCAGTCTTTTGTTTCTTTCCCTTCGACTAACTACTCTCACCAAGCTTTCTACCCTTACCCTTCCCAGAACCAGAAGACTCCATTTTCAAGCTTACAGAATCAAAATATGAAAAACAGAGAAGCAACTACTTATAGTGTTCTACTTGAGCTCCTCAAACTAAAAAATTGTCTCAGTTCTCTTGTTCAACTTGCCAATTCACCAGCAATCAATTCGGAAATGAGGAATTGATTAAAACATTACTGTCATTAATGTTTTATCCCATCGCGCCATTAATGAAGCATGAATGACGCCTCCTTTGAAACTGCCACTGTCGCATCAAATGTCCTTTCGATGAGAAAAATTCAAATCTCGGAAAAAATCCCTTTTCAACGTTTATCTCATCATTCGCCAAGACACTCTGCAGTCTTACCAACACCTGGAATCAACTTGTTGACAAATGCTTATGCTTTTCATGTCGCTGTGACAATTCGAAGTCGGGGAAACGTCTCATAGATATCATGAAACAATACCAATATGTATTCTTCAAATCATTTTCCAATCGTTGAGACATCAATGTTATTCACACCGACTGAAATCCTTTATCTTTATGTTTCTTTGCTATAACCTATAGATGTCGGGGAAACCTTTCGCAGACTTCGTCCTGTTTCACCGAAAATCTTTATTTACATTGGGTCGCCGAGACAAATTTGTACTCTTTCCAATACAATCTTCATTTCACCCACTCCGCTATAACTTTCAAATTCGGGGAGATATTATGCAGATATCTTTGCATCTTACCGATATATGCTTTTCAATGTATTTTCATTCGCTAAAACAAAATCACCCTTTCACCGATGAATTCTCATTTCGGCATGTCCACCAAGTTTTATCACCGAAGAAATAAACCCAACCATAGAAACAATACTTTCGGCAAGACAATGAACCTTCGGGAAAACTTACACCAACACCAAATGTCTTACCGAAATCACTCCTCCAAATTACTCCTATTCGGCAAAATTCACCCCGAACCATATGTCGGCATAACATTCATACTTCTGTAAAACTTATGCCGACAAGTTCTTCTCTCGGCGATGCATATCTCCATCGGCATAATAAGATTTGAATCGACAAGACTCCATAGCTTCTCACCGATAAGTTTAAAATACCTTTGAACTTAGTTCGGCCAAACAATGGCCCCTTTGCCTAGACCTTCCTCGATGCACATAAGTCTTACCAAGACATCTGTTTGCAAGTCAATCGGTAAAACAAAATGATTTCATTATGAGTTCATACCGATACCAATTAGTATGGCTGAAACAACACCCTTATGCATTAGTCGGTATAACATATTGTCCTCACCCTGACATTAGACCGATGCCCCAACATATGTCGATATACTTTTTTCAAGATGCCTGTCGGCAAGAAAAAATCAGTTCGCCGAAACATTTTCCCGAACACCTTTATCTTGAGCAATAAACTTCCACATGCACGAGTCGGTGAAACACACTATATTCACTATGACTTTACTCCAACAATGACTCCCCTTTGTCGAAATGATTCCTTTTGTCACCGAAACAAGCAAATTGTCCTGCCGATAGTCTTGATGCTTATGATGACAACTTAATATTGGAACTTTTGGATGCAATAACTTTTCAAAATTTTACAGTTCTAACAGGGTCCTCGCCATAGAGGACATCATTTATTGTTAGGGGCATATCGAGCTCGAGCGACATAGGGTCCTGGCACCTCGCTTCTGCCTAGTTGTTGCAGCAGTCATTTCGGGTGTCGTTGCCCCAGACAGACGAGGCTGATACTTCAATCCCGGCTGGGGATATTGCTAAGAGTGTATGGTTCGAGACAAGCCGGTCCGTTTTGCTTGAGGGTCTGTGCTTCTTGCCTCTTTATACAGAGATCTGCATGAGTACGTGTACATGGATAGTAGAGAACTTGGAGCAGGGGTGACCCTTCTTCACGTTTGGGCATGGAAGCACATTGTTGTGCTTCAGCCGCGGATTGTTTCAGTTCTGATGTTGCCAGACGATCCCCTCGTGTGGCGTTATAGAGGCGGTGTGTCCTTCACACACATAGGTGAGCACGGGATCCCCTACTAGAGGAGGGTCCTCGACGAGATGCAGGTGTTTACCTAGCGACCGTACCTTGGTCAGCCTGGATGGGCCAATGATGCTGAGCAGTTGTTCTTTGCCCTCCAGGACCGGTTCATGCAGGGGCAGGAGCACACGATGATTGAGAGGTACTTGCCTAGGCATGTGTAGCATCAGTTCGGTGAGCCCCAGGATCGCCCTGATGATGACTATGTAGCTGTCTTCGCCCGAACCATGACACAGGTTTCATGGGGCGGTATATTCCTACCTCGGAGGCGGTCAATAGTTTTAGACAGCTAGTGGCTCGGCCATGGGCCTACGATCAGGGGCCTGCAAATCCAGGCATGACATAGGCCTACAGGGATTGGTTCTGGCCTCCCCTACGATTGACCATTCCAGGAGCAGTCCTAGATTAGCGGAGAGTGAGAGGAAAAAGGGGAGGACGAGGACAGAGGGTTGATGCTCGACAGGAGCAACTGGTTGTGCCACCAGTTCAGCCAGGGTCAGGAGATGTATCGATGCCAAATTAGCAGTAGGTGCCACCAGGTGTACCACCACAGGTTGAGGATCATCCTTAGGTGCAACCTCAGGTACAGCCACAAGCACAGCCAACAGCATAGGTGGATCCTCGGGATGCGTTGATTGCGCAGCTATAGGCTCAGGTCCAGGCTGTGACAGCCGAGAGAGATCAGGCTCGAGTTGAGAGAGAGCAGATGAGGGCTGAGAGAGATCAGGCCATTCAGCAGAGATAGGTTGGAGAGCTACAGGAAGCCACAAAGCTAAGCAAGAGATAGCAGTTAGAGAGCATGGCAGCCTCCTCCTCCTAGGGTACAGTGTCTGTTTGGTCCTATAGGTATTTCGTCTGAGAGGCTAAGTACTCTCAAAGGCATTATCATGAGGCCGTACCCAGAGGAGGATGGGTCCCAGAGTACTCGCAGCAGACCAGCTACAGACCAACAAAGGATCATGGTGATAGGGGCGTGGGCAGCATACATGGGGATAGACCTTGATCGAGATGATACGATACTTTTTGTGCCTTATGGGCTCCTTTTTGATAGCCCAATGGGCCTTTTGTACTAATTGACATACATGTACAGTGATCTGATTATTCTTTGTACTATGACAATTACATTTTTTATGATGATATATATATGAGTCGATGATGATTTTGATATGATGTGATGTGTACCATTTATTTATGCATGGATGTTTTTATTCTACTTCTATATGTTGTGCAATGATGTTTATGATGTTATATGATGTATGCATTATGTAATGATTATGACTAACAGATCTATATTATGTATTTATGTGATGTGTAATGATGTTGTCTATATGATGATCTATTTATGTTGATGCAAATGGCGATGTGATATGTGATATGGATTGTAAAATGCAAAATGATATGGTATATACGTGAAATGTTATGTGAATTATGCTTATATATGAAATGATTATGGATAGATGTATGCTTTGCATGTAATGAATTTGATATTCCTATTTGTGCTTATAATGATGTGGAATGATTTATGCAATGAATGATTTATGATGCTATTTATGAGATGAAATGGATGATGTAATGTGAATGTGATGATCATGATATGATGCAAATGAGATGGTTTTTTAAGATGCTTAGAATAACAAATATTATTATCCTATACATATTAAATGATAATGTAATGTACGTGATGCATTTTAATGTGATGTAGTATATGCAATGATGATGATGTTCCACATCAAATGAATGCAATGTGTGAGATGTCCTTATAATGTTATGCAAGTATGTATGCAAATGAATTATTTATAATGCTTATATACCTATTGTGCAGCATGTGATAATGGTGAAATGGTTATGAAATGTTTATGTAAATGAATGTTATGTGATGATTTATGTGATAGATGTAATGTGATGCCAGAGATGGATGCAATGTAATAAAATGGATGCACTTGCCTATGAAGAATGCTTATAATAACATGTTTATAGGATGATGGAAATGTAATGCATGTGTTTCCTATATGTTATATTGATGCAATATGCTAATGATTTGTGGATGCAGGATCGATGATGATGGTGACGATGATGGTGATGATCAACTGTCATAGTACCTTGTTAGTGCGATAAGCAAGAAGAGATGAAAGAGAAGAAATCATTTCAACAAGACACAAGATGATGAAAATGCAAATGATGGTGATGATGATTACTTGCCAAGGAATTGGGATTTTCAAAGGGTCGATTTCCTTATGTTTGATAACACACGTGGTACGATGCATCAAGGTATAGAAAACTAGGATGGCGTTGTACCCAGTGTGATGGACTTTGACTTGATAAATAGATAGGAGTATCCTTGTTCATACCTGACATACAGAAACCTTGCTACGATGTACTTTGGATGTTTCTAATGCCTCAGGCCAAAACACGGAAAGGTACAACCTTTCAATGCAATAGTCAACAAGTTGTCCAAAACCTCCTCCATACATACCTAACAAAGCAAGTATTCGCCAAGGTTATATTACAAGAACGTCCAACAAGCATAGCAGACAAAAAGATAATGATTGTTGCCCCATTCCTATTTCTCTAAATTCTCTTGTTCGGATATCATCGAGAAGTCCTTGGATTGAGTACAAATAAGAGAAGTCAAAGATAAAGACAAAGTAAACAAACAAGTTGATGCTCTTCAATACCACTAACCAAAGGAGGATGTATTTTAAAGGATAAGAGCCGAAACTATTGCCAAAAGATAATGCCCATTGTAGGAAGGATTCATCCTAGGACATATTATTGGATGGCGGCACATCATTTTGTTTATCCAAAGTGTTCTTTCAAATGATTGATATGGGACCAATTGGATGATGAGTTATTGACACAAAGAGATGACCAACTTGCTTACGCACTAACTTAGACTTAAGACTTGACGATTTGAGTTTTCACTTTCAACCTGCTAGACTTGCTTTTGATTGTCTTATCAAAGATTGAGGATGATGATCGTTTATTATGAGTGATGTTATTTCGGGTGTAGGTGAGATGAGACTGATGGATTTTTTCAAATATTTGGATGTTTTTGATCTTTTTGAGATGTTTTGAGGCTATTTTTGGTATTTTTTGAGATTTTACAAATGTTTTGATTTTTTAATTTTCCAATGTTTTGGGATTTTCTAAAATTTTGACCAAGAGACTAACCTAAGACCTATCCTAGGGGCCTCAAGGGCTGATCAACAGATTAGCCTTGCCTACGTTATACATGCAGAGACCACATAGTTCGACTAATAAGTTGACCGATTTACAGATGATGATATACATGATGAGATGTCAATTTATTATGATGGACTCCTATAGGACTGACCTAAATGTCTCGGGGGATGATCAAAGATCAACCTTTCCTACGTTCAAGCTCAGAGACGACGTAGTTCGACAAGACGACTTTATTTTTTTTTTACTTTTTCGATTGACTTTTTGACATGTTTTAGGATTTTGATGATTTTTTGAATGTTTTTGGATTTTTTTATTTTTTGATGTTTTTGGATTTTCTGATTTTTGGATGTTTTTGGATTTTCTGATTTGAGGATTTTAAGGATATACACGAATCTGATCCAATGAGAACATGCCCCCAGCGTGATGCAATAGACTACTCTGATAAAGGCAAGACAAACTGACCTTGAGGATGGGCCGAGTAGTACTAGGAGGGATCATGATACAAAAATAGGACCAAGCTATGGTGCGGATGTGGGTGGATAAGTGATGGATGGAGATCCAACCGAGATGGATGATGGATGGATGATGTAGAACAAGCCATAAAGATCCTGGTGGATGGAAAGTGCTTATTTACAAAAGGCACTTGTTTGCTAGGTTTTCACCAAGGTACTTGCCCAAAGTGCCACCGAAGTGGTTTTCACTAGAGGAAGATTTTTTTCTTTACTATTTTCAATCCTTTTTCTGATTTTTTTTGGATTTTTTTCATTTTTGATTTTTTTGTTGTTACCAAGACACCTATTTGCCAGGTTTTCACCGAAGTAACCATTTTTTCAAGACATTTTTTGATTTTTTGGATTTTTGGTTCTATACCTTGAAAGATTTAGGCATAAACTTTTTGAGGTGAGAGCTATTCATGGGCTCTTGCAGAGGTTCCCCTTTGGGTGTTGATAACTGATATGCCCTAACTTGTAACTTGTTGTGATAAAAAATGGTCCCAACCAATTGGGTTCAAACTTTCCTTTGTTGCTTGGGTTTGGGACATTATTCTGATTCTCTTTTAACACCAGTTCTCCGATTTGGAAGGTCCTGCTTCTGATTTTCTTATTGTAGGTCCTTTTGAGTCTATTCTGATAGACTTGCAAATTATTCAAAGCATCTATTCATTGCTCATCTAGTAGCTCCAGCTCATTCAATCTTGATACTTGGTACTCTTCATCTATGATGAGGTTCTGCAGTGATATCCTGAGTGATGGGATCTTGATCTCAATGGGGAGTACTGCTTCTGATCCATAGACCAGGGAGAAAGGGGTGGTGCCAGTGGGTGTGTGGATGCTGGTTCGATAGGCCCAAAGTGCGGGATTAAGCTGTAGATGTCAGTCACAACCTGCGTCATTGACTATTTTCTTGAGGATTTTTAGAATGGTTTTGTTTGTAGCTTCTACTTGGCCATTGCCTTGGGATAGTATGGGGTGGAGAAGCGATGCTGGATTTTGATTTTTTTGCATAAGTCACGAACCTCCTGATTCTTGAATGGTGTCCCATTATCTAAGATAATGGCTTGTGAAACACCATATCAGCAAATGAGATAGTTTACGATGAACTTCGAAATCTGCTTTCCAGTTATATAGGTCATGGGTATGGCTTCCACCCACTTAGTAAAGTACTATGTTGCGGTTATGATGAATTTGTGGTGATTAGATGAAGTGGGTGTGATTTTTCCAATGAGATCAAGTCCCCACTGTGAAAAGGGCCATGGTGTGACGATGGGATGAAGCTCTTGAGTTGGAGCATGGATGAGGTCCCCATGTTGCTAACATTGTAGACATTTTCTAGCATAATCATGTGCTTCTCTTTCCATTGTAGGACAATAATATCCCATCCTTAGTAGTTTCTTAGCTATGGTCATTCCACTCGAGTGTGAACCACATATACTGTTATGTACTTCAGTTAGAGCAATTAATGCCTCCTCAGCATTTAAGCAGCGTAGTAGGGTTCCTTCTATGCTTCTATGATATAGGGTATCGTTAATGCCTCCTCAATGTTTAAGTAGCGCAGTAGGGTTCCTTCTATGCTTCTACGATATAGGGTATCTCCTAGGATGACAAATCTGGATGCCTTTTTTACAAAGGTTCATTTTAGGTTTGATGATAAGTCAGCGAGTATGACTCCTATTCGAAGGTATGTGTAAATGTCATGATATTAAGGATTGTCGGAACTAACGATTTCACACACATATTCTGATTATGGTACCTCGAATGCAGGTATGAGAAGCTCCTCAATCAGGAATTCATATTTTGGAACATTGTGGGGGATATCGAGCAAGGATCCAATTGTTGCCATGACGTCTACTGCTCTATTGTTGGTTCTAGGAATCTACTCAAATGTTATTTCGATGAAGGATTCTTTGAGTCTCCACCAATTTCTTATATGGAGTTTGCTTGTCATCCTTGGTCTAGTATTCATCATTCACTTGATTTATTATCAATTGGGAATCTCTGTATACTTTGAGAGCTATAATGTTCCACTGCACTACTATTCTGAGACCTATGGTTAAAGCCTCGTATTCCGCAATGTTATTGGTGCAGGGAAATTCCAGTTTGTAGGACCTTGGTATGCAATCCCCTTGTGCTATGATAAAGAAAACACCAGCTCCTGATCCATGCTATGTGTATGATCCATGTGTGTATAGTTTCCAGTGGTCAACTACATTGAGATTGAAAATAGATTCATCTGGAAACTCTGAGACAAGAGGATTCTCTGAATAGATTGGTGCTTCTGCAAGTTGATCTGTGATGACTTGCCCTTTGATTGCTTTCCGCTCCACATATTCGATGTCGTATTTTGACAGTATCATCACCCATTTGGCCATTCTTCCTGTGAGCATTGCCTTTGATAGTAGATACTTGAGAGGGTTGATTTTGGCAATGAGTTTTATTTTGTGTGCCAACGTGCAATGTCTGAATTTATGTGATGCAAACACTACTGTGAGGCATGCTTTCTCGATGAATGAATAGTTTAGCTCATACCCAACCATTGATCTACTAATGTAATAGATAGCCCTTTTTGTTCCATTTTCATCATGCTGAGCTAAGAGAGCTCCAAGGGCTGTTGTTATTGCTGATACGTATAGGATCAATGGTTTCCTTGGGATGGGTGGCATTAAGACTGGTGGTGTCAGTAGATATTCTTTGATTTTATTGAATGCCTCTTCACACTTGTTATCCCATTTGTATGCTACTCCCTTTTGGAGTAGGTGAGAATATGGGTTTTGTTTGTCCGCCAGTTGTGCTATGAATCTTTGAATGGATTAGAGTCTGCCTTGGAGACCTCTCAATTGTTTTAATGTTTTTGGTGCCTCCATCTCGAGGATTTCTTTTACCTTTGTTGGATCTACCTCGATACCTCTCATTGACACTATATATCCTAGGAGCTTTCTTGATTGTACGCCAAAGATGCACTTCTTTTGGTTTAATCTGACCTTGTACTCTTCCATTCTATCAAAGATGGCACTTAGGGTTGCTATGCGATCTTTTCTCTTTCTGGATTTGGCTAAAATGTCATCAACATAATCTTCAACTGTCTTATGGATCATGTCATGGAATATAAATGTCATGGCCCTTTGATATGTTTCTCCTGCATTCTTTAAGCCGAATGGCATCATATTCGAGCAGTAGGTCACCCATGGACAAGTGAAAGTTGTTTTATGTTGGTCCTCTTTAGCTATCATGATTTGGTTGTACCCTGAGAATCCATCCATTAATGACAACATTTCATGTCCAGCTGTCATGTCCACTATCATATCGATGTTGGGAAGTGGGAAGTCATCTTTTGGACATGCCTTATTCAAGTCTCTAAAGTCTGTGCAGATTCTGATGTTCCCATCGGGTTTTGTTCAAAATAGGTACCAAGTTTGACACCCATTCTGGATAATCTATCGGTCGGATGAATCCTGCATCTAATAGCTTTTTTAGCTCCATTTTGACTAATAGGGCGATCTGAGGGTGCATTTTTCGAAGCTTTTTTTAACAAGCATTGCTTCTGGATACACTGCTAAGTGGTGAACCACGGTCTCTGGATCAAGTCCTAGCATGTCAGCATAACTCAATGCGAATTTTATCTATCGTTCTCTTAGGAAGGCTGTTAGGAGCTCTTGCTCTTTTGATAGTAGTGATTCCACATAGAATGTGATATGTGGGGTCTCCTCTGTTCCTAGGTTGACCGGATTGCATTTTTCTGCTAAGACTACTGAGTTTTCTTGATGAAGATCTCTTAAAGGAAGATTGAATCCCCCATCCTCAGGTGCCTCGGAGAGGTTTTCACCATTGGATGTGTCCTTTCTTTTTACTTTTTTCTAGTCGGAGAGTGCCACAGTGTGGTTCTCACTCAAGGACTTAGATATTATTCTTAATTTTTCACTTTTGCGACTGAGGGATTCAATCATTTCCCCATAATAAGCATGTGTGTCTAGCTCGATTATGAGCCCTACTTTATGATCCCCGTCTGGAATGTTATCCCGCAGTTCGATGAATTCTGAGAGCACCTCATCGTTTTCAAATGTATCAAGAACTAGTGGTCCTCGTTGGTCATAGTCAATGAGTTGGGGATATACTAGGTGGATCTCGTGATTTTGGTGGTCTAATTCAAAAGATAGAGTGCTAATCATGCAAAGAGTGGTATCCTCAAATAGCCTAGGTAAGTTGGTCATGGTATCCTCGTCATCACTACTACTACAGACATTGGTTATATCAAATTATGTAAAGTTATCTATGGCTCTACCTGTAGATACTATTAATTGTAGTTCTGTTGGGGTTGGTTGAGGAGGATTATTAACTGTTCTAACCGGAGGACTTTGGCCATGTATGGTTATACTCGGAGGGGTACATCCAAGGCCAAGATTTTTTATCAGTCACATTTCTGGAATGATAGGTGTTATAAGCCCATTGTCATTTTATCCAAGTCTTTGATTTCTGTCGTAGCCCATTGCGAGCATCATTTTCAGACCCTTGCTTTTGTCATCCATTGGTAAGTCAGCTATTAGTCTTTCATCTTGATATAGCATATGAGATGGATCTGCCTCAATAACTTCTTGGCCAAGATCCCCCCAACTTGTGAAGTTGGGATAGTCTTTAGGAGACGTTTGGGATGTGGAGGCTTCATTTATTTGCAGACGTCCCCATGATCTAGGAGATTGTGGTAACTCTCCTACCACATTTAAGCATTATTAGGGAGCTTGTAGTTTCCACAGTTGTTATCTTGGATGATGACCTTAATATCAGAGATATTAAGAATGGTGGGAGTGGCGGGTGTCTATGTCGCATAAGTGGATGCGAGAGTGGCGGGATCGATGTATGGTGTGGATGGGCCCTCATCATTTTTTGGTACTTGGGGTATTTTTTAGTACTTTTCCTCAAGAATTTTGCAATAGGAGAAGGTTTTAGGATCTCCATGGATGGTAACTTCTTATCCTTCATGTGTAAATTTCACACATTGGTGGAAAGTCAATGCTACTGCCTTCATTGCATGAATCCATGGACATCCTAGGAGGATGTTATACGGAAAGTCGAGGTCCAAGACCTGACAAGTGGTCTCCATGATAGCAGGCCCTACTTGAATAGGGAGTTTGATTGTGCCCTGAGACACTCTTTCTTGATCATCATATGCTCTTATTGTGATACCCTTTCCTTTGTCGATAGAATCCTCTAATATTTACAATTGTTTGATGAGGTTGAGAGAACATATATTCAAGCCCGCACCTCCATCCACCAAGACCCTTTTGACTTTGCTCTTGTGTATGATGGCTTCTAAGTGGAGCACTCAGTTGTGAGATGGTTGAGTGGGGAAATCTTGGTCAGAGACTGTAAGAATATTAGGCGTAATGATGTTTCTGACCATAGCTTGGAATTGCTCTGCATCAAGATCTATGGGGACAATGGATGAGGCCAACACTTCTTCAAGGATTTTCCTATGGGAAAATGAAATTTTTAGCAACTCCATGATGGATATTTGTGTTGGCATTCTCTTGAGTTGATCTAGGACATTGTAGCCACTAGGGATAGATCCAGATGCAGGGACTTTGCTTGGCTGAGATGATCCTGCAATGGTAACTTTTTCACCTCTTGTGGTGACTCTACAATCTTCTGCATAGGCGCCTTTGATGGTGATGACCATGCAGTTTTCATCTAGGGAGGAAATGACTGTTTCATACACATTATTTACGTTTGAGTGGGTTCCTTTCCCTTTATCATTGTTATTCCCTTTGTTGCCATGATTAGGCATCGGATTCGTGTATATCTTAAGATCTTGATTTCCTGTAGGCTGTTGCACATTTATAATTCTTTTATCGATGAGATCTTGAACTATGTTTTTTAATCTCATGCAGTTGTTCGTGGTATGGCCTTTGATTTTATGGAACTCATAGAGTTGATTCGCATTATACCAAGGAGGTTTCACATCTGGTTCTTGGTAATTTTCAAAGGTAGGAGCTTTGATGAGTTTTTCTTCTATTATCTTTTTCATTATGACTTCTAATGGTTCCCCCAAAGTGGTGTACTTTCACTTGGGATAACTCTTGTTCCTTTGGGGTGGTCCCCTTTGATCATTGAGATTGTTGATTGTTGGATTGTTGTTCGGTTGTTGTATTGTGTGATGATTGTTTTGGTGTTAGATTTGGATTTGTGGTGTGGGTGTATTTTGGCGAGGAGCACTAATGACCACCTTGGCATCGATGACACCATCATTAGTAACATTTTTGTTCCTTGCCCACATGTGAGGTTTATCATTGTAATTGGAGGGTGGAAGGTTATTTGTTGTTCAGGGTATGAAGTTCATCCCGTGGGTTGAGTCATAAGGGCTCTTTCGATGCTGAATGCCTTGGGGATCAATTGGTCATAGGTGGTGATCACTTGAACCTTGAGATGAAATTCCAAGAGGCCGTCAAGGTTGGCTATCATGGTGCAAACTTGTTGTTCTTCGGGCATGGTCCATTTTCTCTAATTGGCCTTGGATCGCCATCGTTGTAGGAATGAAGCGAATGATTCACCCTTTCCTTGTTTCAGAGCTAAGAGTTCATCTAAACTAACATCCATTGCAATGTTCCATGCATATTTTTCTATGAATGCATCTATAATTTCTTGGAATTCCCTGATGCCTGAAGGTAGGTGAGAGAACCATTCCATAGCGTGGCCCTCCAAACTCCTAGGAAATAGCTGCATCAGATAAGTATTGTCATATGCGACTTCCATGCAATGAACCTGGAATTCCCTGATGTGATCTTCAGGGTTTCCCATCCCATGATATTTGTCAAATTTGGGGATCTCAAATCCCTTAGGGAATGGTTTCATCACTAGGATCTTATCAAATGGATATGGACACAAGTTGCTTGGTGTCTTTGTGGTTCGCCCTGATTGAAGATCGAGCACTTGTTGTGAGAGCAACCTGATTTGTGTTGTTACATCATTTTGCGGATCAGGGGGTGGGATGAAGTTGTTTTGGGGTGTTTCAATTGTGGGTTGGGTGGGTAGGTTGTTTGATGTGTTATTCAATGGTATGTGTATATTTTGTCGAGCTAGGTAGGCTTCCACCTACTTTTGTATGAACAATGCTTGTTGTTGATCTTGTTGTTGTTGCACTAAGATTTGTACTTATTGTTGTGCTTGTTGTTGTGCTTGCTATTGTTCCAACAACGCTTGTTGTTGGGCTTCCAATTAGGTTGCTTCTTGTTTCTCTTGATATTGCTTTATTGCTTATTGATATGCTTGCATTTGTGCTACTTGTTTTTGTGCAAGAAGTTGTGCCTGTGCTTGTGCGTGTTGTGCTTGATATTGGGCATTTTCCTGAGCTTGAGCTTGTTTTTGCGCTGCTTGTGCTTGGGCTTGTGCTTGTGCTGCTTGTTGTTGTAATAGAATTTTTGCTTGAGTAGCCTTTTGTGCTTGCAATATGGCTTGGGCTACTTGAGCAGCTTGGGCAGCTTGAGCAACTTGTTGTTGTTGTTGTTGCAATAAAGCTTGGGCTTGTGTGGCCTATTGCGCTTGTAATGTGGCTTGTGTTGCTTGGGAAGTTTGCGTAGCTTGAGTGGCTTGCTAAGCAGCTAATTTTGTGGCTTTTTGTTTTTGCACTTATTGGAATCCCCTTTGAAAAGCAGCTTGTAATGCCATGTTGTTTTGGCTTGATATGTTGGAAGTTGGTGGTGGTGGGGATGGTGGCGGACTCTGAATGGTGTTTGTGAAGGTGGTGAGTGGTGATGTCATGTTGGTGATTGGTCCTTGAGAAACCATGCTTTGATATGTTAGGGGGGTGGTTGATGATTTCATGATTGCTTGTGTCATTGTCATCTGTTGTTGCGATATCGATGACAAGTTTTGAGCATTTGGCATAATGCTTCGATTGATATTTGGGATGTTGGTTTCATTGATAGTTGGTAGAGAGGGAAGCCCTAAGCCAAGGAGTGATGTGGATGATGATGGAAATGGTGGAAGAGGTGGAAATGTGAGGGGTGCGAGTTCTAGCAAAAATGTTGTGGTGTCGAAAAATGCCCCTTGGTCTAAATATATCTCCCTCTTGCGAATTTGTGAGGAGAGAAGTTTGAGGTGTTGTGTGGAAAAATGATGATGATGGATCATGATGGAAAGTGAGAGGAACATTCTTATGTAATGGGTTTTTGGGTATGTTCTGTTCCAAGATGGTATTTGCATCCAAGTTTTGATTATTAACAAGGGGGTGTGTTTTAATAGCATTGAGAAATGCATTTCCCTTATTAACATTGGGTTGGGTTGGAGCGAAAGATGTCATGATTTGTGGAATGTTTTGGGTGATTTTTTGGGATGGGGGTGTAGATGAGATGGGAATAGTGGATGAGATTGGAGGAAAAGATGTCTCCACTATGGTACTCATGTCAAAATCTGAAGGTAATTTGGCCCCTTGTTTTGCTAGTTCAAGCATGTATAGCGAAGGGTTAAGCCTCATCATGATGTTGATGATTTTATGGTTTTCTGGATTTTGGAGCATTTCAGTTATTTCTTCATGAGACATCCCAAAGGTAAGATCCTCTCCTTGGGTTTCCTTTTGTGGATTTTGTGATGATGAGATGGTCAAAGGATTGCTTGATTCAGTGGGATTCATTTCAATGTTTGTTTGGCTTAGATCACTTGAAGCGGGTGTTTCTTTGTTGGCTTCCATGCTCTTCTTGTATTGAGATCTAGTTTGAACCATAAAACAAGGATCAATTTTCAAGAATATGAAATCTCTTAATTTTTTGGATTAATCTTTACTTTATGCACAAAATAGAAATTTTTAGGATATCTTGGGGATCAAAAGGTGTGATATGATGATGCAAGAGATGGATGATGTGGATGTTTTGGTCTTTTGATAAATATTGAAGGAGATGCTAGGCTTTTGGGACTTTCAGATATGTTTCAGATTTTTGGTTTTGATTTTCCTTTTGGGATTGTCCTTGATTTTGATTGATTTTGATTGCTTTTATTTTGAACAAAAAGACCTTAAGATGTTGGATGATTATCTAAAGGGTAGATTTTCTCAAAGGATGATAATTTGAATATGTGTAGGGAGAAGGATGCATCTACCCACACCTATTCAAACAAGATGATAGTTTAACTAATTATATGAAGAAGGATACATCTATATATACCTAGCTAAACAAGATGATTTTGATAATTTTGACTAAGCATATGCAAAAGGATGCATCTACACATACCTAGCCAAAGATGATTTTGATAAAGTTTTCAAGGATTTAGTCTCAAGGATTTGATGATTTTTTATTTTTCCAAAAATCCTTGCATTAAGGATGATTTCAAGATTTCCCAAAAGGTGATGATGAGATGATGTTTGTTTTGATGTTTTGAAGGATGGATGAAAAAAGATTTTGATTTGCTTTTGATCCTAAGATGAACCTAAAAATACACTTTGTTTTCCTAGACCTAGGTATTGAAGAGCATACAATGCTTCTAAGACCTTTGTAACCAAGAAGTGATTCCATTTGAACATACATTTTTGGATTTTGAACCAAGGATTTTTGTTTAGGGATTTGGAATTTTTAAGAATCGTGAGGCTTCAACACACATGAAAGTTCATTTGTTTAGCTTTGCTTAATGGCTTTATTTTACCAAAAACACTTTCTTTGATTAAGTTTTCAAACTAGATGTCCAATGTCTTAATTTCCTCAAACCCCACAAAATATGTTATGTGGAAATTTGATGAACTCAAGGCAAGGGTTACCTATTGTATAACTCTAGTAGACAAATTGAGATGTAATCCAATGTTTAGAAACCTCTAAGGATGTGAATCCCAAGGGAAAGCAATAACATATGGATTGAGTCAATGGTATTTGTCTCCTAAAGGGTTTGAAATTTTGATGATGATGTTGTGTTTGTTTCAAGATGTTTTCGAACAAGCAAAGCATTTTGAAACCACGAATAAGTACAACCCTATGGATGTGAAAGACAATATTTTTTGGATTCCCACTTGGACAAGTCCAACTATGCTTATCTTTAGCGAATGGTTAGATGCTTGACCCCACTAGCTCCCCTCCATGGCTCATTAACGTCAATCGAGGAAGCCAAGCATCAACACCCATGAAACTCCCATGGCATGCTTTCCATTTCTACTAAAAGACCATAAAAGTGTGGGGTGGCTTCAGAATGACCGTTCTTGCACCAACAAATAGATTAAGGATTTTCGAAAATTCTAGAACATGGGTTTTAATAAGGACTTTCTGTCTGTGGAGATTGACCCATACGACAAGAGTCCCCTTTTGGATCCATCTTGTCGGAATCAACTGCGTGATATTGGCATTTATTCCAATACCCACATTTATATCCTAGTTGGAAATACTCTTGGCTTTAGAGTGTTACCAGTTGAGTCATTCCCTTGGGTGAGTACTTTTTCCCCAAGGCAGGCCCTCTAGGATAAACAAAAGCAAGCAAAGACAATATTTGTAACTCGATCAATCTTTGTTTGCAACAAAGAGAGAGAATGTACGCATTAATACCCCTACTCACACTCGCACAAGATTTTGTTCAATTCTTAAACCCAAAACGAAGTCTTGAGGTGATTGCTTTATCTCAACCTAAAATCATGAAAAAGGCCTTTTAATTCTCAAGATCGCTATAAAGCGCGAGAGAAGCGCATACCTCCTTTTTCAATGAGGTTAGTTCAAGTAAGCCTTCACAAAACAAGATAGCACATGTTCATTTTAGATCCTGAAAGTAATTATGAATTCTTTTTAAAGCACCAAAGGACAAATGATAGACATTTTGTTCAATTGTTAACCAAAAAAACAAACTCTAGTATGTTGTGATCCTAATGTTCATTTTAAACCCCTTGCAAGAAAAATTTGAAAAGGTTCTTTTTAAAGTCCAAACAAAACTAGTGTCCTAAGAAAGAAGTGATAACAATTTCTTAAAAGTGTTAAGCAAACACTAAAGTGTTTAAAAACACTTTGATCTTGTGAAATATCCTCATGCTTCTCCTTCTTTCATTTTCAATTCCAACCTACAAGAGAGAAAACCAGTCAAATTCTGGAAAATACAGAGATTAAAAAGCAGAAAATAGAAGATAAATTGATCATTAATCAAAAGGCACGTGCTAAAATTTAATTTCAACTTTTTACTCCCTTCCAGCGACGCAACCCATAACTACCTCGGAGTTTGATTTTCCAGCGATTCTCTTACAGCGCTGCTTACTAGTCAGCGTTGCTCTGTGTCGAGGATAGTGAGCTCAACTACGTCGCAATTTTGCACAACATTGTAGTTTGATTCTTTTGAAAAATTTGCGGGTCAGAACGGTCAAGCGGCGTAGTTTGGATTTCAAATTTTTGGGTAGGAAGACTCCAGCGTCGCAGTTTGAGTTTCCAGCAGTGCTATATGGTGATGCTGAAGAGTCAGCGGTGCTAAAACAACGATGTTGAGCTCTTAGCGTGGGAATTTTTCTGTGTATAAGCAAAAATGTGGGATTTTGTGAGAAAAGTGATAAAGAATGAGATGCGGCCCTCCTTCTAGAGCCAAATGTGTGAACCCCAATCCAAATACCTGCAAAACACAATGAATAAACACATTAAGTTAGAGATTGCAAGCAAGAACAAGGATTCCCCATGAAATCCATTTACCAAATTCAAATTAGGAAAGAAAACAATGAAGAACACAATGAAACAAGAAAATATAGATTGAATCCTAATTTAAATGTGCAAACTCATGATCCCATGGGGGAATTGGTGCCAATTTGATGTGAAAATTGGCCCTTTTCCTAATTCCTAAGATGCAAGCTTGATGTGTTGAAGAGATTTGATCCACTTTGTTGATGAAGAATGAGAGCTCCAAGCCAAAAATCTGCAAAACCTAGCTAAGAACTCAATGATGATGGATGAAATTTGATAGATATTTGAGCATAACAACTTTGCATAATTTGTGGATGCTAAAATGAGGATATGAGCTCTTTATTTATAGAATGCCAAAATGGATGAATGTCCAAATTTTAGCAATGTGGGACTAACATTCATCCAATGGCAAGATGCCACTTGCCAATCTATGAGTGGATGGAGGATGTGCAAGTTTTAAGGATTGTGCCAATAAATGCATATTTTTGAATTTCAAATTTGTTGAAATGACTTGCAAGAGGGAAGGTAAAATGCAATAAATGCCACTTGGCTCAAGGCAAAGGACATGTAAGATGGAGTTATTGCCTTGTTGGATGTACATGTCCACTTAGAATTTTTGAATTCAAACTTGGAGAATATTCCAAAAGATGCCTTGTGAGGAAAATAGAGATTTAATAAATGAATTAAATCTATTTTCATGTGCAACTTGCAAAATCTAGAGGATGGGACATGACAAGAGATTAAATTAATCAAGGGTTAATTAATTTAATGAGAGATTAGATGATGTGACCTATTTGACTCAAATTTATGGATTTATTTAAATCAAATAAGAGAGGAATATGATAAGAGAATAATTAAATAAGGATTTGCACACCAGACTATATTGAATGTATTGGTAACTATCCCCACTATGCATTATTTTAGATTGTGTTCAGTCTAACTCAATAAAAGATATCAATTATTTCAAATTCTCTGATTCTCTTGTGATGTAGGATGTTCCTTGCAGTAGAATTCATCCAACATGTACACCTCACCTTGTGTATCCAAGTAAGCACTTCACACTTTAAATTCTATTTGGTCAACTTCACCTGGCCTTGTTTGTCAAAACCCCTCTATCGCTTATGCTTGATGGTGATACTCGATTCTAGGGTCCATATAACCACATGCTAGAAGGCAAAAAGAAAAGGCTGTGGAATCGGGCTTTCCATCTACCAATTTTTTCTACATTTCTTTGAGGCTTTCTATGAAACATTTCATCTGCCATATACATTGCTTGAAATTTTCTAAACTGAATCAATGAACCTTGTTGTGTGCCTCCTCTTCGTTGATTTCATTACCCTATAGTTTAGGACTGTGATTTTATTTCTTTCAATGTTGTTGGTGTGATGCTCTCCAAGTATTTCACCTTCAGTATTGAGTGTTTTCAAATGCTTGTCGATGGTATTTCTTTATGTCTGGAATTCCATACTTTATAATGCAAGTTATTTCAATGAATATGCATAATAAGAATGGTATTCGCTACTTATGCAATTTTATATTGGCATTCAATGTCATCATGTTGTATGCTTGGTTTTGTGAATCATTGCATATTTAATGGTAATTCAATTGTGTATAATTCGATAGGTACTATGTTTTGGTATCTAATTTTATTTCCCTTCTATATACCTATGATTTTTCATCCTTTTGACTCATGCTTAGGCCATAACACATTTGCTAGAATATCTTCAATAATATTTTGTAGGCATCAAATTATAATTGTCCAACCTTCTAATTTGGTTCGTAATTTGCCTTGATTGATCACTATAGCATATAAAGAACATTATACCCTCTTTCCTTTCTTGAATCAAAATCTTAAGCTCCATGATCGGTATATCCTCTTGTTTTCCCCAAATTTTTCTACATCTCAGTCATCGACTCATCTTCTTTCTAGACCATTATCTATTTACTGATTGGTAGTATTACTTGAGCTTATAATTTATTATCTATAGCTCAATAATCACTTTTACTATTCTGAAAACACATCCATTACCTTCATATAACATTTATATTTGTAGAGTTGTGATTTTAGTATTATGTTTTTGGAAATAAATTTATAATCCGAGAGTTCACATCTAAATGCTAATTTTGGGAACTTGTAACTTTTGGTTGTGTAGATATTCATAAGGACTGAGAGTATGTTATCCATCAGTTGTTGTGGTCTTTCCTTGAATCATTCTATGATTTCGCTAATCGGTCGCATCTTCTTGTTTCCTTCAATGTAGTTACCATCATCATCATTGGCTAGCCGAGAAATGCATTTTGGCAGTTGATAAATTATATTATGGTTTCATGAAAAAATGATATGTATATTAAATTTATATTTTGGATAATAGGAAAAAAAATGTTTTGATATGTGAGAGAATATATTATAAGTGAGAATTTAATTGAGGTGAACTAAATTACTTTATGATAAGTGAATTTATATTTCATAGTCTTGGTTACTTATAGATTAGACGATTAAGTTAGATAAAATTTGTGAAAACACTTATAGGGTGGAGAATGTTAACATAATGCGAAGGAAAATGATTTAGAATACTTCCTGTTGATTGTGTTTATATAGTTATTTAATAGTTGACTTGTAAAATTTCTATGTAAATTAATTAACTATAATATGGCTATTATAACATTTCATTAAAGTTGTACTTTTAATACTAGGGCTTCGTATCAACTAGTTTTATAGAGATGATTGTTTGTTAATGATATAGTTACCTTTAAGATGGTTATTGGAGCATATGATCTATTGATTGAACTAAATGGTTAAATTAAGTGAATGATATGAATGTGGAAATATTTTTTTAATAACCAGAGTATTATTATGGTTATAATGTTGTTCGATTGTTGTATTAAATAATGTGTTTGATGATTGGGATTGTGATGATTTTGGTTATGGTTTAAAAGTGGAAGTCATTATGTAAAGTGGATTAAGGTTGGATTTCAGAGGCTTGGGAGGGAGTGTTTTTGTATGTATGGTTTTATGATGGTTTTCACTTTAGAGGTGGTATGGTAATGTTTTGGGTTATGTGCTTTGTACAAGTTGAAAACCCTAAGGGTGTGCCTTTTATCTTGGTATGGTTTCATGTGACCATGGTAAATGTGCAAGATGGTCAATGCATTGCATTATTTTTAGATTCTTGTGAATGTGATATGTGAGCGACATGGTTAATTCCTTTCTTTGTGATGGATTCATGTGAGTTTGTTAAGTGTGCAAGATGGTTTTTACCTTGCTTGTTGTGTAGGGTCTTCTAGTTGCAAGTAGGGGGAGTCGTTCTCAATGGGGGTCAACGTCTAGTGAGAGACTGTCAGGGTAACCCATTGGAGAGTTTCTTAATCTAGTGATAACCTTAATAATAAATTAGGGGAATGGGGTAGATCTCACATTAAACAAGATAATTGGATGCCTCACCCATGCTTGAAGTGCTCATTTAGGCTAAGGATGGGTTGAGAAGGCTTGGTTGGCAAGAACAACTTCCTTGTCCTCATTAAAGGAATGTTGATTTCACATGTGTCACCCTATGGGGCTAATGTCTAGGAGAGACTGTCAGGGTAACCATAGATGGGGGTTGGCATCTAGTGAAAGATTTTCAGGGTAACCCATGCTAGGACCATGTGATGACACTCTTCCCTATTGCAGTCTAGCATTCCCTAGTGGTATTTTCTCCTTCTGTTGTATGTGTGCCTTTGGAAGTGAAGTCAACATTGGAACCAATGTATGTGTTGTATATGATGTTAAGGTTGTTGTAGTGTTGTGTTGGAGCCATGTTTAGCCATTGTTATGTTAGCCTATTATCTTCTTGACTGTTGTTTATAGTGGGACCTTGTCTTATCTCCTAGCATGGGGGTGGACCTTAGGGTTCCACATGGTCAGGAGGTTGGTGCTTTTTCCTCCATTGGGTCTCCTTGTTGTTTGTGTGTGTGTGGAGGTTGCACCTTGTGTAGCAGATTCTAGTTCATGATCCAATTCTAGAAAATAGTCTTATATGTATATGTATTGGATTGTATCTCAGTTGTACCATTTATTGTAATATGATGTATTATTCCCAATTGTATTCAGGGAAGCATTATTGCAAACAATTTAACGATGTAACAAATTATGATGTGTTCTCATGTAATGGAATTTGTATATGTACTTGTTATTTTATAAATGATCTTTATTGTTCTTTAGCCGATGACATATTATGAAAATGTTTATTGTTGAATCATTTAATGTGGTGGATAAAAATGAACTTGTTAACATATTAGTTAATGAAATAATTATAGTTCTTGATTATAGATGTGTTAGTAGCATAGTCATGGAACCTTAGAGGACCTAGGTTTAGATTACATGTTATGTTAAGTTATATTAAGCAATCCATTATGTATTTCACTATTTTTTAAAAATTCCATTATTGTGCTATAGTTGTGTCATCCTCTAGGGTTCCTTGGCGAGGTGTTACATGTGAGGAGACACATATTGTGGTGTGTATGGAGCACTCTTTCGATTGGATATTCTTTTGATATGGTTTAAAATTCCATTTTCTAGTTACTTCAATAAGTGACATAGACTCTAGATTTGTTGGTCGAGCCATGTAAGCATCAATGTAGTTTGGGGATGTAGTGGTTGTTTCAAAGGAGACCAAAACATGGAATTTTTTTGGCTAACATTTAAAGAAACAAATATCTTTCTTGTTAGGAAAAGGGGGAGTTTAAGTAGGAGGTGGAAAATTTCTTGGGCTCCAATATCATGATCCACTAGTGTTTTAGCAAGCATTTTTCGAAAAGCTATGGTGGTTGGCTTGTCAAACTCAATATTTGTTGAAATTCGAGAAAGCATGTTGTGGTATGTTTCTAATTTACTTTCAACTTTTTATACATATTTTGCAATGTATTTGAGGATAGCATGGATAGAGAGAATAGGTTGACAATCTACATTGGCCCTCCAGATAGAGAGTATAGAATGGTTGTGTAGGTTTAAGCGATCGTTATTGCGACATGGGGTAAATGTTGGTTGGCCATGCTCATCTACTACAAGGCTTGATTGATCTTGCATGCTCCAAGGGGATTTATAGCGACATTGAAGGGTTTGGCATTTTCTCCTAAGGTATGTTTGTAAGGTACAATTTATATGACATTGTACACAATTTACTAATCATGGGCTTAATAAATTAAATACAAGGAAAGATAATAGAAAAATAGATCTAGATATAACATAGATAGAATGAGAAGTGAAAGATAAAGAGTAAAAAAAGAAAATAAAATAAATAAATAGAGAGAAAGAGGTAAGGACATGGAGAGACAAGAAAGAAAAGGTTGTGAGAGAAAGTCAAAAAACAAAAAGTAGACAAAAATGATAAAAATATAAAAAAAAACATTAAAGTTCAAGAAATAAAAATAAAGAAAGAATAACATGAAGATAAATAAATAAATAATGAATAACCAAAAACATAGAGAGATAGAGAGAATAAATATAGATAGACAACAAAGTTATACTTACATAAGAAATTTGAATAAATAATAAAAAAAATTAGAAAGACATAAAAGACAAATAAAGTGGAGAGGGAGAGAGTTCAAAATATAGAGATAAAGATTACAAAAAGTATCCAAAAAAATGACAAAAAAAAGAAATAAAAATAGAGAAATATTGGTGAAAAAATAAAGAATCTTTAAAATAAATATGGAAATAATAAATACAAATAGAGAAACACACACAAACTAAGAAAATGTAAGAAATCAAAGTGATAATATTGAGAGTGTTAATGTGACAAAATGAGAAAACTATAAAATAAATGATAGATTAAAAAAGACAAGGACAAAAAAAAAAGAGAAAATAACCAAGAATTTAAGAAAAAAGAAATAGATACAAAATAAGAAATTAATCTAATATAAAATACACGAATGAAAAAGTGTAACATAGAGAAAAGGATAACTAATATTAAAGTAGGATAAAAAAGAAAGGTATATAGATAAGGAATGAGATAGATTTATAAAAAAATAAACAATAGAAAGTAGAGACATAAAAAGAAAAGAAAAAATAAAAAAAATAAAGCAAGCATGAGATAGAGAGAAGAAAAAAAGAAATAATGAATAAATGAAAATGAGAGAACAAATAAAAAATCAATAGATAAAGAATAGTTAGTGAAAGGGAAAAACAATAGGATGAATGAAACTATTAAGAGAAACAATAAATCATAGAAAATAAAAGAAGAATAAAAAAGAGTGGAAAAGTGAAATAAAAATAAACAAAAACGATTTTTATTTTTTTAAAAAGGGGCATAAAAATAAATAAAAAAGAATTGAAAATAAAAATAAGTAGAAAACAAAAATGTGGTAGAAATAGGAAAAATCATAAAGAAAAAGAAAACAAATAAAGAAAAGAGAGAAAATAAAAGAAACATTGAATGTCAAATAAGAAAGAGAGAGATAAATAATCATGTAAAGACGAGGGGTTGACCTCGTAGTGCAACGGTTAAGTTGCAAGGGTGGCAGTTGGGTTGTCTGAGGTTCGAATCCCTCGCCTCAACTCGCACCGGCGGAGCGAAAGCTTAAATTCAGATTCAGGGTTGCTTGGGTTGGGATGTGGGTTCATTATGGGTGCTTCCCCTTAGTAACGATCCACCAAACAAAAAAAAATCATGTAAAGACAAAGAATTACATGGTGAAGGAGACACATTGAATGTCAAATAAGAAAAAGAGAAAACAAACATGTAAAGATGAATAATTACATGGTGAAGGAGAAACATTGAATGTCAAATAAGAAAGAGAAAACATGTAAAGAGGAATAATTACATGGTGAAGGTAATTAAAAAAGAGTTGAAAAGTAATAAAAAGGTGATAAGAAAAAAAAAACAATTTTAAAGAGAAAGAAAGAAAAAAAAAGGTAAATTGAGAAAAATATAAATTGAAAGAAAACATAAATAAACGTAATAAGAAATAAAATGAGATGTGCATAGACAAGGTAAAAGAGAAACACATGCAAAAGAAGAGACAAATAGAAAATAGGGAAAATAACTAAAAAAGAAACAAATCAAATATAAAATATATGAATGAAAAAATAACATAGGGAAAAAGAGAGGTAATATTAAAAATTAAAACAAAGAAAAATAAAGTAATAGAATGAAATAAATAAATATAATACCAAAAGTAATTGAAAATTATGTGACCTACAAAAAAAATGCTCAATCAACCATATCTTGGTCTTACATTCTGTCAATTTGGGGTCGGGAAGGGGTGAGCTAAGTCATAGAGCTATAAATTCTTCTAAGGCACTCTTGATCTAAAGGGAAAAAGATAAGGATGTTATGTTACTTAATATGAATGGATTGAGGGTGTATCAATCAACAAATAAAATATAAAAAAACATATGGAGAGAGAAAATAAAATTAAAAATTGATTAGTGACATCATGGTTTCTGGATCTTTTTTTTTTGTTCACTCAGGGGTATCCTCATGACTCAACCCAACGCTTAACCTGCCTTACCTTAGTCTTACATTTTCCAAGTTGGGGTCGGAAAGGAGCGAGTTGGGTCACAAGGATATAAATTCTTCTAAGGCACCTTTGATCTAAAGGGAAAAGGAGAATGATATTATGTTGTTTAATACAAATGGATTGTTGGTATATCAATCAATAAATAAAAGATAGAAAGACATATGAAGAGAAAAAATGAAGAAATAATTTTGATTGGTGAAGCCATGGTTTTTAGATCTTTTATTTTTTTTGGTTGATTCAGGGGTATCCTCGTGACACAACCCAATGCTTAACCCACCTTACCTTGGTCTTACCTTTTGCCAAGTTGGGGTTGGAAAAGAGTGAGTTGGGTCATAAGGATATAAATTCTTCTAAGACATCTTTGATCCAAAGGGCAGAGGAGAAGGATGTTATGTTACTTAATATGAATGAATTGTCGGTGTATTAATCAACAAATAAAAGATAAAAAGACATATGAAGAGAGAAAATAAAGAAATAATTCTAATTGTTGTAGCCATAGTTTCTAGACTTTTTTTTACTCAAGAGTATCCTTGTGACACAACCCAACGCTTAACCCGCCTTACCTTGGTCTTACATTCTGCCAAGTTATAGTCAAAAAGGGGTGAGCTGAATCATAGGGATACAAATTCTTCTAAGACTACTTTGATCCAAAGGGAAAAGGAGAAAAATGTTATGTTATTTAATACGAATGGATTCTTGGTGTATCAATCAACAAATATAAGATAGAAAGACATGTGAGGAGAGAAAATAAAGAAATAATTTTGATTGGTGAAACCATAGTTTCTATATCTTTTTTTGTTGACTCAGAGGTATCCCACAATGTAACCTAACACTTAACTCGCCTTACCTTGGTCTTATATTCTACCAAGTTGGGGTCAGAAAGGGGCGAGCTAAGTCATAGAGCTATAAATTCTTCTAAGACACTTTTGATCTAAAGGGAAGAAGAGAAAGATGCTATGTTACTTAATACGAATAGATTAAAGGTGTATCAATCAACAAATAAAATATAGAAAAACATATGGAGGGAGAAAATAAAAAAATAATTTTGATTAGTGAAGTCATGGTTTCTAGATCTTTTATTTTTTTTTTGACTTAGAGGTATCCTCGTGACTCAACCCAATGCTTAACCTGTCTTACCTTGGTCTTACATTTTGCTAAGTTGGGGTCAGAAAGGAGTGAGTTGGGTCACAAGGATATAAGTTCTTCTAAGACAACTTTGATTTAAGGGAAAACGACAAGGATATTATGTTGTTTAATACAAATGGATTGTTGGTATATCAATCAACAAATAAAATATAGAAAGACATATGAATAGAGAAAATGAAGAAATAATTTTGATTGGTGAAGCCATGGTTTTTAGATCTTTTATTTTTTTGGGTTGATTCAAAGGTATCCTCATGACGCAATCCAATGCTTAATTTTCCTTACCTTGGTCTTACATTCTGCCAAGTTGGGGTCAGAAAGGGCTGAGTTGGGTCATAAGGATATAGATTCTTCTAAGACATCTTTGATCCAAATGGCAGAGGAGAAGGATGTTATGTTACTTAATATGAATGAATTGTTGGTGTATCAATCAACAAATACAAGATAAAAAGACATGAAAAGAGAAATTATAAAAAAAATAATAATAATTGTTGTAGCCATGGTTTCTAGATTTTTTTTTTGACTTAGAGTATCCCCACGACACAACCCAATGCTTAACCTATTTTACCTTGGTCTTACATTCTACCAAGTTGGGGTCGGAAAGGGGTGAACTAAATCACATGTATATAAATTATTTTAAGACTACTTTAATCCAAAGGGCAGAGAAAAATGATGTTATGTTACATAATACAAATGGATTGTTGGTGTATCAATCAACAAATAAAAGATAGAAAGACATATGAGGAGAGAAAATAATGAAATAATTTTGATTGGTGAAGCCATAGTTTCTAGATCTTTTTTTTTGTTGACTCGGGGGTATCCCATGACGCAACCCAACGCTTAACCCGCCTTACCTTGGTCTTACATTATGCCAAGTTGGGGTCAGAAATGGGCGAGCTACGTCATAAAGCTATAATTTTTTCTAAGACACTTTTGATCTAAAGGGCAGAAGAGAAGAATGTTATGTTACTTAACACAAATGGATTGAGGGTGTCTCAATTAAAAAATAAAACATAGAAAAACATATAGAGAGAGAAAATAGAAAAATAATTTTGATTAGTGAAGTCATGGTTTCTAGATCTTTTAATTTTTTCGTTGACTCAAGGGTATCCTCGTGACTCAACCCAATGCTTAACCCACCTTACTTTGGTCTTACATTTTGCCAAGTTGGGGTCGGAAATGAGTGAGCTAAGTCACAAGGATATAAATTCTTCTAAGACACCTTTGATCTAAAGGGTAGAAGGATATTATGTTACTTAATACGAATGGATTGTTGGTATATCAATCAACAAATAAAAGATAGAAAGACATATGAAGAGAGAAAATAAAGAAATAGTTTTGATTGGTGAAGCCATGGTTTCTAGATCTTTTATTTTTTTGAGTTGATTCAGGGGTATCCTCGTGATGCAACCCAACGATAAACCCACCTTACTTTGGTCTTACATTTTTTCAAGTTGGGGTCGGAAAGGGGTGAGTTGGGTCATAAGGATATAAATTCTTCTAAGACATATTTGATCCAAAGCCCGCAGAGGATAAGGATGTTATGTTACTTAATACAAATGAATTGTTGGTGTATCAATCAACAAATAAAAGATAAATAGACATGAAAAGATAAAATAAAAAAATAATTTTAATTGTTGTAGCCATGGTTTCTAGATTTTTTCTTGACTTAGGAGTATCCCATGACACAACCCAACACTTAATCTATCTTATCTTGGTTTTACATTCTGCCAAGTTGGGGTTGGAAAGGGGTGAGCTGAATCACATGGATATAAATTCTTTTAAAACTATTTTGATCCAAAGTGTAGAGGAAAATGATGTTACATTACTTAATACAAATGGATTGTTGGTGTATCAATCAACAAATAAAAGATAAGAAGACATATGAGGAGAGAAAATAATGAAATAATTTTGATTGGTGAAGCCATAGTTTCTAAATCTTCTTTTTTGTTGACTCAGAAGTATCCCACAACACAACCCAATGCTTAACCCACCTTACCTTGGTCTTACATTCTACTAAATTGGGGTCAAAAGGGGGTGAGCTGAGTCATAGAGCTATAAATTATTCTAAGACACTTTTGATCTAAATGGTAGAAGAGAAAGATGTTATGTTACTTAATACGAATGGATTGAGGGTGTATCAATTAACAAATACAATATAGAAAAACATATAGAGAGAGAAAATAGAAAAAATAATTTTGATTAGTGAAGTCATGGTTTCTAGATCTTTTAATTTTTTTGTTGACTCAAAAGTATCCTCGTGACTCAACCCAATGCTTAACCCACCTTACCTTGGTCTTACATTTTGCCAAATTGGGGTCGGAAAGGAGTGAGCTGAGTCACAAGAATATAAATTCTTCTAAGACACCTTTGATCTAAAGGGAAAAGGAGAAGGATATTATGTTACTTAATATGAATGGATTGTTGGTATATCAATCAACAAATAAAAGATAGAAAGAAATATGAAGAGAGAAAATAAAGAAATAGTTTTGATTGGTGAAGCCATAGTTTTTAGATCTTTTATTTTTTTGGGTTGATTCAAGGGTACCCTCGTGACACAACCCAATGATTAACTCACCTTATCTTGGTCTTACATTCTTCCAAGTTGGGGTCAGAAAGAGGTGAGTTGCTTCATAAGGATATAAATTATTCTAAGACATCTTTGATCCAAAGGGCAGAGGATAAGGATGTTATGTTACTTAATACGAATGAATTGTTGGTGTAACAATCAACAAATAAAAGATAAAAAGACATTTGAAAAGAGAAAATAAAAAGTATTTTTAATTGTTGTAGCCATGGTTTCTAGATTTTTTTTAACTCACAAATATCCCCAGGACACAACCCTACGCTTAACCCACCTTACCTTGGTCTTACATTCTGCCAAGTTGGGGTCGGAAAGGGGTGAGCTGAATCACATGGATATAAATTCTTTTAAGACTACTTTGATTCAAAGGGCAGGGGAAAATGATGTTATGTTATTTAATACAAATGTATTCTTGGTGTATCAATCAACAAATAAAAGATAGAAAGACATATGCGGAGATAAAATAAAGAAATAATTTTTATTGGTGAAGCCATAGTTTCTAGATCATTTTTTTTGTTGACTCAAGGGTATCCCACAACTCAACCCAACACTTAACCCACCTTACCTTGGTTTTACATTATGCCAAGTTGGGGTCACAACTCAACACTTAACCTGCCTTACCTTGGTCTTACATTATGCCAAGTTTGGGTCGCAAAAGGGCGAGCTAAGTCATAGAGCTATAAATTTTTCTAAGACACTTTTGATCTATAGGGCAGAAGAGAAGGATGTTATGTTACTTAATACGAATGGATTGAGGGTGTATTAATCAAAAAATAAAATATAAAAAAACATATGGAGAGAGAAAATTAAAAAAAAAATTGATTAGTGAAGTCATGGTTTCTAGATCTTTTTTTTTTTGTTGACTCAAGGATATCCTCGTGACTCAACCCAATGCTTAACTCGCCTTACCTTGGTCTTACATTTTTTCAAGTTGGGGTGGGAAAGGAGTGAGTTGGGTCACAAGGATATAGATTCTTCTAAGACACCTTTGATCTAAAAGGAAAACGAGAAGGATATTATGTTGCTTAATATGAATGGATGGTTGGTATATTAATCAACAAATAAAATATAGAAATACATATATGGAGAGAAAATGAAGAAATAATTTTGATTGGTGAAGCCATGATTTTTAGATCTTTTATTTTTTTTGGTTGATTCATGGGTATCCTCATGACGCAACCCAACACTTAACCCGCCTTACCTTGGTCTTATATTATTCCAAGTTGGGGTTGGAAAGGAGTGAGTTGGGTCATAAGAATATACATTCTTCTAAGACATCTTTGATCTAAAGGGAAAAAGAGAAGGAGTTATGTTACTTAATACAAATGAATTGTTGGTGTATCAATCAACAAATAAAAGATAAAAATACGTATGGAGAAAAAAATAAAAATTAATTGTTGTAGACATGGTTTCTAGATATTTTTTTTTACTAAAGAGTATCCCCGTGACACAACCCAATGCTTAACCCACCTTACCTTGGTCTTACATTCTGCCAAGTTGGGGTCGGAAATGGGTGAGTTGAATCACATGGATATAAATTATTTTAAGGATACTTTGATCCAAAGGGAAGAGGAAAATGATGTTATGTTACTTAATACGAATGGATTGTTGGTGTAGACACGTAAAATATACCGATGGACATTGTGCATCTAATCCCAACTACTAACATCGTTTCATCCTGAATCATCCCTCGGTCTAACCATTTAATCAAATCTCCTTATTTGATTAAATTCATCAATTTCCTTCCCTTAATTAAATAAATAATTTTATCTAATTAAGTCACTCTCTTTTGTTAATTAAATCCATTTGATCTAATTATCCCTATTTTAATTAAATAGTCAATTTTATTTAATTAAATTTCTAAAATCTATCCACTAAATTAAATAAATTAAAACCTTATTTGATTTAATCTAACACCATTTCTTTTAATTAAGTAAATAAATAGTCAAACTTCAACAATATCAAGATACAAATTCCAAATTTGATACATGTTTAAAATACTTGGAAATCAAGAATTTTAATGAGTCAATTGCTAAATCATAAGACATTCTAATTAAAAAAAGGCATAGAAAATCTTATAGGAGAGGGATTTCTATCTAGCCTAGATGAAATCTTTAGGGATTTAAATTGAACCCAACTCAAGTTCAAATAGCCGCTTAGAATCAAGAATTCCTTTTCTTTCCAAAAGATAACTCATAACCTGGGGAAGATTCAACCAAAACTGAACAGAGGGTCGATTTGCAATATTAGCTCACAAGGAAAAAGATACCAAGAACCGTTCTAAGATTGACCAAGTTCTCATGTCATGTGGCATAGGATTAAAGGTAAGGATTAAATAATATTTCCTACGTTTGAGTTGGCTGAAAAATTTGTAGGAGTGGTTGCAGCCAAGATAAAGAATAAGGATGCCTCTGAAAAGAAAATAACATTAACTAAGAAACTTGCAACAATGGTTCCAAAACTAAAATAATAGAGTACCAACATCGCTAGTTCAGATCATGAGAAAATGGTATCGAGATACGCATTGAACCATCTATTCACAATTATTAATACTAATAACGAAGTTGTAGACAACCGATTTGATAAATAGAACTCAAACATATAAATACCTAACATCCTTAACCAAAACTGGTGGATCAAGGCATACCTATGTAAACTTCTTCCTTGAAAGTTAATTGAAGTTCCCATTAATGAAATCATCCTTGTTGGGACCACTCACAAACTATAAACCGATATGCATCAACAAAGCAAAGGCCACAGATACATAGCACTGGTTGGGTTAACAGATTCAACCATAGGATAAATGTGAAGGGCACATGAAATCACAACTGGGATGAAACGTATGAATGCAATTGTGGGTCTGCACCTCACTATTTTTCTCTCACAAAATGAAAATGGTGAGGAAGCAAAATGCATATTCTCCTCTCCAACTTTTAAACATAACATAAAACCACCATAGTGAATCTAGAGCCCCAAACACCATAATCAACAATATAAGAAACTTCGCAGACAAATTTCTCTCTTCCCCCCACCAAAACAAAATCCCCAAAAATCTCTTAAAAGGATAATTATTTAGAAAAGGAAGGTTGTTTTATTTATAAAACCAAAATTCCAATAAATCTCACAAAATCCCCAAAAATCATTAAGTTTCTTTATTTTGACAATTCGTTTGAAGCTGTGCATGTGTTGCATGCAAAATCTTTCTATTCTTTTTATATTATTTTTACTATTTATCAATTATCACATTTCATTTAATTTTTATTTTATATTATAATATTTCATTAAACTTTTAATTTATTATAAACTATAATCTTTAATAAATATATTTATATTTAATTATCAAAGTGGCCTTTTTAACTTAATACTTTATTTAATACATCAATTAATCAAGGATGGCATTTATCAAACAGATTTAAATTAAACAAACCAAATATCAACAACAATTATCTATCCCTAACCAAGGTCAAAAAGCAAGACCAACTGACTACAAATTTCTGACAACATTGACGAGGTATGGACTAGATACTCATCCTCTTCGAGGATGATAGCTAGGGTAGGGGACCAAATGTTATCTCCAACAACTTGTTCCATTGGGTTTAAGGCACGCTCAAACTTGACAATTTAGGTGGAGTCAATTTCTAGTACCTCCAACCTACAACACACAAAATGATCATACATAAACATATGCATATAATCAAGCACATCGTGAAGAGGGAATCACAGAGTCATAGATCACTCACGAGTGAGTGATGTGACACTATCCCTTTCACCCAAACATATAAATCAAGTAACCACATCAACTTATATAATAGTCAGATACATAACAATCATGATAAGATGATCTCCTACTAATCATAACAATGAATCAAACATCATTAACATGTAACTTTAAATATCCCTATTATTTTACCTTCATCTCCAAGTTCCAAAGCCACCTACCTACACATCCACAGTGAGAATGAAGGGGCACTACACCACGCTTCATAACCATCCCCTCAAAAGACAAAAAAAACTTTGAAGCATTTTGTTGTAGTGAACTACTACTATAAAATCCATTTCACAACATTCAAAATGATTTTGGTTCATCACCCATTAAAGTATAGAACAATGGGATTTTTTTGCATGCAATTATCATCCCTAGCATGTGCTACGCACACCAATATAAGCTCCTAAAGATATTGATTCGAGCACCTCTTCTTATCAAGAAGATATAATGCAAGATAACAACCCATATGAATGGTAACTATTGTCTCGCCTATACCCAAGCCTACCCCTCCACTTTGATGAGCTAGGAATGCTTGGTCACAATGATATTGACTTGCACCATGATTGGGGATCTTCCCAATTTAATCCAAACCACCAAGTCTCTACAACTACATTCATAAAATCCAACCATCCAACATTTCAAGTCCACCATCTTGCCACTTTCCCTACCCAACATGAGCTATATGTCCAACAACAAAAAGCATTTGATATAGTTCTGTCACACCTAAATTTTGATACTTTCCAACCTCCTCTAAAATTAATTTTTCAAGGAATTTTTGGAATAGGTAAATCACACCTGATAAAATCCATCAAAAGTGCACTCATGAGCTCAGCCCAAAATGGCCAATCACCATTACTACTTCTTGCACCTACAAGTGTAGCAACATTGAACATAGAAGCATCAAAAATCCACTCTTCCCTTCGAATACCTATCAAATATATGGACCCCCTACAAGGAAAAACACTAGCAAGCTTCTTGGAAAAAATATAATTCATTAGGTACATATTGATAGATGAAATGAGCTTCATTGGACCCAAGTTGCTTGAATGCATTGACATGAGGTTTTTTAATGTCATTCTCCAGCTTAGCATTGACCTATACAAAGAAATATGGTTTCTTATCCTTAATACATCTCTTTGCAACAAATGAAATGGTCACACTACATAACCAAAAAAAATTATTGTATTTGGAAACACATGTTGCACTGTCAATTGTAGAGAAACTTAGGGGCCACCAAGTTCAAATATAGATGCAGAACAACTTCAATTGAAGATTCTATTATGTGTTCAACAAATGGTAATGTTATGTTCAAATTTATGGGTGGAAACAAGCCTTGTCAATGGTGCACTTGGGCAAATCAATGCAATAGTCTACAAGAATATTAAGAATCTTCCTTCACTTCCATTGTGTGTTTTTGTTCAATTCAACAATTACATAGGCTTTGCTTGGGACCACAATAATCCAAAAAATGTCCCTATCACCCCATTAAGTCATGGTCAATGTCATCAAATCCCACTAGAAATTGGATGGGCCTTAACAATACACAAATCACAAGGCCTAACACTTGAAAAGGAAACAATCGACATCGGCAATGTGGACTAGCAAGGCCTAACATTCATAACTATTTCTAGAGTGTGTGAACTTGCAAGCCTGCATATCATTCAAATGTGAATCAAACCTGCCTTCACATTTGAATGATATGCATGTAAGCAACAAAGCCCATATGTAGCTCGTCAAAAGCAAGAGGAAGCACACTTATTGGCATTATCAAATCCAAACTCGTTTGACACTTGTTATCTGACACAAAACAAACTGATTACAAGGAAATCTTACCTTAATCACACAAACATTTAATTGTCCCTTAATACACCACTAGAGGCTTCTAGCCTTCAAAAATCAACAAATGTAGATATATTTTGGAGAAGGTTGTACAAAGGCCTTACAAACACCTTCAAAGACTCACAATACAATTCAACACAACATATTAACAATTCTCAAGAGGTTTCTTTAACACAAACTTGAAAACCAATAGGTTGCTTTGCCTTAAGGCTACTCAATTAGCCCTAATTTATAAAGGAACCAATTCTTAAACTCCTTGTTTTCATCAAAACTTACTTGATAGAGTTAAATTGTGATGCAAAACCATAAATTCATCAATCACACCTCAGACACCTGACCTCTAGCCCACAGTTCCACCAAACCCTCCAATTACATGCAAAACCTAGGGTTTTATTGAATCTACCATCAAATGGGATTATCAAACCTCAAAAATGTATCCAAAAATCTCTATTAGGTCTGTACAAACTTCTCAAACCCTTACAAGATCATTTCCATCAACAATTAGACAAATCCCTTCTCAAAACCACCATTTTCACAAGGAAAAATATAGTTACCAGCCCTAGGGCTTCATTCCTTTTCACACAACTTGCTTCCCTCATTGTCTAAAACATATGAACACCTACTCTAACACATGACATGCCATTCCACTAAGAAACAGGTTAGAAAAGTAGGTGGAATGGTTGGTACATCATTTAAATTACTATCAAACCCCTAACACTGTGATAATAGGTTGCTACAGAAAAATATTGAAAATCTCCCACAAATCTTGGTGTTAGACTCTCAAAATGGATTCATTGGAAAGTTAAAACATTCAAAAATAGAATACCATGAGTTTCAAAATGATTTTTGGTTGTACGGGATCGTACAGTAGTGGTAAAGTATAAAAACACAGAAAATTTGTAGAAAAAATGTTGTATTATGTTTGGAAGTTCTTCAATATATCAATTGACAACCATTTTCAAACCTTTTGAGGCTTTATATAGCCATTAGATTTGAATTCCAATCACTCCAATGTTCATAACTAAATTTTGAACTTCCTAGACCCTACATGTTCTCTCAAAATTACATTTTGACAACTTTGTTTTTTGCATGACAACATTTTACATCTTTTGTAATTTTTGACTCCTAAATACAAATGACTCATAACACACCCTATTACATATTGAATGGTATTTTCAGACCTTATTTAATGTAAACATACTATTTCTAACACTAAATGACCTCAACACCTGCTCTTAACCTATTGACCACCATTGATGAACATCACATGCTTAGGTGCACCTCCACCATTCACCCCCACAGAAAAAGAACTCATGTCACATGAGTTGGGGTTTTTACTATGCTTCAACACTGCTCCTCTTTGTCCTTCCCATCTCTTCAGGTCTGCAAACACCTTCCTTTGGTTCATACACAATGAACTTGTAATCTGCTCTACACACTTGACATTACTTGCACTTGAATGTGTCTTCATCTCTGCCATCAGACCTAATGTCTGCCCTTTTCCTATTCTTTGATCAAAACTCGATTATTTCTCTACCCTTATCCCTGCAAATAAACTCTTATCAACATTACCTTGGACTGTCTTCTTCTTTATCTCATCTCCATGCTTATATTTGTCCTTAAGTCTTTGTGCACTCTGCGCCTTTTACCTCTGTCATGAGACTTCTTGTCTTGTCATTTTTTTGTTCCATGATACTATCCACTATTATGTTAGACTTATTAATCAATGTACATGTAGTTCTTGTTAATTTTTCAAACTTATTCCCAACTATAGGACACACAATGGTCCCCACCAACACATTCTCATTCAAATTCACAGTCAACTTACCTTGCAAACCTGATTCAATCTTCTTATCTGCTACCCGTGTATTCTCATGCCTTAAACTGTTTGCAACACTTATATTTTTTCTTCATTCACAATTTCTGTAGACTCTTTCTTTCCACACATAATCACTTTTTCCTTACCCTTCACATCTTCAACCAAAGGAGTTAAAACAAACTTACACCCACATTTGACTATGGTATAGGTGTTCTCTCTACCATCATATATTGCACACCTGTCATACTACCAACATCTATCTAGGAGTAGGTGAGAACAGTCCATAGGAAGAATATCACAAACTACACTATCTCTATAACCCCAAATCTAGAATTCAACAACTTCTTTTTCATTGAACAACAAAGACCGCCCATCACTCAACTATGATACTTTATAAGGAAATTCATGAGGAACTCTTTGCAAATTTAACTTGTTCACCATCTCACTAGACACCATATTCTCTATGGAGGCAGAATGAATAATAATTTTTCATACCTTATTTTTGCACTTACATGTAGTCTTGAAGAGGCTCTTTCTTTGCAATGGTTCTACCTCCTTTGCTGCATTCAACACAGTCTTCCTCATCATCAACAATTCCCCTATTTCAAGAGTAGCTCTCAAACATGAATGATGATTACTCTCACATTCCTCTTCTTGAATGATTTGTGCCCTCCTATCAATCCTCTTTTCACCACTTGATGAAATACCAACCCTCTCAGGACATTTCCAAGATGGATGACCATATTCATTACAAGTATAACATCTCCCTGCAAAATCATTAAAATTTCTGCCACCACTAAACCATCCTCTACCCCTAAAACCTCCTCTAGCATCAACACCTTAGTCCTTACCTCTATTTTCTCCTTCTTGTTCTTCCAATGGTTGCTTTGGTGTAGGGATTGTTCCTCTTTCTCTTGTACTAATAGCACCTCTTCCTCTAACTGATTTCTCTTGCCTTCTTTTAATCTTTTCTTCCACCTTGATTGATAATTGAAAACACTCCTCAATAGACTTTGGGTTAGCAACAACAAGTTCATCTTGTATATTAAATCTCAAACCACCTAGATATCTAGCCACTTTCTCAACTTCATCTTCATCCCTTCTTGACCTTATGCTTCATTTGTAAAATTCATCAGTGTATGAATTGACATCTAGATCTTTTTGTTTCAAACCCTGCAACTTCTTATACAATTGAACTTCATAATCCTTTGGAAGAAACTTACCTTTCAATTTTTGCACCATCTTGTCCCAAGAAGTAATCCTTAATTTTCCTTGCTTTCTTCTCTCTTCTTGTTCATAGTCCCACCATAAAGAGCATGACCTTTGAGTTTTGTTTTTTCCACCTTCACCATTTTCTCATTAGAAATGTCTTCACTTTCAAAGTAATTATCCCTAACATCAATCTAATCAATCAATTCCTCTTAATTTAAATTACCACCATACATAGGAAGATCAACTTTTACCTTCATTGAATCACCTTTCACTTCTTTGAGCATATTTACCATCCTCTGGTCTTTAGGGTCTAATTCTTCATCAACATCTTCATATTCTTCATCATCTTCCTCTATTTCACTTTCTTCACTATCATCTCTCCTCTTCATTGTCTCAAAGGAAACAAGCCTTACCAAAACTATATTATGTGATTCCAAAAGCTTAGAATGCTTCTCCTTCAGATCCTACAACTCTCTAGCAACACCAACACCCTTCAAAGGCATCTTCACCAAACTTGACTTCTCACCTTCCAATCAATTTATTCAAAACATGTAAAAATCAAACAAATCACCAACAAGAGATCTTGTCTTTGTGCTATGATACCACTTGATGCAAGCAAGGTGGTTGACACTTGCTATCTAACACAAAACAACCTGATTCAAACAAGGAAATCTGCCCTTAGTCACACAAACACCCAACTATCCCTTAATACACCACTAGAGGCTTCTAGCCTTCAAAAATCAACAAATGTAGATATCTTTTGGAGAAGGTCATACAAAGGCTTGAAAAACACCTTCAAAGACTCGCAATACAATCCAACACAACATACCAACAATTCCCAAGAGGTTTCTTTAACACAAACTTGAAAACCAATAGGTTGCCACCTTAAGGCTACTCAATTAGCCCTAATTTCCAAAGGAGCCACTTCTTAAACTCCTTTTTTTCATCAAAGCTCACTTGAAAGAGTTAAATTGTGATGCAAAACCACAAATTCATGAATCAGACCTCAAACACCTGACCTCTAGACAATAGTTTCACCAAACCCTCCAATTACATGCAAAACCTAGGGTTTTATTGAATCTACCATCAACCGGGCTTATCAAACCTCAACAATGTATCCAACATTCTATTAGGTTTTTACAGACTTCTCAAACCCTTACAAGATCATTTCCATCAACAATTAGATAAATCCCTTCTCAAAACCACCATTTTCACAAGGAAAAATATAGTTACCAACACTAGGGCTTCATTCCCTTTCACAAAAATTATTCCCTCATTGTCTAAAACATATGAACACCTACTCTAACACGTGATATTCCATTCCATCGAGAAACAGATTAGAATAGTAGGTGGAATGGCAGGTATGTATCATTTAAATTACTATCAAACCCTTAACACTGTGATAACAAGCTGCTACAAAAAAATATTGAAAATCTCCCACAAATCTGAGTTTTAGACTCTCAAAATGGATTCATTGGAAAGTTAAAACATTCCATAATAGAATACCATGAGTTTCAAAACATTTTCTAGCTGTACGTGATCGTAAAGTAGTGGTAAAGTACAAAAACACAAAATTTTGCAGAAAAATGTTGTATTTTGTTTGGAAGTTCTTTAATATATCAAATGACAACCATCTTCGAACCTTTTGAGGCTTTCTATAGCCCTTACATTTGAATTCCAATCATGCCAATTTTCATAACTAAAATTTGAACTTCCTAGACCCTACATGTTCTCTCAAAGTTGCATTTTGGCAACTTTGTTTTTTGCATGACAACATTTTACATCTTTTGCAATTTTTGACTCCTAAATAAAAATGACTCATAACACACCCTATTACATATTGAATGGTCTTTTTAGACCTTATTTAATGTAAACATACTATTTATAACACTAAATGACCTCAACATCTACTCTTGACCTATTGACCACCATTGATGAACATCACATGCTTAGGTGCACCTGCACCAAACTACATTCATAAAATCCAACAATCCAACATTTCAAGTCCGCCATCTTGCCACTTGCCCTACCCAACATGAGCTATATGTCCAACAACAAAAAGCATTTGATATAGTTCTATCACACCTAAATTTTGATACTTGCAAACCTCCTCTAAAATTAATTATTCAACGAATTGTTGGAACATGTAAATCACACCTAATAAAAGCCATCAAAACTGCACTCATGAGCTCAGCCCAAAATGGCCAATCACCATTACTAATTTTTACACCTATAGGTGTAGCAACATTCAACATAGAAGCATAAACAATCCACTCTTCCCTTTGAATACCTATCAAATATATGGACTCCCTACAAGGACAAACACTAACAAGCTTCCAGGAAAAAATATAATTCATTAAGTACATACTAATAGATGAAATGAGCTTCATTGGACCCAAGTTGCTTCAATGCATTGGCATGAGGTTTTTTAATATCATGCTCCAACTTTGCATTGACCTATACAAAGCAATTTGGTTTCTTATCCTCAATACATCTCTTTGCAACAAATGAAATGGTCACACTACATAACCAACAAAAGTTAGTCTTTGTAAACACCTGTTGCATTGTCAACTGCATAGAAACTTAGGGGCCACTAAGTTCAAATCTAGATGAAGAACAACTTCAATCGAAGATTCTATTATGTGTTCAAAAAAAGGTAATGTTATGTTCAAATTTATGGGTGGAAACAAACCTTGTCAATGGTGCACTTGGGAAAATCAAAGCAATAGTCTACAAGAATGTTAACAATCTGCCTTCACTTCCATTGTTTGTTGTTCAATTCAACAATTACATAGGCTCTGCTTGGGAAAACAATAATCCAAAAAATGTCCCTATCGCCCCATTAAGTCATGGCTGATGTCGTCAAATCCCACTAGAAATGGGATGGACCTTAACAATACACAAATCACAAGGCCTAAAAATTGAAAAGGCAACAATCGACATCAACAATGTGGACCAGAAAGGCCTAACATTCACAACTATTTATAGAGTGTGTGAACTTGCAAGCCTACACATCAAACAGGCTTTCACATTTGAATGATATGCATATATGCAACAAATCCCATATGTAGCTAGCTGAAAGAAAGAGGCAACACACTTACTGGCATTATCAAATTCAAACTCCTAAACGAACACTCATACCAAAAATACCTGCAGGTTAGTTACTTCTATTTTATCATCTACATTTTTTTAGCTTCCAACTTGAAAACCCCACATTGCATACTTAGTTACAAACTCCCTCAGTTGATTAGTTACAATTTTCCTATAGGTATGCAAATACATAAAAGAAAAAACAAAATAGGACCAAACACTCATGCAACTCAACCATTTTATTGGCACTCAATGCTTATTAATTTCATCTGTGTAAGTTCATCTTAATTCCATCGATGTGTAACTCGGCCATGCAAACCCTGCAGAACAATAATAATATACACGCTAATAATTATTTTTTTTTTTTTATAATAAAAGTAACATGTAACAACATTAAATCATAAACACATAGCATAACACCTAACATTAAAACACTTGGTTCTCTGGGGCACGCGAGGTTACATTGCAACCACAAAACAAAATAAAGATAACGAGAATAACATAACCATTTAATTTATGTAACCCATATACAATGATACAACTGATAGTCATGATGCGAGTATGACAACATCGCACAATTACATCCAAGATAATTCTTCTAACAAGATCCAAATCAAACCTAACTATTACATCATTGAAATAATATTACATTACAATTTTCTTTGATACATGAATTACATTGAATTTCCCAACGTGGGGATTGATACAAGAATAATGAACATGAAGAAGAATCTGAACACTGGAACATCTGCACTGCGGAAAGCTGAGAAGACAAGACACTGATGGGGAACCCAACGGGTGCGGAGCACGTTCCACCCAACCATGTGAATTACGAAGTAACTCACCCCCCGTGCTCAGAGGTGATGAGGAAGTGAACCCAACCATGAATGTCAACCGACTCAACCACAATATGATATAAAACAAGTACAACCCAAGTATGCAATGCAAAACCATCAACGTACTCAAATCACATAACAAGTAAAACCAAGAAACTCAGCACGATAACATGAAGTACCATCACTTAACAACCATGAATCAAATTCACAAGAATTCAAATAAACATCACAAAGAATTAACATCCAGAGGCAACAACCACGAAACAACAAGGGTGTCAAGTGGAGAGTGTCATCGCATAGCTCTCATGGGATTTCCTGGCCCTTCCTCCAACTGAGGCGCCGGCACCCATCTATGGATATCCTGGCCCTTCCTCCTAACTGAGGTGCCGGCACCATAGGGTAGCTAATGCGGAGCCAATAGTCTCTCATGAGGATGAGACTATGACTATGTCGACCACGGCCTTCTCAGTCTATCACTAGTCTAAGGTAGCCCTAATGCATAGCCGAGGAATCCAATGTTTTATTATCTTGTGTTTTTAAACTACCCAACCCCCCTAAATCTATTGTTTAGGTTATCACTTGTTTAGCTTACTCATTCATGGGTTATCATGAGCCCTTCCTCATCCTGAGGCGCCGGCGCCCACGAAGAGCCACTCTCCCTATGACCCCTAACATGAATTAAAACTAGGCAAGGGTTGAACTAAAACATATAAAACATAATCCTCAAAAACAAGCTCATGCGAGGCATTAACCCTCTCGCGATATCTCATAACCAAAAGTCTTAACAACCGTTCAACCCTTCCTAACATAAATCATCCAGTATCAATTTCCAAAAATATACCCAAACGAGGATAACATTTAAAGCATAAAACTCAACACAAGAATATACGAGGCAAATCCATCTCGCTATAAATCGCAATCACAACGACTACAACCAACTACAACCATTCCAAATAATAAAGCTCAAAAGCATGTAATACTCTAATCGCAAAGATACAAGTATAAACATCAAAGATATAAGACATGCCTCTGGAGAAGACCAAGATTTACAATAATCCAGTGAGGTTCAAAAACACAACAGAGATCCCACATCACAAGATAAAGGTCAATAACAATAAAGAGAAGACAAAACCAAAACCACACGAGTTTCTAACTCGAGAAGACGATTTGACCAACTTCGTATAATATCTCTATTTTACTCGACATAACATCGAAAATAAAGAACACTAAAATTAATGACAATTTATCTAATTAACTTTCTTTAATTATTCCAAGATAATAATTTCATACTTACCCAACTAAATCACTTTAAAAAAATAATAATAATATATTTCTATATATATATATTTATTTTGTTTTAATTTAATTTAAAGCATAACTGTAACACCTATTTATACATATTAATCACTAATCTTAATAATGATAATCAATTAGTATAAATAAATAAAATAATTAAATAAATAAATAATAAACAAGATATATATAAATATATGTATATTTATAAGAGCAATTAAGAAAAAAATAAAATAAAAATGTAAAAACAAAAAACAAAAATAAAAATAATAATAATATTTACCACTGGAAGTGGCTGGGTATTTTAAATCTTGTAGCCTTGCTTGACCAAAATGCGTGGTGGTAGATCAAGAATGCTTGGCGATAAACATGGAATCCTTTGGACTTATTAATGGCGATCCTTATGGGCTACTACCGTATGGTGATCATAGGGCTTCGCAGCTGGCGATCACAATGGGGCTACCGTGTCGCGAAAGGGGATGGGGGCGGTCGCAGAGAAACCAGACCAACCAACCACCAACTCCGCTTTTTTTTTTATTTTATTTTATTTTTAAATTAAAATTTCTTCTATAAAAATTTCGACATCATAAAAAAATTCATATTTTATTTTATTTTTAAAGACACGGAAAACGAAAAATGTTTTCCTGCGTACGGTACAGAACCATATCCGAAAATTCCAATTTTCATTTTCTAAGAAAATATATAATCACTATAAACAAAAGATTTAAATAAAAATGATCTATATATATATATATTTTTTTTTTCTCAGAACATAAATACAGTTTTATATATATAAAAGATTACATACACACCAATAATTTAATTTTCTTTATATAGAAGAAAAGAAATAGATTCGTCACATATTTGAAAATACAGATAAAAGATCGTCACACAAAACAAATTTCAGATTTGTTTAAACACAAGATTGATCTTTTCTTCAGTAAATCTAAGGGTGAGCAATTGAAATTTTACAGAGTTTCATCTCAGTTTGTTTACAACAGTATTTCTAATTTCCACATGGGTTTTCTTTTTAAGATGGCCTATCAATTTATTTATTTTCTAAACAAAACAAACAATTTTATTCGAGATCCAATTTATAAATGAAACTACAAAATTGTTTTCTCAATAATCTTTTCCTATTGGTTTGCTAACTGAGAATCATTAAATATCAGATGAAGGGTTTCTTTTTCTGTAAATAAAATCAATCATATATATATTCATTTATTTATCTAATTTCTTTTAGAAACAGAAAGAAGAATAAGACAAAACATATATATGAAGGGTTTCTTTTTCTGTAAATAAAATCAATCATATATATATTCATTTATTTATCTAATTTCTTTTAGAAACAGAAAGAAGAATAAGACGAAACATTTGAAAACCTGGAGTCCTACGCTTATCCAAAAATCTGGTGATGCTGGGTTGATTACATTGGTCTCGCCGAAGAGCCGCGGGTTCTTCCGGATCATATCGCGATTTTAAGCTTTGGACTTTGGTCGTTTTGGTTTGTTCCGGTGCGACTCTCGAACATTCACGAACAGTTGACAATCTCTCCTAAAACCACTCCTCCAGAAGTACCAGCAGGAAGATTTTTGAGCCTTTCTAAAATTTTTAGAATACTCCCCGGTCGCCCTTTAACTCCTCAGACAAAATGCATGCGCATTTATTGTAAAACTCCCAAAAATTCATAATAATATAAAAAAATATATTCCCATTTCCTCAAAAACTCTCAAAAATCAAAATTAAAAGAAAATCAATTCTTTAAAAACTGGCTTTTACTCAGATCTATATTCTTATTGGCTTACACCATCTTTCCATTATTTTATTTGTTTTATTGTTTTAATTTCTGTTTTTTTGCAACTTTACTTGCACATCACATTACTTATTTAATTTAAATAAATTATTCTAATAATTATCCACCACCAGCTAATTAATTAAAATAGTTAAAACACATTTAATATTTAATTCTCATTTAATTGAAATAGATGACTTTCAAAAATAATTAAATCATTCAAATATTTAAATACAATTTAATCTAACATTAAAATAAATAATTATTACCAACATTTAATTAATTAATTCACAACTTATAAAATATCAACATCAATTAAATAATAATAACTTATAAAATACCACATTAATTCAAAATACGACAACACACAAAACACAAGCCACAAACGACGACAAAATACAAAAATGAACAATACCAATCAAACGAGACGATCTGACATCATGGGACGGGAGGACTTCATCGTCACCTCTGTTTCAACATTTAACCGTTGGGCTATTGGTGCTCGCCCTGTCCTGCTGAAGCAGGTGGAATCGAGACTTGTACCTGCAAATCCTGCATATAAACGAAGTTGTGTACATGTGCATACATATATATAAAATCAAAGCATTAAATCGAAGTACTGCATTGTGAAAAGGAATCACAACATAGCAGGGCACTCGCGAACGAGTGATGCCATATTGTCCTTCATCACACCTATTCTAACCATTATAATATAATCAATAAATCAACATTTCTAACTAACAATCATCTCATAACATCTAATTAAATCATTGCATCATAGCATAATTCTGAAAATTAACTAACATAACCAACCATAATGTCATATGGAATAACAACATCCTCTAACGTCTAACTAACCAAATCAAACAATAATAGTATCATCACAATCACAAGTAGCAAACGAACGCATAGAAAAATAATAAATCCAAA
>VDFB02058242.1:530747223-530776658 GCA_007258455.2 Sequoia sempervirens
GTGGCACCAATGGATAGAAAACATCTTTGCATTGAGGGTGAGATTTTGATTTTTTCTAGGGTCAGTGAATAGAGAGCACAAATCGCCTTTAGTAATCTTTAAATCTTTAACTTGTTTATATGATAATTTATCTGCATAATATGCCCTTGATGTTTGCCTCCTATTTTGCCATCCAGATATTTGTTGGGTAATTGCATCCACATTTTTTAACAAATCTTTCAATGAATCTGCTAGATGTATCCTTTCTGTGGTTGAAGAATTTTGATCACTCAACCTACTAATAAGATCTTCAACTTCTTTTTTGTTGTTTTCAATTTCACTCCTCAAATTTTCTTGAGTGCCAGGAGGGTATTGAGAGAATGGTGGGGCAGGTTGATTTTGTTGTTGAGGTTGATTTTGTTGAGGTTGATTTGGTTGAGGATTTTCCTCCTCTTGTTGAGGATTTCCTACAAATTAAAAAAAAAATCATTCATTTCTAAACTAGAACAAACAAAATCAATTTAAAACAAAAAAATTCATTAGAAATACCAAACAAAACTTACCTCTTGCATCTCTTCGTCGTCGGGGTGCCATATTTGTGAAGAAAATTGAACTCAAGTTGATCAAGTGTCAAGAAGTCACCTCCTCAACAACGCGAGCGCGTAGTGCAGGGTTTTTGGCCGCGGGCAGAAATGGAAATCAGAAAAAATAGAAATGAAGAATGTTCCTTTTTTTTTTGCTTTTAAAAAGCCAAAACGCGTTCGCGTTAAAACGCGAACGCGTTTTGTCTTATTTTGCACTTTTGTGGCCACAAAAGTGTGACCATCTTGGTGCACTTGCCCATAAAGTAAATGAATGACTATGAGAAGATGTTAGTCGCCTATTGGAATGTCCAATTCCCAGGTTTAGTTCTACTGTGACTTTTATATCCTTTTGTGGGCATGACCATTTTTTGGTGCCGTTGTCAGGGATGGTGTCAATCTAAGAACCTACTATAGTCATTGTTAGCAGTAGTTTAGTTAGTTGTTTAAGTATTTTCAAATTCTTTTCAAATACCATCCACTTTTATTGCATGCATCGAAGAAGAGACACACTAGGAAGGTTCCTCCCTGAAAACCTATTTGTTGAATTGCCATTTAACCCAGCTGACGAAGAACCTAAGGAAAATCCATTTGCTCTGATATTCTAGCAAGCAAATATGGAAAATAATCCACCTAATCCACCTCCTGCTTTTGAGTTTCCCATTGTTGCCCAGCGAGATACTGATAACCTTAAAAATATTCCTTCTTCATTACTTCCCAAGTTCTACGGCCTAGTTACGGAGGACCCAAAAACTTTCTTGTTTGAGTTTGATATCCTCTATCGCAGTTATGACTACACTTCAGATGCTCACAAGCTGAAGTTGTTTCCTTCCACATTGAAGGAAGGATCCCTTAGATAGTTCATGAGTTTTGGAAGGGGTGTTGTTGATAGTTGGGTAGCCTTGCAAACAAAGTTTCTTGACAAATATAAGAAATATTGTAAGAGTGGTAGTAAGGGAGATGACATATTCAGAATTTAGTAGAACGAGGATGAAAGTCTGGAGGATTATATCTCAAGATTCTTGTTTTCCCTGAAAAAGAATTCAAACCATACTCTCAACGAAGAATCTCAGAAACTACTTTTTCTAAGGGGAATCAATGATACCTATATAGATGCCCTGGACCTGATGGGAGGAGGTGATATAACCCAACTATCTTGGGATGATATCAAGAAAATATGTCTCAATTACTCTCGAACAAATGTGAAGAAGGGTAGAGGTCATCAAGCTACAGTAGGCAAGTCTTCTTCCAGTGGAGTTTCTCAGATGGAGATAAAAAATTTGCCGTCTGATTTCAAGCAAGATATCATTAACAATATGGCTACACAACTGGACACTATGCAAGCTCGGAAGAACATGAGGAAGCTAAAGCAATCTTGGTCGAGTTCTGTCCACATTGCAGACAGAAGAAACGTGACTGCAGATGCAAGATGGTGGCTAATCTGGAAGCTAAGCAATTACCTACTGACTTTAAGCCAGTAGAAGGTGATGATGATCAAGTGTTCTTCATTGCACAAAGGAGACCATGGGCTCAAATACAAGGTATGCCTCAAGACCCTTTAACTTTTGGTAATCCTTATTCTAGCTATAATAACCAATAGCAACCTACATATGGACCACCACCAGTTTGGAATACATCTCAACCAAATTAGCCTAACTATCAGACCCCTTAATGGCAATCTCCTCAAGGAGGTTAGCAGCATCCACAAGGACAATGGACCCCACCCCAAGGTAATTGGCAGCAGAATCCTCAATGGAGAGGTTCTCAGCAATGGCAGAACCAGTCCCCTGGGTTCCTACAGCTTCCACAGCCACAACCTTAGGCCCTCATGCCACCTCCCGTAGCAACTTCCACAAATACTGGCCCTCCAAAACAAACACCTAAGCTTGCTCAGCCGTTTTCAAATCCCAATAATAAGCAAAAACAGTAGCCACAGCAGCCCATGTATTTTGTTGAAGCCAACCAATACCCAGCTTATGCCTTAAACATTCATGATATCCATTTGAGGTTTGGAACCACTCTTCCTGCTCCACAACTACCTCTAATTACTGAGATACTAGATTCTCCTCCTGAAGAACCTATTGCACCTATTGTTCCTACTAAGCATATGCCTATAACTGATACTGTTTCTAAGGAGCCTGTTTTGTAAAGTCAAGACAAACCACCTTTTCCTTAGAGGTTACAAAGTACCGCATCTAAATCCATGGAAGAACCCACCTTTGACATTCTGGATCAGCTAAAGAATGTACAAATTCAAATTCCTTTATTTCAGGCCATTAAAGATGTTCTAATTTATGGAAAAGCCATTAAAAAGGCTTGTTTGAAGAAGCCTAGATGGAAGAAAAAGGATCCCCAAACAATTCATGTCTTAGGGAAATTAGCTAATATAATGTTGAGAAACGTAGTCATTCCAAAGTACATTGACCCTGGAAGTCCTGTAGTGCAAATACATATAAATGGCCAAATTGTAAAAAATGTTTTGATTGACCTTGGTGCTACCATCAATGTCATGACCAAGCATACTATGGACTACTTGAACATTCTAAAAATTTGGTCTACACCTACAGTCCTGCAGCTTGCTGATAGCTCCACAGTCACACCTAATGGAATGGTGGAAGATGTAATTGTCACTCTTGAATCTTGGGAGTATCCAGCTGATTTTACAATATTATCTATTAAGGAAACTTTAGGAGGATACCCTGTTATCCTAGGTAGACCATGGTTAGCAATTGTTGATGCTTTTATAGGATTTCATTCTAGAGATATGACTATTTCTGATGGATAGTCCACAAAAAAATTGGCTTTGTATTTGTCTGGTAGACCTCAACCAGATTTGTCCCAACCTATTTGGCCAAATGTGGGGGAAGAAACTGAAGAAGGCAATTCGTTGGTTCAATTAATGATGCTTCAAACTGATCCATTCTCACAACTTTAGAATGAGGATGCCTTGCTTTTTCAAATTCTATAGTCTAACTCTGATACGAGTAGTTCATCTAATCCAAATAGTAGTCATCTACAATGTTTCCTGTAGCAACTAAATTCTGAGAGTTCGCTGCCTAAATTTCTTGCAATTTTTCATAACTTGCTTCCACAAGAGGTACAAACATCACCTGTAGATTCTATGAGTGATCTCACTAAGCAGATAGAATTATCTCCAGGTCACTGTTTGAATATCAATAGCAAGTTGTTATAATCTCAACAGGCTATCCTCCTTAAAATGCTACAAGATCAGCATAAAGCTTTTGCATGGGAATATGGGGACATGCAAGGAATAGATCATCGAATTTGTACTCATAGGATCTATATCAAAGAAGACTGTTTACCAGTTAGGCAGCCTCAAAGAAGAATAAATCTAGCACTTAGAGAAATAGTTAAGAATGAGCTTCAAAAGTTGCTTGATGCTGGTTTTATCTACCCAATCTTTGATAGCCAGTGGGTCTCTCTGTTAGTTATTGTCCCTAAGAAAGGTGGAAAATGGAGAGTGTGTGTAGATTACAGAGAGTTGAACACTGCCACTAAAAAAGATCACTTTCCACTGCCCTTTGTAGACCAAGTGTTAGACTCATTGTCTGGTAAAAGATATTTTTCCTTCTTGAATGGCTATAGTGGGTACAATCAGATAAAAATTGCCCCTAAAGATCAAGATAAGACCAATTTTACCTATCCATGGGGAACATTTGCTTACTCAGTATTGCCTTTTGGTCTATGCAATGCGCCAGCAACATTTCAGAGAGCAGTAATTAGTATTTTTGCTGATATATCTCATGACTGTATGGAAATTTATATGGATGACTTCACTACCTATGGGGTTACATTTGAAGAAGCACTGGTGAATTTAGAAAAAGTGTTGAAAAGGTGCAGAGAGAAAAATTTGTCTTTGAACAGTGAAAAGTGCGTTATGATGATGCAAAAAGGTATTGTTCTAGGCCATCATCTCTCCAAGGATGGAATTCAAGTTGACCCTACTAAAATTAAATTTATTTTGAATTTACAAACTCCTGCAAAACAAAAGGATGTTAGAAGCTTCCTTGGCCATGCAGGGTATTATAGAAGGTTTATAAAAGATTTTAGCAAAATTGTCAATCCACTATATGCCTTATTAACTAAGGATTATGCATTCGATTGGACAGAGGCCTGTGAAAAATCTTTCCTGCAGCTAAAGGACTTGCTTACTAAAGCCCCTATTCTTCAAAGTCCAAAATGGACTCTACCTTTTCACATACATGCAGATGCTTCTGATTTTGGCATAAGGGCAGTCTTAAGCTAAAAAGAAAATTCAATTGAGCATGCTATCTATTTTATCAACAAAAACCTTCAAGGTCCTGAGCTAAACTACACTATTACATAAAAGGAGTTGCTAGCAGTAGTGTATGCTTTGAATAAATTTAGGCATTATGTCACAGGTTATCAGATATTTGTCACACCGAATATGCAGTAATCAGGTATCTGATGAACAAGCCTGCCATTTCTGGTAGGTTGGCAAGATGGCTCCTGTTGTTGCAAGAATTTGACATTAGAATCATTGATAAACCAGGAAGAGCTAATGTTATGGCTGTTTTTTTATCAAGGCTTCAAATAACTGCACCTGCTGAACACAAAATCATTGATGATAGATTCCCTGATGAACACCTATTTTTCATTGCTGCACATACTCCATGGTATGTAGACATTCCCAATTATCTAGCAGCAAGCAGAATACCAGCTCACTTTTCCCCAAAAGAAAAGAAATTGTTAATTGAGAAAAATTTTAACTTTTCATGAATTGCAAATTGTCTGTTTTACACTAGACCTGATCAAGTTATGTGAAGATGTGTAAGAAAAGATGAGACTTATGATATCTTGCATGCTTGCCATGATGAACCATGCGGGGGACATTTTGCAGCCAAGAGAACATCAATGAAGGTTATTACAACAGGATACTATTAGCCAACATTACACAAGGATGATGTAGCTTATACAAGGAAATGTGACAGATGCCAACGTATGGGAATACCAACCAGGTCAGATGAAATGCCACTATATCCACAGGTAATAGTCACCCCCTTTGATAAATGGGGAATGGATTTTGTTGGACCAATTGATCCACCATCAAATGGAAATTCATACATTCTGGTTTGCATGGATTATGTAACAAAGTGGGTTGAAGTAAAGGCAATGACTCATGCTCGAGATAACAAGGTTGCTGAATTTTTGTATGAGCAAATTTTCACTAGATTTGGAGTTCCCAGAGAGATTGTAACTGATCAGGGAGCTTAGTTCACATCTAATTTGATCACTGCACTAATGAATGATTATAAAATCAAACATAGGAAATTTAGCCCCTATCACCCTCAAGCCAATAGTCAGGCGAAGGTTACAAATAGGGAAATTGAGGCAATCCTAATAAAGACAGTGCAGCTCCATAGGAAAGATTGGAGCAGTAGACTTCTTGAAGCAGTCTGGGCCTACAAAACTGAATGGAAGACAACAACTAGGTTTACACCTTTTGAATTTCTTTATGGGAAAATAGCCATGTTGCCCATTGAATTTGAACATAAAACTTTGAGGACAGCTCTCGAAATCAATATTAAAATTTCTGAAGCACAGAAGGATCGTCTTCTGCAGCTGAATGCCTTGGACAAAATGAGAAAAGCTGCCCTGCAGCATATAGAAGTTGTCCAACAGCAAAGGAAGAAATGGCACGATCAACACATCAAAACCAAGCAATTCTCTGCTGGTGATTGGGCTCTGCTATATGATTCCAGATATCAAGAAAATCAAGGTAAGCTCACAACACGCTGGCTCGGTCCTTATGAAGTTGAGAATGTGTTTGACAATGGATCAGTACAGTTGGCCACAATTGATCCAGTCCCTTTCAAATTGCTAGTTAATGGACACCGACTGTGGTTATATCATAAGCTGATATCAAAGGAAGAGTTCCTGAAAAAGTTTGTTTCGACTAGTCTTCCTGCAGCAAAAGGTTTAGGCCTTTTTCCTGCAGCTTCTCTTTAAGTATTGTGTTGACCGCCCATAATAAAGTTTTCTTTTTTTAAAAAAGAAAACCACTTTTCTCCGTTTCTTTTCATCTATCGCATCATTCATTCCTTTATCTACCATGTCATCCATATTGCCACTTCGCCTCATTCATGCATTCAATCTCCCAGCTATCATTTCATGATACGCTATTCTCCTTTACGGCATGCTCGAGAACTAAATTCAAAGTATGCTAAATCTTTTCATTATCGCATAATTTATTCTTTCTGTCTATTCATTAATTGTAATGTATACATCAGTCATAATTGCATGCTTTAATCTTATCACCCTGCACATGTGAGGACACATGTCGAATGCTAAGTAGGGGGCGGGGGTATTATAATCCAAATTTTCCTGTGCCAAATTTATGTTTGCCAAAATAGTTATGTTCTTGTACTTTCTAAAAGTACGATTGTGAAGCCATATCCTAAGAACAAGCTAACTACTTAGTTTAAGTAGTTATTAAAATTATTTTATGCAAAAGTCTAGTTGTTATTCTTGGTAAGGAAAAGGAAGGGCAGTAAGGAAGAAGAGTCTTTTTCAAGCTTTCAGCATTAGTCTGAGTTTTTTTTTAAGGATTTTTGATCATGGGTCGCCAACTGGTGAGGCACAAGCCTACAACTCATGAGGCGTTGATACAGGATCCTCAGTTAATGCAAGCATTCGCCAATTGTGGATGGTTAAATTATTTCTTGAGAATTGATTCTTTTGATGAAGAGGCTGCAAGCGAATTTTTAAGAACATTTTTAGAAAATGAGGCTATGGTATGGGGCTTGGCAGTGGCTATGACAGAGGAAAGAATTATAGAAGTTACTGGATTACCGACAGTTGGTGAAAATTTTCCTGTTGGAAGGGATGTTGTCTTTGCTAGGGCAGAGTTTACTCTACCAGCTGATGGGCATTTGGAAATCTCAAAGTAAGGGTGCAAAAGAATGTCCCTGCCTTATCCATACTCTGAATACGCCATCTTTGTTATCAAGTATTTAACTTGTGAAGGGCGCTTCTCTTACCTACATTCATATCATTTCAAATTGTTAAGTCATATGAGACATGGACTGATAGTGAATGTTCTGAATTTTTTGTTAAACCTTTTGCAAAGTAGTGCACATGAAACCCAAAAGGGTAAAAAAAACTCTGTCACACATCATGCCCTAATAAAACTTTTGACTGAGCGATCTTTTAAGGGATGTTTCACCTCTTCCTGGAATGAGTTTGTTGCCCGAAAAGGTCTTCAACCGCCTGAACCCCCTAGGGAACTACCTGTGCAGCCTAGAAGAAAGAAAATGAGAATTAAGTCCACAAGTACTGAAACAGAGCAAGAATCTGCTGCTCCTGCAGCGCCTAGTCCTGTAGCTTCTATTCCAATGTCCTCTACCGGTGTGCAAATAAGGTCTGTCACTAGGAGAGAAAAAGGAAAGACAATTGTAGGTGAGTCATCTGGGGTAGGGCAGACTCCTGAGTCAAACCCACATACTCAAAGACAAAAACTTTTTGCCTCATCCTCTCCTACGGAGTCTTCCCCTATTTCTGTCTCTCTTGTAGCAACACCCGTTAATACTCCAATTTCAATATCTTCTTCCCCTGCCGAGTCTGGATCTTCAAGACCAGCTAGGAAGAGGACTACTAAGGAAGCATCCTTTGCTACTGCTCCTTCTGAAAAACTACCAAAAAGAAGTTCATTGAGAAAATAGTCTAAGCCTGCTACAACCTCTATTCAAACAGAAACTGTCATAATATTGGAGGACTCTGCTAAATCAGGTCATGATAACTTCCTAGATATGTCTACAAATGTTCCACAAAGCTCCTCTACTGTTCTTGAGGCAGCACAACCCAGTAATGTTGATAAGGGGAAAATGTTGAGTTTGGACGACTTGGCTTGTGCAGCTTAGAAAATTTCTAAGGACGAACAATCTTCTCCCATGCAGCAACAGGGCTTCATCCTGCAGCAAGAGGATTTTGTCCTATAGCAAGAAGAGGGTGTGCTTGAACTGCCTGAAATACCCTATGATAATCCATTGCCCACTAAATTTTGTACAGATTTAGTTGTGTATAAAAGGACTCTACTGATTGCATACTTGGAATTTTTGAGAATTAAGAGGAAGCATGTGTCATTCCAGACTTTATGTTTTTTCCATCTCGCCAAAACTAAAGTCCAGCAAAGTTTATGGGAAGAGGACAAGAAAAAGCTGCAAAGGGAAATTGAAAGGAAAAAGCAAGAAATTCAAGATATCCTGAAGAAAATGGATAAAATGATGAAAATAACTGGACAGATAATGGAGTGTAGGCCGCCACCCAAAGTATATGCAATGTGCCTCAAGGAACAGTTCATTTAGTTCAAACTAATGAGGATCTCCAGAAATTTGGATCTCGATATTCAAACAACAAAGGAATTCTATGATGCCTATGAAGTGGCCCCTAATTGGTTGAAAAACTCCATGTATAAACTATATTTACATGGTTATTTAATTCCTACAGAAACTGAATGGAACCCACTCCTTTATATAGGTGATATCCATCTAAGAGCACTTATGTCTTGGGCTGCAAATGAGGTCAATTATGGGAGACAATTAGAAACATATGAAGAAGCAGAAAGAGAAGAACCTATTCTTCTAAGAGCTAAGAGTTCAGACCCATGCACAGTTTTAAGAACCTAGTTTGAAGTTACTTATGGATGGAATCACGCTGAGGAAAGAAGGAAAATTTTTGACATTAGACAACAGGTATACAGTGAGTTCAAAGAGCAAAAATATACATTTTGGAAACTCGTCTCTTTCAGAATTGAGACAAGGTGGGAGAGATTGACAATTGGTCTAAGAAAGATAGAGCCTCACAACCTTTTGAACTTCACAACAACACTCAGGAGAACAGAAGGGTACATGCAACTAGGTTTGCAAAGCAGATTTGAATTATGGATGCCACTGACCTTCCAACCCCCAGTTTTAATATGGCCGCTCTATCCGTACCAAGCCAAGGAAATCAATGAAGAAATAGAAAACCACAGATTTGAAAGATGTCAATTTACCCGAGGTTTTTACTTCAAGTTTGGAACTTCGCTGCAGGGTCATGTTGCTCCAACAAATTTTAGGGAAACAACAAGGAAAGTCAATGCTGGAGGACCAGCATTACAATAAGTAGGGGGAAAAATGATGAGCCTTAAATATGCTCATAGTTTGAAACTTTTGATACTCTTACTTTTATTATTAATAGTTGTTTAAACCTGTTGATTAAATACTTTTTGGTTGGTATCCTATAGCAACGAATTCCATATTCCTGTAGCTTGACAACTTTATTAATTACCTTTTTGACCTCCCGCATGGCTAATGTATGCTTATGATTTTGGATAATGGAATAGGATTAACGTGTGATTAATGAATGGATGTCGTGTCACTTGTATGTATGCTTTCCTTCGCCTCTGTCACTTATTGCAGGTTGTTGGAGGGAGCAGGAGCTGATCAAGCACAAGGAATCTCAGCTTTGTTGAAGAAGTTGTTCCAGTAATAACTCTTTGACCGAATCTTTGGGAAGAAGCTTTTAAACGATCCTTTGATCTAGGCAGTGTGTAATGCTATATTTTCTCTGGGTCGCATCGAGCAGATAGACTTTCATTTATGAATATCTGTTCCACGGATTCAAAATGTATTTATGATCACGACTCCCTCTGTTAGTTAATTAGTTGTCTTTTTCATTTAAATAATCGTTCCTCTTGCGTGAGTGAACGAGGATGAAACAGTATGTGTTATAATTAAGTTGAATAAGCAATAGAGTTCTGTGTTAAGTTTTATTTTCAAACAGAGTAATTGATGTATCCTAGTTCTAAGTATGAATAAAATTTGATGAAGCTTTGAGTCAACTTCTTGTGTAATCTAGTTGATCCTTGCTAAGGGGGGCCACTTAGTAAGTATTATGTAGCAAGTTGTTGTAATTAACTGTTCATTTCATGTTGATTACTAGTTAGAATCTATTTCTGTAGATTTCAATGCAAACTCAGCTTTGTATTGTTCCTACAGCATCGGGAATCCATCCCTGTGTCTGTTCCTGCAGCATAAGGCCAGTTCACAGTTTTTCCTTTAATAATAGTTGCTATGATTTCTATTTTAGCCGAGTTGTGTTTGAGTTAAAAATCTTTACGTTGCATTACTTTTAAGCATTTGTTTTCTATAGATGGTGACTGGAAACTAGTTCTTAGTGCACATACTGTGCTGCTCCATTTCAAGTATACGTTCCCTGGTTTGATAAAGTAAATGAATGACCATGAGAAGATGTTAGTCGCCTGTTGGAATGTCCAATTCCCAGGTTTAGTTTTGCTGTGACTTTTATATCCTTTTGTGGGCATGACCATGTGCTTTTGTGTTATTAAGCTCTTGGGTCTTCTAGAGGCTAGGAATGAAGCTTGTTCTGTTAAGCTTTTATTGCTTGTACCTTGGTGTTCCATTGCTACGATCTTGTTGTGACATATCCATGCGTGTGATATTTGTTACCTTGGTGGTATTTGTGATGTTCGATGAGTTATGTCGTGGCTGAGATGTCTACTTCTTGGTGTCATTTTGTTGTGTAATGACTATCTTTTGTAATTATGAATTAGTCATGTAATTAGGAAGAGTGGCTTGCGATAGGAGCTAGAACCCTAAGAGGTGACTTGGGTAACCTATCGTAAGTTGTATAATTCAGTGAAAACCTAACTAAACATATTAGGGGTTGGGTAGTGTTCATTCAATTAATTCAGATAATATGATGCCTCGCCTATACCTTAATGCTTGTACAAATTAAGGGTAGGTTGAGATGGCCTGGAATGACATGATCGTTTACCTTGTCTTCTCAAAAGGTAATTTGATTCCACATTGGTTTGTTTAGGGGTCGAGAATCGATAGAGATTGCCAAGGTAACTCAGTGTGAGGGCTAGTAATCTAGGAAGGTTCACCAAAGTAACCTATAATAAACCATGTGATGACACTCTTACCTAATGCATGTGGTCTCTTGTGTTGTATTACTATTGTTTATGTTGTTGCCTCGAGGAGCTCTATTGTCATTATGTGATCATTATGTAGTAATGTGCATGTCAAGCCAAGTGATGTTATGTTATGTCTTCTTGTTCGTTTATTTCTGTGGACCTGATATTAGCTCCCAGCATGAAGGGAGTGGGCCTTTGGGTACCATGTGGTTGGGAGGAACGTGCTTTGTATCCCATTGGGTCCCTAGCCGAGGATCGAGATGTGCATGTTAATTTTGTTGCAGTGACTCCAAAGATGTCTTGAGATGGATGCAAACTTGGCTATTTGTACTTGATTTGTTCAGGTGATCTTTTATGAGTTATTGTTTGTTCCTATTCATGATTGGGAGACACTTCTGTAATTATGTAATGCTCAAGCAATGTAAACTCTTATTGTAAATGTTGTAATTTGGTTCTGAGCTTAGGAACGTGTAAGGATTCTTTATGATTATGTAATGTGTGTTGGATCTTAAAATTATTACGGGTTATTGTTAGTTGTATGTGATCTTTATGGTGTTGTATTTGAGGAAATATGAATAATTAGAATTATGTGATTTGATTGTTCACTTATGGCATGATTTACCTTTATGTTTATGTTATTTGTATTTTGATGCGATGTGCTTACTTGTGTGTATTTAAGGAGTGTTGTCATGAAACCCTAAGAACGAATGTGTACATGTATCTTATATGCTTAAGTTGTAATTGAATGTTCTTAAAAACAAAAATTGTTCGATTATTTTGTTACTTGGGTTGTTGTTCTCTGGGTTCCTTGGCGAGGTGTTACATTGCATGCCATTTATTACATAATGATGATAGTAGGTATTTTCCACTATTGATTAGTTTGGTTTTTTCACTTTAGAAGATTTGCACGATAAATATGGTGTTCAATTCTCCTCTTCCTTTATTATTAACTTCCATTTATATTGTGACTAACTAATACAATATGTATAATACTTCTTTTGTGATTTTCATAATTTGTGTGGTTCATAAAGTATGGATCATGGATGTTGAAATGTACAATGGTCCATAATATTTTCTTGAAGGACTTTCTCATTGTAAAATGCAATTGGTGGGTTAGGGGGAGAAAGGAAGAAGATGTAACATTAGATTCAATTATAGATAATTGTAAAAAGATTATATTTTTGATGAATACCAAGAAAAACCAGAAGCTTTCCAAGTATTATGTGCATTTAAGCAAGTTGTTTTTTTCTTGTTAGCCGATAGACTATATATATATAGTAAGAACTTTGTGTTGAACCCTGTCTCACTATATATTTAGCTGATAGGCTTTATATATATATATAGTAAGAACTTTGTGCTGAAACCTATCTCATTATATATATTTTTGATGAATACTAAGAAAAACCAGAAGCTTTCCAAGTATTATGTGCATTTGAGCAAGTTGTTTTTTTCTTGTTAGCCGATAGACTATATATATATAGTAAGAACTTTGTGCTGAAACCTGTCTCACTATATATTTAGCCGATAGGCTATATATATATATAGTAAGAACTTTGTGCTGAAACCTGTCTCATTATATATATTTAGCAGATAGGCTATATATATATATAGTAAGAACTTTGTGCTGAAACCTGTCTCATTATATATTTATTATATATATATATTAAGAACTTTGTACTGAAACCTGTCTCACGCAGATTACCACTCCCGTGAAACAATGCCTATGTCTGGTGTTCAGAAAATTTCTTAGAAAACAATTTGCCCATTACTTCTTAACAACAAATCACAGAGGCTTTGCGTCACCAGAAAATTTATCTCAGAGACAACTTGGAGGGCTTCATTTATTGCAAAATAAATCTGCTACAATCGCTGCAATGATCATGATTAACTTCTAGGGATGGGATTAGTGCAAAATAAATCTTCCTACACTAGTTGCTTCAATCTACTAACAATAAATGAAAATCATATATAAATGTAAAGTAAGACAACTTGCATCAGATATTTATGCCGAAGGCGTGTCACTCTTTGAGCTTTGAAGCTCATTTTTACCATCCACAGTTGGAGAGCACGGAGGGTTTGGCAAGGTTCTCCATCCATCCATAGTCATTGATCGTTTCACTGGCAAGGTCAGTTGCATTCAATGTGATGGCACTACTATGCAATAGCTATCGTTCATCGCCTTCCTTCCTCGCCAATAAATATCTGTGTTTAATTTTGTATTAACTCTCCTTCCAAAATATTTGGCCTTTGTTAATATCTGCCCTAATTTCCTTACCTTCTTTTTTATCAGTGACATCAACAAATATTTGTGCAGAATCCTGAGGTAAGTCGCATTTCTCTTGCTGTTACTCCTTCCCCTACCGCTAATGCTTTCCGCCCCTTAACTGTGAATAGATTGAAGCAACAAGATTAAGTAGCAACACTAGACAACTTGAGGTTTCCTAAAAATTTCTAGTGACCTCTACCCATTTTCTCCCATTGGCATCATTAATAGGTCAACACAATTTGCAGAGAATCTGTAGGTAAGTCACTTAAATTTACTTTCTTGTTTGTTATAAATAGATTGAAGCAAGAGTTGAATGGAGAATATTTAGTATATTGACACGGTTATGTTGTATAGTTGTTTGCTACCTCTGAAAGAACAGAGTCAAGGCCTCTCCAAGTTGCCCAATTTATGCAAACCCAACAATCATCGACCTCTCTGACACCACATCTCTTTCATACTCTGATAGTTTGTCAAACACCTAGAGAGCAATCTGTATGTAGCCTAATTTAGGGTACATGTCTATTAGAGAATTCATGACAGAAACCTCTATATGGAAACCAAGTCTGATAACATTACCATGAATGAGCTTGCTCTGTTTCAGAAAGCTTGCATCCAAAAATGCAGAAAGTAAAGTGATGATGTTGACGGAGGTGGGATTGGGCATGCGCCTGGCAAGACTAAACATCTCATCCACGTCCCCATGCTTTTTATATATTGCAATCGTAGCATTCCATGCAATTACATCTCTTTATCTTAAGGGAATTTTGTCGAACACTTGGCATGAATATCAATAGAGCCACATTTGGCATACATGCCTACAAGAGCAGTAGCCACGAAAACATCCCATTGCAAATGATAACTGAGGATGTGAGAATGGATGCACTTTTCCTCTTGCAGATTTCCTAGAATGGATCCACACAAAAACATCAGCGCAACAGTTTTAGACAGCATCCATTAGGAAGAACAGATAAATGTAGAGGAATGAATTAAGTTAAAACAGTAAGTGTAAGGTTGTACTTTTGGACACCCAAATTCGAATCTCTTAAAGGCCAATTTTGATTTGATGCCACTTGGGGACTATTTTAATATCTGTTGTTAGTATTCAGATTTTATGCTTTCTTTATTAAATGTCACTACAATTTGATGTATTATGTAATTCCGTATAATACTAATAGGTTGCTTTAGCATTTTCTTATGCAAATTTCTAGTATGTTGTTCTCCTCATATGTTTGGATGAGGTCAAGGTGCGTCCAGTATGAAAACATTAATTTTGTCTTGTAGTGTTTCCTATTTACCACATCGTCAGAAGTCCAGTCTGCAAGTATGATTTTATGATTAAATCATTATGACTATGAATCATGAATGAACATTTTTCAAAATAGATATGAATGGTCTCTGCCAAGAGTTCACTCCTATATTGTCCTCTGTACTTTTTGTACATCCACTAAAACCAGAAATTAAGGTTTTTTTACATCTGAAAGTCATTTCATAAATTTGTCATGTTCCAAACATGGGAACTATGCTAGTGCAAGAAGTGAACGATTATACATGATGTTCAGCAAACAAGTTTTCCAGTTTCCACATGTTTGGAGAAGCTGTAATTATGGGATCGATGTAGTACCATTTAGAACACCAGAGTCAGTTCTTCAAGAATACATTAAATCGGTAAATCAAAATAGTAGGCTTTTCCATTTACAGTAAAAGTTCATCAACAATAAAATCACAAAACACTATTAGTTAAAAGTCAGTTAATAAATCGACTAAAACAGAGTTTTGGGACTAAGCTTGACCAGGTCAATTTCAGGCTCTGGCACAACAAATTAGAAAATTGTATTTCTGGAGAAATTAGATTTTTATTGTTTCCATTTTAGAATAACATCAATGACATGTATTGAAAGTGCAACTCCTCTTAATTTAAATTTAAATTAACAGGTAGGTGTCTTACACGTAGCAGATACCCAATTGGAGAAAGTGCTCATGATTCAATGAATTTGAGATAATTCATAAATTAAACAAATTGTTGAGGGTTTAAAAATTTAAAGAAGCTGCTGCTAAATTTACGAATGTTGAAAATGACAATGAGTGTTTTAAGTTTTAGTGTTTATGAGTTTTAATAATGTTTTTGTTTTTTGAAACAAGGTGGTCTGAGATTGATTGAGTGTCAGACAATTTCTACCAAAAATATAGAAATGTAGAAGACTCTGCAGGTTTATGTCAAAACGTGTGAGTTGACTGAGTGAAGTTAGCAAAGCTTGTTGTTGTTGGTTCAGCTCAGGTCTTTGCAAGTTTGCAAGTCTACCACAGATGAATGGCCTGTCAAAATTATGTTTTTAACAATGTTACTCTAAGTTTTGGGGGCAGGCTGATGAGTTTTGAAGGTGGTTTTTCCAAACTTTGTAAATAGTAGTAAAATTAACATTTGAAAAGTGAAGTTGCAATTTATCGTTTAAGTAAACAATGTGAATAAAAGAAGTTCAATTTTTTTTAAAAAATAATAAAATTTGACTCACAATTATAGCAGCATAGTCAATTATAAATATGATATCAACTTCAGAAAACTGCAGTTTTAACAGTTTATTAATGTATGAGGTACATTAATTGTGTTGGCATGTTGAGAAACAATCTACTGTCGGTTAAAACATGTTTGCAACTTGTAGATTTGGGTTAATTAATTAGTTAAATAGATAGAGCTTCTAAATAGAGAACCTTTGATATTTGATAAGTTTGTCTCTAACAACAGTAGGAACTGATTTGTTTTATTCCTTTATATAGCTTCCCTTTGACATAATAGAATGTGATTGAAGACAACCATAATATTTATATATTAATTATTATTATTATTATATTTATAATATAGATTGAGAAACAATCTACTGTCGGTTAAAACATGTTTGCAGCTTGCAGATTTGGGTTAATTATTTAGTTAAACGAATAGAGCTTCTAAACAGAGAACCTTTGATATCTGATAAGTTGTCTCCAACAGCAGTAGGAGTTGATTTGTTCTATTCCTTTATATAGCTTCCCTTTGACATAATAGATTGTGACTCTAAGAGCCACTACCTCGCCTATTTCTTGCCCCCCAAATGCTCTCTTTCACATTCTAAAAAAATTCCTTCTCTTTTTCTCTTCTTGCATTGCAGCCTCTGGTCTGCTACTTTTCAAGAACACAGTACAACTAAGAGAGGGAAACAGTGAAATTCCATGTTATGGATAATTGATTTCTTCGGGGTGTCTGTTTAGTTAGGGAAATGCCAGGATTTTTTTATTATTATTATGATATTGGGTATAGATTTGACTTCAACTGGTAGATCATCCATCCTATTTTAATGATTTGTTGAGATGGGCATGGAATTTTTTTTTAATTTCTAGAATTTGGTCTGAGTTTGTTTGATTTTATAGATTCAATCCATGGATTACGTGTTCAGACCTATATCCAATCTGATTAGTGTCTGTATTAGGAATGTATTATACCTGATTGATTTCTTCACATTCTTTATTTAGTGAAATTTTGTTTTTTCTATTTGTGGAATTGAGTCTGGGTTTATGGATTGGATGGGTGGATTAGTAATTGAGGACTGTAAGTAGTTTGAATATACATGTAAGTCAATGAATTAATTTTCCATTGTGTTTGTGCATTATAACCTCCAATTCCAAAACAACAAATTATGGTCCATTTCAATTGGTTTAGAACATAATAATAGTTTAAACCCCTAAACTAATTTATTCTTTAGAAACATTCATGAAGGTAACCTTCATACTAGCTAATTGCCCATGTTCAAGTTAGCATGCTTCTATACTCGTCTTTCCTGCAGCTGATGCTTTACTATAAGTGTTCTGACATTTAGCCTTTCATTGAAATGTTGGAAATAAAAATAACTTTCATAACAACTTTCACATAAAACAAACTTTCATAACAAAATTGACATGCAATTCAATCCAGTTCATAACAATAATCTGCTTTTCATAAGAAAAAAACTATTTGACCTTCCACAACTCTTCGGTGTACCCATTGCACACCAAGTGCCATTGCTAGTTTACTGACTCTACTCTCCCTAAATGACAGAAAATATCCTTGCAGATTTCACATATCTTTGCTTTGAATGCGTTCAGAATATGTTTAGTCTTGTCGCCTTTCATCACCGCCCGAAGTGTCCATAAATATGTTGGAGGTGAGTTGATCAATTTATCACCTCTCATTTCTTAGTTTGTACTGCATGTGCCCATATCTTAGCTTCTACCTCATTTCTTCCATCATTCTGCTTCGTTTCCACATCTTTTGGGGGCAGCTCTTTTATTTGAGTAACTGTGGAAAATAAAAAATTGTTCAAGTTCTGTTTTCTGTAAGTTTTGGATTGGGCTGCAACAATTTCCCTGGGCTTTGCAGTTGTAAGGATGGATCCATGAAATGTTTGCAGTTGTGGAGGAGGAAGATTAGCAGTCGAGCAAAATGCCATGCCAGGGTTTTGAGATAAGGAACCTAGAAGCACAGAGGTCGCAGGTTCAAAGCTTCCGAGGATTGGTTGTTCGAAATTCGAGAGAGTGTGCAGAGATTATAAGGATGGGTTGTGAAGCCTACGGATAACGATGGGGTTGTGTTTTAAACAGAAGAAATGTACCAAGGACAACAAGCCTTTGGCGGCAGAAGGTAAAATTGTAGCAGCAGACGAAAGTATTTTGGCAGTTGAGGGTGGAATTTCGGCAGGGGATGGGAAAAATTTGGCCGATGGTTTGAGGAGATATAGAATTTACAGAGCTTAAAGAGTTCGATTCGCCATTGATTTAAAGATGCAAAGAAAAGACTCCCACCATTCAGTTATTTTATTTGAACAGAGAGATAGAAATCAGGCAATATTTACTGAATGGAGCTGTGCTTGCAAACAGATCCAACGAAACTCAAGGTCCAACAAAGATCAGCACTGCTCAACGAGCTCTTCCACGAGGTTTAAAAAATCCACAGGGCTCAATAAACTAGATCTGCCTGCAAATAACCATAAATAGGAAAGATCCATTTTTAAATTTATGCCCAAAGAGGGACACTAAAAAGAGATTGAACTCGCTAGATCTTAAAAACAACTGTAGAAAAGGAACCAGGAAGAGGTTTAGTAATAAGGATTGGCGACGGAGCAGGTGGGAGGAAGCGGCGTGGCCGTAAAGAAAGGAGTAGGTAGAATTATAACCGGGCGGCATGGGGAAAATGTAACGGGGTTCGAACCTCCACCGCATCCAGAGGAGCAACGTATCTTGTCGCTGTGCAGTGCTACCGATCCTCACATAAAATGTTGTAGTGTTGTAGTGTATGACAAAAGTGAGCATCACTACCATCATTGACACCAACATTGCAAAAGAAAATTTAACCCATGGATTCTCTTGGAGGCATTCTCTCATTAGAGACTCAAGCGCATCTGGTAAAACGTGGGTGGAAGACATGTAGCTAACACTACATTCATATCTAAGTCTATGAAACACTTGTTTGAATGCAACTTGTTAAGTGCAACACTTGTTTATGATGGATGATTTTTTTAGTGGTATTTAAAAGGTAAAAGAAATATTTACATTTTGTGTGATGAACTTGTTTGAAAAAATGTTAATGAATTGTGTAATCAAATATAAAATTTTGCATTTATTTTATACATCTTTAACTAAACAATTATTTTTTCATCAACTCAACATGTTCATCTACTTCTTAAATTTTTCATCTTGCATTTAATTGTTGCAGGCACTCCACCAAACAAAACTAATATTTTATACAACTATACATCTTCATTAACAAGTAAACTATAAAATTATTTTCACCATATATTAAATAGAGCCTTTCTTAAGAATTGTGCTAATAATGTAAAATATATACAATATTTTATTATACAATAGATATTTATGTGTTTCTATTTTAATCTATTCTTTGTTATGATATGTATATTATAGACAAACATACAAATTATAAGTGAGTTTTAAATATTATAAATGACGCAATGGACATTTCTAGACTACTAATTGGGAGGTGGGGGGCTCACCAAAAAAAATGTTTCAAGAAGCGACAAAAGAAGTGCATGTTGTCACATCCCCCATTGCATGCATTCCTCTCTACCCCACTTAAATTGTATTCAACTTGCCCTCTCCTACATGTATTTATCCTCTTTGAGCTCTTGACATGTTTTGCTTCAATGGATGATTAAACATTTTTCCTAATTTTATGTTTGTGGGAATATCTAATAAAAACTAATGGTCATTTAATTTGGGGTTTCATATTTATGAATTCAATGGAGAACATTATTTGAGGTTGATGGATCAAAATATTTCAGCTCAAATTACCTCCAATAGTCATAGAGAAAGGAAACATGGATGGAACTTGTATTTACATAGAGAACTCTACTAAAAAACACAATGAACGGTTAAAGAGCAAATTCTTGACCTCTCATTTAGATGCAGTGGTTTCTAAGATTGATAACTAACCCAAAAAATAAATAACATAATCTTAGCACAATCTAATCACATGTTAGGTTTACTTTTGAACTTGGTCATAAGGTAAAACTAGATTACAAGTTCAGGTGGAGTGCATTATAAGGCACTCAAATGTATCATATATTATTTAATAGGTAAGTTTATTATTATGTTAATCAAAATAAACAAACTAACAAAGTATAAAACAAAATTCATAGGGAGAAATGATAGCTTGAAGATAAATTATCAATCTTAAGTCAAAATTGTATTTAAAAATTGCATACATAAAAAATACTATTCGATAGAGAAGATATTGTAAATTAAATTAATGTGTACATATAAAATTATACTCTCTAACATATTAACTTATATATAAAGTTATAGCTATGCCTTGCTTATTTATTCAACGTCATAGCTTATGGTTTAGTTGGTTGCCTTTACGCTTGTATCAAATGCCCATGGCCCAGCGAGTTTATCAGAGTTGGAAAGGAAATAACGTAATGCCCAAAACCCTTCTCATATGGTTTTGTTTGTTTTTTCCTACATTATTTTTGAGAAGTTTTAACATGAATGGTTGCAGCAAGATTACTCACTTTGAAACTAGCCTGTATGAATATAATCATATTTCTTTTAGTTGATGTGCAATCAATAGGAGAGACTAAGTCGAAGGAGTTTTTGTCTGATGATTTTACACAATTTTTCTTTTATTTTATGTGCAATCAGTAGGAGTTATTTATGATGGCTAAATTCAATATTTTTAATTTTTGTGTAAATGTAGTGGAGCTGGTGGAGGGTGTAAGAGATTCAGCAATTGCGTGAACATGAGCTTGAGATAAAGATTGTTTGGGTTTTAAATAATTTTATGAGCTAAGGTTATATATGGATTCAATAAGCTTAGCTCAAATGAAATAAATATAAACTTTTCATTCAATTTTCTATCATCAAATATGTGTTACAAATATTTTGTAAATTTTACAAACAAATTTGTATATATTTCAATTACATTTTGTTATTGTTTTTATTTTAATATGGTATTCTATCGGCGTAACCCTTGCACCCCCTCAGGTGCAAGTGCTAGTTGTAGTAGTTTAAGAAAATTTAATGAAATATTACTTGCGAAATTTTGAATGTTACTTCTAGGAAATCTATTTAAATTGATCAATGGAGATGGCTTAGTTAGTACAATGGGAGGACTATAGCTATTTGAGATTTCAATAATTTATTCGTAGTTTGATGAGAATTTTCCATACCTTAATGGAATACATTCAACATGAAAATATTAAACAATATAATTTTTTTGCAATTATTTATAAGCAAGAAACAATGCAAAAAATGGATTTATAATTTGAATGAAACTTTTTTTGGTGAGAAATTCATAGTGTTGGGTACTATAAAGGAGACAATGCTCCTTACATTAAAATTACATTTCAGAACTTTTAAAATAATGTGTAATAAAGTTTCATTTCAAGATTATGTAAATAGTATATAATATTATAGTAGTATTATAACCTCTATTAACAATGAATAGTTGTAATTGTAATTGTTGGTTTGCATAAATAAAATATTTTAACTTTATTTTTTACACTTTCAATTTGTCCTTAGCTCTCTTGAGTTGCTTTCCATGTTACATTTATGTGATTTATTCTACAATAATTAGAGGCATAGGTATCTACAAATAGTTAGATTTATTACCATTACTAAAATTTATATTTTTTATTTACATAATAGAATATTACTGGATTTTACATTCCTATTAGTTGTGGTCCAATAATCAACAACACAATTTTTTAAAACTATTTAAGCAATATATGTAATAGTATAGTTCTATTCTACTCTCTATTGTCTATCAATAATTGAACTTGCAACTATTATTTTAAAAATAAAATATTGTGATTTCATTTGTATACTTCTCCTATCCAATTAGTTCTACTAAGTTACTTTCCATGTTACATTTCAATTACTTATTGCCTAACAATCAATAATGTACATGCCTACAAATAGTTGGATTTATTACCACTAATTAAAATAAAAATATCTTTTTTACTCCAATAATCTTTTTTAAAGTAGCGATCATGGATGTTGAAATGTACAATGGTTCATAATATTTTCTTGAAGGGTTTCCTCATTGTAAAATGCAATTGGTGGGTTAGGGGGAGAAAGAAAGAAGATGTATCATTAGATTCAATGTTTCCCACATAAGTATGACCATGTTGTACATCATCGAGTTCATTGGTATTGCCATGTGGCTCTACATTGTTTAGGTAATATGGAAATGGACTTGTGTCAATTTTTAAATGACTATTTAAGGGTTTGATTGGTATATTTTCATTATCATTAACCCCTCCAGCTTTGATTACATTTTTGTCAATGAGGTCTTGTACCTTATGTTTAAGACCTATAAAAAAATTGAATATAATGATCTTTAATGTGATGATAGTTGCAAAATATTTGATCATTATATGCTTTAAGAAGTGATTCATTTGAACTAAGTGAATAAACTTAAGGGAGTGTAAGTAAATTAACACTCAAAGTTTAAAGCAGATTGTCAATAGATTCTTGAAATTTAGTAAACTTTATAAAAGAAAATCTAGCTTAAATGAAGGATTATGAAGTGTTAGCAACTTGATGAACACTTTTTTGTCACATTATTATGCTTAGAAAATAACTATTGATATTTAGAAGGGTGAGAAGTATCTTTGCTTGAAGATCCACTTTTGAAAGCATTTTGTGCTAACAATTTGAACTCTACAATTTTCACATATGCACTTAAAACTATAAAAATGAGTCAAGATATAATATTGAATTGACTTAAGTTGACCCTTTCTAAAAATGCTTCCAAATAAAAATAATGTAAAAAGATTATCATTTCTTAATATAAAGATTGAGTAACATAAACATTGATGCACTTATTTAATCCATAAACACATTCAAATAAATCAACAATTATAAATCTAAACCCATATTAAATTTAGATTTATAAAAATATTAAAAAGCAAAAAAAATCACTCACAAACAACTTACAAATATTGTTAAAAAAATTATTTTATATTATTTAACACTATAAAAGCATACCAAGCGAATTAAGGCAAGAATCAAATGCAAGCTTGGTAATAGGCCGCTTTCTTCAAAACCATAAACGGACAAAACTGTAACTAATTTTTTAAAAATCTCATACAAATCCAACCTAACGGTTATTTTGAGCGCACATATCTTGCTTTTAGTTTTTCATTTGTCGAGATTCTACATTGTCTTTCTGAAGGGTGATCATTTCTTGCTTTTTCACGGAAAAAACTTGGGCCATGCCATTCAGGTACGATTTGTATGCTACTTTTAATGTGATGCTACTTCTAATGCTAAAAATGGCGGATCATTATACGCCAGTTTTAGCTGGTGGTGGTGACAGGGATAGTATTCTTCGAGAGCCAACAATGCCCCTGCTCAAGTATTTAAGAATTTCCAAGTTTTCTGAAGGGTATGCCAATTTGTGGGGCAAAAAGCGCCAAAATGGCGGATCAGAATAGAGAGATCATCCGGTAAGACAGCATTAGCAATGCAATTCTTTTCTGTTTTGTATTGTTTAAGCAACTTTTATATGAATTGAATTGAATGAGATGATGGTCGATTGCAGGTAGCGGGTTGAAGTCAAAAGAGGCTTACATGTATGGTTTCTTCAACGATGTTGTTAAACTCCAGGAGGGATATACTGCAGGGATCATCACTTCATTCTACGTATGTACTGTTAAACCTATACATGCAAAAGGGTTAAGTTGGACTATTTAAGGGGTTATATTGCAATTCTTGTTTTTCATCAGTTTGAATGTGATAGCGAGTTTTTAATGCGTGATTCGTAATGATCAGCTTTCGAACGGCCAAGTTTATGAAGGATGGCACGATGAAATAGACATAGAATTCTTGGGAACAATACCTGGAGAGCCATACAAATTGCAGACCAATGTTTATGGAACGGTACGGGAGACGGAAATCTCATCGGTAGAGAGCAACAGTTTCATCTCTGGTTCGACCCAACTCAGGATTTCCACAACTACAGCATTCTCTGGACGCCTTCTCAAATCTTGTAATTTTTTTTTTCCTTGATAATCTCACAGCAGAGCTGACAAAGCATTTACAAGCTAACATGCTAAGATTTGGGGTTTCGATTATGAAGTGATAGAGGATTGTGTAACTTTGAAACAGGGTATACGAAGGTCACAGCAATCAAGAATCTTATATACTCATTGCGCCTCTGCATTGAATGGTGAGTCTCACACATCTTTCTCGACCTTTTTGTTTGTGTGTCTGTTTTTTGGTTGTGTTTGGTGTCCCTCTGTTTTGTTGACTTGTGTTGGATGTCTGATATGACATTGGGCATGCCTTGTTTATTAGGCCTTCTTGTTGTTTGTATGAACTTATTTCCCGATTTAAGCAGTGTTGGCGCTTGTTTGTCAGCTAATTGTCTGTAAAATTGTACAGTAGACATAAAAGTCTCTATCCATAAAATTGCTATAAGAAGATCCAAATATTACAGCAAATGTGAGAAGTGTCTTTATCTATTAAATTTCAAGAAACTCCAAAAATTACAGTAAAAAAGAAAAAACATCCATATGCGGGTTGTTTTTGAGCCTGCCTAATTTCACTATCTGCTATTGAAAAAGAAAGGTACCATGCCCGTCAGATCCTCAGCCCTGCAAAACATCCACACGTTACTTCAATTTTTTTCTTATATTAAACAATAAGATGTATCACATTAATCTCCGGCTTACCATCCTCTGCTGCACTAGTGAACCTACTTGTGTTATCATTTTTTGCCCTGTGCCCTGCGAGAAGGCTTCAAACCCAGTTCTTTCATAGCGCTCTCTGGAGTACAAATGAATGGTACCGCAATTAAAAGCTATACAAATATTTAATAAGGAAATATAGTTGCAAAGCATAAATCTCGTTCCCTCATGATAAAAAAATTTGCAGAGTAAAATCCAAAAACAGAGTGCATAGCATATTAAACGAAAAACCAGAAAAACAGAGTGCATAGCATATTAAACAAGTGAATCGTGCTTGAATTTGACCCGCGTTCTGGATTCGAGATTCAGGTGGACACTTGCATCTACTATCATGTGTTTTGTGCACCAATTAAAATTATAAAATATCAAATTCACATTATAATATACTGTAATCAACTTAGATTCAAAGAGAGGAGGGTCCTCACCAGACAAGTAAATGTCTGTCCATCCTAGGTAATGTGCAAGGAACCACCATGTCGAAATTCATAGAGGCTATTTCAACCAATCCTGCCCAATAATATTTCTAATTCACCATTTCCACATTCACACAGGGGATGCCAAAGGCTTGCCATAATTTTTCAATGTTCTAGCCAAAGGAATCACTCTTCTCCCACAAGTAAACGGGTGGAGAATTGTGCCACAAAGAAGCCATACTTTCCAAGATCACCACCACCATAAACACACCCTCAACATATTAATAGTAGTTTCAATGGAGTTTAAATAAATTCGATCAAACACCAACATAGGAAGAAATGAAAGTTGAAAATCCATCAGTATAGAGGCACAAAAAAATGGATGCACCAAAATATGGAGTACCATAAACATACGATCGGAGAAAATGAGAGAAACAGGTGTATTCTATTGTACCCAAATCCTACGTAACAATCAAAACAAAGTTAGAGAAAAATAAGGTTGGGAACAACTGTGATCCACATCACAAGATTGCACATATCCAACATGGCTGAGGAAGGATAGATTAGACACAGGAATGGCAGGTGTCAAGCAAGCAAGAGGGATACAGAACAATAGATATTGAATCAATTACAATAATCATGAATTAGCACCAACGATCATTTCACATCAGTAACATTACTGCCACATGAAAAATAACGTGCCAACCCCAAAATAAATCATAACCCAAGAAAACAAGACCACTTCGATTGCCATTTCACCTTCAAGAATCCTTACAAGTGTAGAAGTAACATTGCCATATTGGTCTTGCACCGTCCAGATCCAGCAATTGACAGTAAACAGACAACCTTTTCATACAATGGGCAAGCAGAGGCATATACGTTTGATTTTAAGGAACTTCTCTCCTTTCCTCCTGTGAAAGCAAGGAGGATTTATCTCTGGCCCCTACATTAACAGTTTCAAAACAACCATTCTCACTACTTGTATATAATTTTCTGTACATTCTTCATTTTCATTATTTTGGATTTTTTTTCATGAAGACATTGTGATTGATTTCCCCAAGTTTTCTACCACTGGATGGAGAGCTTCTATCAAGCTGACCAAAACTTGCAGTTTCTATGGGAGATAATGGCCTGCTTGAGCTAAGAAATGCTTCTGTAACAGGACAGCCCTGATGTAAATTGTCTATTGCATTGCATTTCATATTAACCTATAAAAAGAGATCGATGCACATGGAAGCCACTATTGTCACATCAAGGGTTTCTAAAATATTAAAAAAATTACAAGTTCATTTCTACCTCACATCCATCCCAATGACAATTCAGCGAACCTAGCACAATGTCAAATTTATGACATTCAGGCTATTGCTTTTTCTGAAATGCTGTGCATTGAGCTTTATATTGGCGTAAGCTTGGAGACTCACAATGCTGTTTCCAGCAATCCTCAAACCGTGCAACTATTTCTAGAAATTTTGACTGAAGAATGGTGAGACTACCCTCAAATGTTTGGATCCTTTTGACCACACACAACCTCTAATTACAAACATTGTCATGGATATGCTTTGAAGATTCTTGCCTCCGCACAAACTCTTTAATCTATCTGGCACTAAACCGATCTGTTGTTGCAAGTAAACGTTGACCATTGACCAAGACATTGAAGGGGCAAGGAGGTGAAGCAGTCACTGACGATGACCATACGTGAACCATCCATATCTGGAAGAAGTGTCTCCATAGGTAAAATGTAACATAGCCTGCATTACATTCCAATAGAACAACACAAAATAAAATCAGTCTAGTGAATATAGACACCAATCTCTTTCAAACTAATGTAAATGGAAGAAATGGTTCATGATCATTGGCAAAACAAAACTTACCTTGAACACTTTTGGCTACATGTCTCAAGTAGGGGGTACTCTTTATTATTCTGCTCCTATGAGGACCCAAAAACTACAGGTTGAAAACAGGGGAAACGAGTTGCGCTTGCACCAATCTGTGAGTGAAGATCTCTCCCTTGCTATTAATTAAATATGATGTCTGCAGTTTCCTCCAGCTTCCCAAATTGTTGACTCAAGTTTTTTCAGGGATGGTAAGCATGGTGTGAGTTAGGGCTTTCAGTCACAGATACCATAGCTCCAACCATTACAACAAATTTTCAAAGTATCATCCTTTACAAAAGAACTAGATGTCAACAGAAATCACTCAAAGAAACATTGCTAAAGCCCCTAGAGATCCCAAGATTGTGAAATGCACAAAAAGTAAAAACAAAGCAAGAAAGGAGGTAAAACAGTTGTAAATTTGAGCTCCCTTGTTATATGGGGCTAATTCTCCAAATCATATATATCTGCTACCATGTATTACCAATAGTGTTGTGTATAGCAACAACATGAGAATTGAATATCAGAGAGTCAAGACCACTAGAGCAAATATTTTTTACTAATTAGGATGCATAAGATGTGCATTGATCAATGGAATATGGAATACCCATCAGCCATGTAAGAAGAATTTTCTCTATGCATGTGAAACACAATAAGAATGATGAGGGAATTGATGTCCTTGCAAGTATCTATGTGAAAGTTAGCATCCATAACAGGTCTAAATAAGTTCCATTCAAGAACTGCAAATACTAACCAATTATTGCCACAGTAGTAACAAAGACTTTACCCATGCCACAATATTTGCTATCTTACATATAAATCATAAATGTCAGATTTGTGAAAGTTATAGACCAGCCTTGTTTATGTTTCTGCCAAGACAACATTATAAATAATTAAAATAAGAGCACGAAATTTTATATTAGAGGAGAATCCTCAAACACTTTGTATTTTCATTGTATATGTTAATTTTGATTTAAAGATGGATAGAAAGCTATGTAAATCTTTAAGAATAATATAACAGATCTTTTATTTCATTTTCTTAATATTTATTTTCAATTTTATATTAATGTTTTACATATACATAATAAATAATAATTATTTTTCTTATTATGCTATTTATACTCAACTTTATATTAATGTTTTGCATGAAATCAAATGTTAAAATGATTTCATTTATATTTAAAATAAAATAAAAAAGAAAGAATAAAATAACAACTTAAAAACAAAATAATGCAAAATCAATAATAATTTTCTTTTTAATAAATACAGAGGAGAGAAGCAAAGGATTGACATGAAGATGAGAAGAATGTGATTGAGCACTTACAAACAAAATCAAAATATTAATAGGTATGCAATTTATTTCTTCACCAATTTTATATCTTTATGTGGTAGGTGTCATTAATGTGCAATTTATACTCAACTTTATATTAATGTTTTGCATGAAATCATATGTTAAAATGATTTCATTTATTTTTAAAATAAAATAAAAAAGAAAGAATAAAATAAAAACTTTAAAACAAAATAATGCAAAATCAATAATAATTTTCCTTTTAATAAATAGAGGAGACAAGCAAAGGATTGACATGAAGATGAGAAGAATGTGATTGAGCACTTACAAACAAAATTAAAATATTAATAGGTATTCAATTTATTTCTTCACCAATTTTATATCTTTATGTGGTAGGTGTCATTACATTACAATGTTCCTCCACCATGTTTGAATGGTGTCCAGAATTAATGACTATATATTGTGCATTTGTAATCAATTTTTGAGTGTGTTCTCACTTTATCCTTACTCTTATCTGTCCATTTCTTTGCATGGCTATATGTATTGAAATTTATTTAACTTTATATTTATCATTTGCATCAATGTAATCAAATACTATCCATTCATAGAGTAGTGTTTTATTGATTGAAAAAGAAATTTTATTCACTACAATCTTAGAAGACATATGTTGTGACACTTACTATTGTATACGAGATGGTATTATAAAAAAATCCCTTTTCATTAAGCTTATGCACTGATTAATCTATTGCTAAGACTACACTTTAGAAATAAAATAAGACATAGGTCTTAGGATTGACAAAATCAATACAAAATATTTGATGTTATATAATGTTTTTTTCTTTAATGTTTGTCACATAGGATTTC
>VDFB02058242.1:530776758-530792645 GCA_007258455.2 Sequoia sempervirens
CCCACCCTCTCCAACCCTTTCTAGCCCTCTCCCCGACCCTCTCCAACCCTCCGCAACCCTCTCCCACCCTCTCCAACTCTCTACCATCCTGTTAGGACCTTCTCCCACTCTCTCCAACCCTCTCTTACCCTCTCCCACCTTTTCCCACCCTTTCCAACCTTCCCTACCCTCTCCCACCCTCTACCACCCTCTCCAACACTCTCTCGTCCTTTGCCACCCTTTCCCACCTTCCCTACTCTCTCCCACTCTCTCCAATCGTCTCCCACACTCTACGACCCTCTCCAACACTCTCCCGCCCTCTCTCACCCTTCCCCACCCTTTCCTACCTTCCCTACCCTCTTCGACCCTTTCCCACCTTTGTTGCTATTAATGCTCTTTGCAAAATGTGAAAAGCAAGACATAACGCGTGCGCGTTATAACGCGCTCGCGTTATATCTTGCATTGGAAATCCCCGAGCCTTAGCTTTGGTTTGGAATACCAACCCAAAGGCTTGGAGGGCATTCCCAAAGACCAGAGACGTGTTTTTTTTCCAAATTGAACAAATTTTCACATAATCAGGTTCGTGCTCACCATCAAGATTTTATCTGGTTCAATATCAAGAAAATCAAAGACATGGGTAATGTTAGGTTCTTTATTAGCTTTCCAACGATGTAATTTTTTTCACTTTCTAACAATGTTAAACTTTTCATCCATAATTTCTTTTGATTGTATGTCAGTTTTTCTTCAAAAAGCAGTGTTTGGTATTTTTTCGCTATAAATTAACCGCTCATCAAATTTTGAAATAAATTATATTTTTAGAAACTAGACTCCATTCTACAATTTAAAAAAAATAAAATTTTAGAAAAATATTTTAGTTTCAAAAAAATTTGGGGAGCACGGCCAAAATTCTGCTTTTAGGAAGTGCCCACTTAGAAAATTAATAAAAAATCAAATATTCATTAAAAAATTATTAGAAAATATCCAGTCCTTACTACATACTGTTATCTAACTTCTGACTGGAGTGATTTTAAAAATACTACAAAAAAGTCCACCGTGCTTGGGTCACACAAGAGTTGCTATGTTATGTTTTTCTGACAGAAACAACAGCAATTTGTGTGTCCCTCTTTTGAACCCCTTAATCTCAACCATTTTCAAAATAAATTAGTAGTTTAGAAAGTAGACTCGGTGCATCAAGGTCCTTGTTTTTGTTCCATCAAAAAATTTTGAGTGTAGCTATCCTCAATTTCACGTCCAAGGTCAGTATTTCCTGATTTCAGAAAAAAAGTGGCCACTTAAGCCCCTTTTTTGGGAACCATCTTGGTGCACTTACCCTTATCAAACCAGGGAACGTATACTTGAAATGGAGCAACATGGTATGTACACTAAGAACTAGTTTCCAGTCACCATCTATAGAAAACAAATACTTAAAAGTAATGCAACGTAAAGCTTTTTAACTCAAACACAACTCGGATAAAACAAAAATCATAGCAACTATTATTAAAGGACAAACTGTGAATTGACCTTATGCTGCAGGAATAGACACAGGGATGGATTTCCGATGCTGCAGGAACAATACAAAGCTGAGTTTGCGTTGAAATCTACAAAAATAGATTCTAACTAATAATCAACATGAAATGAACAGTTAATTACAACAACTTGCTATAGAATACTTACTAAGCGGGCCCCCTTAGCAAGCATCAACTAGATTACACAAGAAGTTGACTCAAAGCTTCATCAAATTTTATTCATACTCAGAACCAGGATACATCGATTACTTTGTTTGAAAATAAAACTTAACACAGAACTCTATTGCTTATTCAACTTAATTTTAACACATACTGTTTCATCCTCGTTCACTCACGTAGGAGGAACAGTTATTTAAATGAAAAAGGCAACTAACTAACTAACAGAGGGAGTCGTGATCATAAATACATTTTGAATCCGTAGAACAAATATTCATAAATGAAAGTCTATCTGCTCGGCGCGACCTAGAGAAAATATAGCATTACACACTCCCTAGATCAAAGGATCGTTTAAGCTTCTTCCCAAAGATTCAGTCAAAGAGTTATTACTGGAACAACTTCTTCAACAGAGCCGAGATTCCTTGCGCTTGATCAACTCCTGCTCCCTCCAACAACCTGCAATAAGTGACAGAGGCGAAGGAAAGCATACACACAAGTGACACGACATCCATTCATTAATCACACGTTAATCCTATTCCATTATCCAAAATCATAAGCATACATCAGCCATGCGGGAGGTCAAAAAGGTAATTAACAAAGTTTTCAAGCTACAGGAATATGGAATTCGTTGCTACAGGATACCACCCAAAAAGTCTGTAATCAACAGGTTTAAACAACTATTAATAACAAAAGTAAGAGTATCAAAAGTTTCAAACTATGATCATATTTAAGGCTCATCAGCGCACTCACACTTCTAAGAAATAATAATCACCCATCACACACAAGGAAAAGAAAATAAATCAAATCTTCATGACTTAAATAAATTAAACTATTCATTCAAGCATTCTATAATACAAACAGATTATTCATCCAAAAAAGCTTTCTTGACTCCGAATCAATAACAAAAGTGATTTTTAAGTAAAAACCCATTATATCACAATTAGAAATCATATTCTTATAATTTTTTTTTTTTAAAGAATTAACCATCCATTAAAAGAATAACATAACCACTATTCAAACTAAACTAAATATGGATATAACGACATTCATATTTCATTATAATATTTACAATATAAAAAATAAATGTTTATTTGTTGACAAGAATTAAATCTAAATTAAACATTTTTCTAAACCCAAATAAACGAAAGTTACTTCAAGACAAACTTAAAAAAAAAAAAAAAAATCATACAATTTCCAATGTATATAAATGTATTAAATCAGATATACACATGCATACTCTATAGTGAAGATAGCTGAAGTTTACATTAACACAAAACTACAAGCCTTCCCTAGCAGCCAAAACTTTAGTGCTACATGGAGATAACTAAATCCCAAGGCCAGGTAATGATAAGGGAAAAATCAAACATCCAAGCTAAATTTATTCCTACAGGAGTCGAAGTCTCCTCAATTTGCAACACCACTAACTCAGGGTAAGGTGAGTTTTAATAATACACTCAAGGCCAAAACAACGGCTGCATTCATGTTGAAGATTAAAGCTAAGAACAGAGGGATGGTGGCTAAGTGAATACACATGCTAATCCAAATGAATTTTACAAGGCAAAGGAATTAAAGACTCAGAATTTCAAAAAGAAATTCGCCAACATTCAGAGCTTACATGTGGGCAGTGAGGAAGGGTAAAGAATTCACATGGCAAGCATTACATAGAGATCCATAACTAAATGATGATGACTATTTTTGTTGGGTTAAACTAGTTCTTGGGTTAGATTTAGTGGATTAACTTTTAGTGGACTTTAGCACATGGTTTTGTGCTAGTTGTATTGGTCTATGGTTTTGGAGCTTATGTTTTTGAGCCCATGGTTTTGCATGTATGGAAGTCTATATAATGGCTTGGTGACTCCATTGTATGTGTGGTGACTCCATTGTATGTGTGGTTAGTTGAAGCCTCCAGGCTCAGCCCGATTGGGGCTGAGAGTTAATATGAAGATCTTCATTGTTGGTTTTTCACTGGTTGGGGTTTTCCAAGGTAAATCACTTTGTTGTGATTGTGTTCTTGTTCCATGGTTGATTTGTGTTTATGTTTTTATTCTTCATCTAGATCCTAACAAGTGGTATTAGAGCAATTATTTTTTACAGCGACTGTATTAGGATTTGGTGTTGAGTTTTGCAACATCAAATGGCAGAGGTTTCGAATGCAAGGTTCGAGGTGGAGAAATTTAATGGAAAGAATAGCTTTGAGCTATGAAAGATTAAGATGCATGATTTGTTAGTGCAACAAGGATTGCACAAGGCATTGGTAGGAAAGTTAAAGAAACCTATAGATATGTCTGATGAAGACTGGGAAGATTTGGATATGAGAGCTCTTAGCACAATTCGGTTGAGTTTGGCAGATGAGGTTCTTTTCAATATTGTTAGATAGGTAACAACAACATGCTTATGTAGCAAAATGGAGAGTCTTTACAGGACAAAATCCTTGACAAATCAAATTTACTTGAAGATGAAACTGTATAGTTTGCAAATGAGGGAAGGTATAAAAATTGCCGATCATTTAAATGTTTTCAATACTCTTATTTGTCAATTAACTAGTATGGGTGTACAAATCGAAGAGGAAGACAAGGTGGTTACACTATTGTGTTTGTTACCTGAATCCTGTAATAACTTAGTCACTTCTATTAGCTTTAGCACAACTAACACCCTTGAATTTGATTATGTTATGGGGGCTTTATTGTCTGAAGAGGTGCGAAGGATGTCTAATACACAAATCTCCACACCAGAAGCAATGGTGGCTAGAGGATAGTCCATAGAAAAAGGAAAAAAGGGTAGAGGAAGATGTTGGTATTGCAGTAAATCAGGTCATCTCAAGAAATATTGTTGGAAGTGGAAAGAAGATAATAATAAATCCAAAAATGAAACAAAATTTGTTTAGACAAGTTCAAGTATGGCTGATGAAGTTTTTTCTGTTTATGATATCTTAAAAAATCATGAGGGATGGTTGTTTGATTCTAGTGCTTCTAATCACATGTGTCCACATACCTGAGTTGGTTTTCTACTTATCAACCTATTGATGGCATTGTTCTTATGGGAAATAATACTTCTTGTAAGACTATTGGCATGGGAAGCATTAAAATTAAAATGTTTGATGGTGTTGTAAAGATGTTAATAGGGGTAAGACATGTGCTAGAACTAAAAAAAAAAATAGTTTCTCTGGGAGTTTTGGATTTTGATGGTTATAACTTCTCCAGACAAGGTGGAGTACTGAAAGTGTCAAAGGGCAGTTTAGTTGTCATGGAGGCTACAAAAGTTGGAAACCTTTATAGGTTGAAAGGGACTACTGAGTTAAATAAAGCAATGGTAGTATTTGATGAGCCTACTTGTTTATGGCAATTGGGTCATATGAGTGTGGAATGGCTAAAGATACTATTAGAGAAGCAGAGGTGGAGTTTGGCTTCTCTTGGCTTGCAGAAAAGGTGGTGAGTGGGCATGGAAAGGTATTAGGTAAATTGTTGTCAAAGTGGAGATTGTTGGATTGTGGCAACAATAAAACAATAAAACAAAGAAAAAAAAAAGAAAACAAATCATATCTCATTTTTTTAGAAAGAAAACAATTTTATCTTTTAAAAGGAAATTTCTAATTCTTGAAAGGAATAAAACACGTTTTTTCTATGTTAAGTGATGATTATTATCTTGAAGATATTATATATCTTGGTTGCCTTGAAGGAAAAGTAAGAGTTGATGATTGCAGATTGCAAGAGTAGTTTTTGAATTGTAAATTGCAAGAGTGATTGTAAGTTTGATGTTATTGTAAATTGCAAGAGTAATTGTTGAGATTTGTAAAATCACAAGAGCAATTATGATAGCAGTAGCTGTGAAGCTTGTAATTTTTTTCTCCAAGTAATAAAATTATTGATACGTTGCCTCATGGATGTTTCCTTGATGTTTTGTTAAGGTTTTTCCACGTAAATCAACTTCTTATGTGTTGTTATGTTTTTCATTTAATTCTCGTATTATTTCTTTGCAACTAATTTGTGCTGCAATATGAAGTTGGATTTCTCTTGATTTTGTCAAGACAAAATGTTGAGAAATTCTATGCATGATTGGTCATGGTTGCTGCTATAGGAATGTTGCCTGGTTAAAGTCGTATGGAGGTGCCTGCAACCAAGGTTGGCTATAGCAAGAACAAAATTGCAATGGAGTTGTATGTAAAATTTAATACATGTATTTGGGCTAATGGCTGTAAGACCTAGTATGGCTTTCTCAATCCCTGAAAGGAAAGGCCTGGTAAGAGAGGAGTTCCCCCAGGTGTTAAGGGGGGCTTAGAGTCATGTGGATTCCCGGTTTGATGTCGATCTTGGTGATAGAGTGAGCATTGCACTTGGTGCTTGTGAAAGGGGGGTCTGGTGCTAACCCCAAGACCAATTTTAAAGGGGGGATTGTTGGGTTAAACTAGTTCTTGGGTTAGATTTAGTGGATTAACCTTTAGTGGTCTTTAGCACATGGTTTTGTGTTAGTTGTATTGGTCCATGGTTTTGGAGCTCATGTTTTTGAGCCCATGGTTTTTCATGTATGGAAGTCTATATAATGGCTTGGTGACTCCATTGTATGCAGGCTCAGCTCGATTGGGGTTGAGGGTTAATATGAAGATCTTCATTGTTGGTTTTTCCCCGGTTTAGGGTTTTCCAAGGTAAATATTTTTGTTGTGATTGTGTTCTTGTTCCATGCTTGATTTGTGTTTCTATTTTTATTCTTCATCTGGATCCTAACAGTTTTGGGAGCACAATGCATTGATCCCAAACATAAGGGAATCGATTACTGAAGATTGACATAATCAAAACTGAGACAAGATAAATAAGGATGCCCTACCAAGATAATGATTTGCAGGAGAAATACTAAACAACGGTGACAATTGACACATAACAGAGAGTGGATGATGAGGAATGGAGAATACACAACTGCTTCATTGTTATACATGCAGCCAATACTATGTAACAAACACACCCAATACTGAGAGTGAAGTGCAACCAAGACAAGGAAATACACGTAGTCCAAACGGTGAATGAAATGAAACCATACAATGGATTCCTTAGAGGTCGATAGTTGCAATATAACCATTTAGGAAATTGCCACCACTCAGGAATTGATAAACTAAACAAGGGTGACAAATTAGGGAAATAAAGATGTGCAAACTGAAAATCCTAGACGTAGTCTTAAAAACATATCCAAACCCTTAGAAAACTAGAAATAGCACATTTTCAAGCATAATGCATTTCTTGTAGTCTATTGCAGAATATAAACATATTTTGTTGAATCTTGGTATATTTGTTTGCTACGTTTTTAATTAAAATTTGAAAACTTGTTCTAATCATTTCTCTATTGGTTGTGCAGGTCTATATCAAACATAAATTTTTAGAAAAACTACTAAATAAGAAGTTGCAAAACAAAGAAGAAAACCTGTTTTATAGATTCAAATTCAATGAAGCTTGACACTAAAATTAGGAAATGGACATTATTCTGTATTTTCCCAATGCACAAGTTTCTTCCAATCCTCTGTCTCAAAAACCAAAGAGAATTTTTTTTTCAAAAACCTCATGAATGTATTGCACACCCCAAAAAACATTTTTTAATTCCTTTTTTTTTAATTAACTCCAAGTTACAAAACTTAACTCACAATTCCCCATGCAATCAAAATTGAACCATTAGTTTCAACTTCAACATTTTACTCAATATCACCTCTTTTTTTAACTCCAAGTCAAAATTCTAACATATAGAAAACAATACTTTTAAAATATCTTCTTTTCCTTTATTTAAGTTTGCACACTTAAAAATCAACAATTATATTTAAATAAATATTCTTTTTAATTTATTTTAATAAATCAAACCATCACCAACTTATTCTAATTAACATTTCAATAAAATCATATTAATCAAATAACTTAATTTAATAAACCATTTTACTAGTTAATTAATTAACTTCCAACATGATGAAGACAAGAACGACATGACAGAAACAAACAACAATGATGGGTGACAATGGATACACGTTCAATGAAGAATGATGCCTAACGACAGACCTGGCAATATCTCTGAAATAACATATTCCCATCAGGTCAAGACACACTCAGACCCGCCAAGCAGGTGGAGTCGATGATCGGTACCTGCATGCTGTGTCAAACAACATAGTCAAAACATAACTACATAATCAATAGTCACACCGTGAAAGAGAGTTGTAACGTAGAAGGGTACTCACAAGTGAGTAATGCTACATTGTCTCCTTCACCAAAACCTTCAAACAACACTACATTGTAAACAACATTAGATACATCATCATAAATAAAATAATGCTCCAAAACAACCTGAAACCATAACACACATAAAGTTCATCAAAATATCGCCACACAAACATAATCAAATGATCAACAAGGTATCAAATGTACCATCACCACAGTATCAAACCAGTATAGTATCAGTGTTGAAAACTAAAATAAACAACATAGTATCTAAAAAGCAACAAAAATAATTAAATCAAACTGTAACTATTGGAGGGACGTTACATCTTCCCCCCTAGAATAATGCTTACTCTTGGAAGCCTGCGAATAGATAGGGATATAGCTCCCTCATGTGGGTTGCATCTTCCTAGGTAGCTGATGCCTCATCACTAGGGTCCCACTGAACTCTCACCTGATCAATGTCTTGCCCCCTGAGGATGAGTCTCCTGTGCTAAAGAACGCCCATAGGCTCCAAAGCTAGCTGCTTGTCCTCTACCTGTAATGCATTCCAATCAAGCACATGTGAAATATCAGGATGATAAGGTCTAAGAATAGATACATGGAAAACATCATGAATGCACGACAAATTGGGTAGTAAAGAAAGATGGTACACTACAGGACCAATCCTCTCCATAACCTCAAATGACCCAATGAAACAAGGTGCGAGCTTAGAGCCCTTCCCATAAAGGATCAGAATCTTTTGCGGTCGCACTCGAAGGAACACTCTATCCCCAACTGAAAACTAAAGATCCACTCTATGAGCATCGGTATACTTCTTTTATCTATCCTGTGCTGCCACCAAGTGCTCTCTGATGCGGTCAGCCTACAATTCCATATCCTGAAGCATTTTAGGCCCAAGTAGAACTCTATCCTCAAATCGATCCCAACTCAACAGAGTCTGACAAGGACGTCCATACAATGCCTAAAAAGGAGACATACCTATGGAACTATGATACCCATTATTGTAGGCGAACTCCACTAAGTAGAGGTAATCTTCCCAATGTGATTGCTGATCCATTACATACATCTTGAGCGTATCCTCTAGAATTTGATTGACTCTCTTGGTTTGACCATTGGTTTCAGGGTGATAAGTTGAACTGAAGTTCAACTAAGTGTCCAAGGCATGATCCAATGAAGTCCATAATGCTGACGTAAATATGGGATCTTTATCTAAGATGATTTTGCAAGGAATCCCATGTAATCGAACAATATCCTCCATGAATATCTTGGCCACAAAAGATGAATTATAGGAGGAACAAATCAGAGAAAAATGTGCTACCTTAGTCAACCTGTCAACAATAACCATAATAGAGTCATGTCGACGAGATGACATAGGTAACCCAACAATGAAGTCTATCGATATGGTATCCCACTTCCATTCAGGAACTAAATGTGGCTGCAAAAGTCCTACAGGATGTTGGTGCTCGGCCTTAACTCTCTGACACTCAAGGCATCTTGAAACAAAATCAATGATGTCATGCTTCATCCCCAACCGGAAGTACAACTGACGAAGATCCATGTGCATCTTCTTAACACTTGGATGAGTTGAATAAGGTGCTTGGTGTGTTGGATGAGTTTTGATTATGTCAATCTTTAGTAATCGATTCCCTTATGTTTGGAATCGATGCATTGTGCACCGAAAACAACCATCATTGTTTAGTTATGGATCTCTATGTAATGCTTTCCATGCGAATTCTTTACCCTCCTCACTGGTTGTGTGTAAGCTCTGAATGTTGGCAGATTTATTTTTGAAATTATGAGTCTTTAATTCCTTTGCCTTGTAAATTTCATTTGGATTAGCATGCATATTCACTTAGCTGCCCTCCTTCTGTTCTTAGCTTTAACCTTCAACCGTTGTTTTGGCCTTGAGTGTGATTAAAACTCACCTTACTCTAAGCTAATGGTGTTGCAAATTGAGGAGACTTCTACCCATTCCTTGATTAGTGGCTGCCTTTGATAGTTCTCCTCATCTTAGACTCTTCCTTAGCTGTGGAAATCTGCCAGTCGACTCCTGTAGGAATAAATTTAGCTTGGACGTCTGATTTTTCCCTTATCATTACTTGGCCTTGGGATTTAGTTATCTCCCTGTAGCACATGAGTTTCAACTGTTAGGGAAGGTCTATAGTTTTGTGTTAATGTAAACTTCAACTATGTTAACTATAGAGTACACATGTGTATATCTAATTTAATACATTTATATACATTGGAAATTGTATGATTTTTAATTATTTGTTTTAAGTTTGTCTTGAAGTAACTTTATTTTATTTGGGTTTAAAAGAATGTTTAATTTAGATTTAATTCTTGTGAACAAATAAACATTTATTTATTTTATTGTAAATATTAGAATGAAATTTGAATGTCTCTATCCATATTTAGTATAGTTTGAAGAGTGGTTATGCTATTCTTTTAATGGATGGTTAATTCTTAAGATTTTGTTTTTATAAGAATATGATTTCTAATTGTGATATAATGGGTTTTTACTTGAAAACCAATTTTGTTATTGATTTAGAGTCAAGAAATATTTTGTGGATGAATATTTTTTTTGTATTATAGAATGCTTGAATGAATTGTTTAATTTATTTAAGTCATGAAGATTTGATTTATTTTCTTTTCCTTGTGTGTGATGGGTGATTATTATTTGTTACAAGTGTGAGTGCACTTTTGTGTTATTGAGCTCTTGGGTCTTCTAGAGGCTAGGAATGAAGATTTTTCTGTTAAGCTTGTATTGCTTGTACCTTGGTGTTCCATTGCTATGATCTTTTTGTGACATAGTCATGCGTGTGATATTTGTTACCTTGGTGGTATTTGTGATGTTTGATGAGTTAAGACGTGGTTGAGATGTCTACTTCTTGGTGTCATTTTGTTGTGTAATGACTATCTTTTGTAATTATGAATGAGTCATGTAATTAGGAAGAGTGGCTTGCGATAGGGGCCAAAACCCTAAGAGGTGACTTGGCTAACCTATTGTAAGTTGTATAATTCGGGAAAACCTAACTAAACATATTAGGGGTTGGGTAGTGTTCATTCAATTAATTTAGATAATATGATGCCTCACCTATACCTTAATGCTTGTACAAATTGAGGGTAGGTTGAGATGGCCTGGAACGACATGATCATTTACCTTGTCTTCTCGAAGGGTAATTTGATTCCACATGGGTTTGTTTAGGGTCCGAGAATCGGTAGAGATTGCTAGGGTAACTCAGTGTGAGGGCCGATAATCTAGGAATATTCACCAGAGTAACCTACAATAAACTATGTGATGACACTCTTATCCTAATGCATGTGGTCTCTTGTGTTGTATTACTATTTTTTATTTTGTTGCCTCTGGGAGCTCTATTGTTGTTATGTGATCGTTATGTAATAATGTGCATGTCAAGCCAAGTGATGTTGTGTTCTATCTTCTTGTTCGTTTATTTTTGTGGACCTGATATTATCTCCCAACACAGAGGGAGTGGGCCTTCGGGTACCATGTGGTTGGGATTAAGGGGTTAAAATTAGGGATGTACACAAATTGGTGGAGATTAAGGGGTTCAAATGAGGGATGTACAAAAATTGGTGTTGTTTTTGTCAGAAAAAATAACTTAGCAACTCTTGTATGACCCTAGCACGGTGAACTTTTTTTTAGTATTTTTAAAATCTCTACGGTAAAAAATTAGCTAATAGTATGTAGTTGACACTTCCTAATAATTTGATTTGTCTGATAATTTTTTAATGAATATTTGATTTTTTACTAATTTTCAAAGAGGACACTTCCTGAAAAATAGAATTTTGGCCGTGCTACCCCTACAAAATTTGGAAACTAAATGATTTTTTTGTTTTTTTTTTTTTAAATATGTAGAATGAAGTCTAGTTTCTAAAAATTTAATTTATTTGAAATCTCAATGAATGGTTAATTTATAACGAAAAAACACCAAACACTGCTTTTTTTCTAGAAAAGAGACAAACAAAATAAATTATGGATGAAAGGATTAACATTGTCAGAAAGTGAAAAAAATTACATCGTTGGATAGCTAAGAGAGAACCTAACATTACCTAGGTGTTTGATTTGTTTGACATTGAACCACATGTAATCCTGATGGTGAGCACAAACTTGATTATGTGAAATATTGTAGAATTTACAAAAACACATCTCTGGTCATTGGGAATGCCCTCCAAGCCTTTGGGTTGATATTCCAAGGAAAATATCAATTCCAAGGCTTGGAGATTCCCAAAGAAAGATATAATGTGAGTTCATTATAATGCGCTCATGTTATATCTTAGTTTTGACATGGCTTTTTTGTTTTGCGAATGCATTGAAAAAACGTAAGTGCATTATAACACACTCGTGTTTTGGTCTACATTGGAATGTTTTTCTTCTTTTTTCTTGTCTCTTTCTTCTTGTTATCTTTCAGGGAACTATATACATGGAATAAAAATTCAAGTATACTTTCTTATAGGTTATATTTCATGTATATATATTCAAGATGTTTGTGAGTGGTTTCATATCTCTAGGAGTTATAATGCAAATTCTAGTTTCTGGAAGATCTCACAAATTTTAGACAGTCAAATTTCGGTAATTAGGAGGTTAAATTTTAGTAATCATCAAGTGAAGTATTATATCTCTCTATCTCACTCATTTTTATCCCTTACACTCTAGATCTCTCTCTCACTATCTCCATCCCTTTATTTGACTCTCTGTCCCTTGATCTCAAGAACTCTCTGTCTATGTCTCTTTCTCTGTCTGTCTATCTCTCTATCTCTCCGTGTCTCTCTTTGTCTCTATCTCTATCTCTGTCTCTCTCTCCTTTTCCCTCTAATTCTCTCTACCTCACTTCTCTCTCCCTCGCTCTCTCCCCTCTCTACTTATATATCTCTCTCATTCCATCACTCCCTACCACTCTCTCTATTTCTCTCTACCTCACCTCTCTCTTCATCCATACTTATCTCTCCCTCTCTTCTTCCCTATCTACTCTCTATCTTCCAATCGCTCTCTCTACCTACCTCTACATCCATCAAACCTTACCACTCTCACTCTACACCTCTCTATCCCACCTTTATCCCCCTTCCTCCCTACCCTCTATCATTCCCTCTCTACTTCTCTCTATCTCTCCTCTCTCTACCTCTCCTTCCCTCTCTACTTCTCTTTATCTCCTCTCTCCCTCTCTCTACCTACCTCTCCTTCCACCACTCTCTATTTCTCTCTATCTCACCTCTCTCTCCCTCACTACATATCTCTCATTCCCTCTCTCCCTCCCTCTCTACTTATCTATATCTCCCCTCTCCCTCTCTACCTAGCTCTCCATCCATCACAACCTACCACTCTATATCTCTATTACTCTCTATCTCACCTCCCACTCTCACCATCCATTCCTCTCCCTCTCCTTCCCTCTTTACTCTCTATCTCTCTAATTCCTCTCTACCTACCTCTCCATCCATCACTCCCTAACAATCTCTCTACACCTCTCTATCTCACTTCTCTCCCTCCCTCCCTCATTCCCTCTCTACTTCTCTCTCTACCTCTCCTTCCCTTTCTAATTATCTTTATCTCCCCTAGCCCTCTCTCTCTCTAGATGTCTCCCTCCCTACCTTTTCTCCTATCTACTCTCTATCTCTCCTATCCCTCCCTCTACCTCTCTATCTCATTCTCTCACTCCTCCCTCACTCTCTTTCTCTCCAACACTCTCTCCTATATATCTCACAATTCTCTCTTTCCCTCTTTGTAACTCTCTACTTCTTTATATGTCACCATTCTATCGCTACATATATTTATCTCACCTATCCCTCTTTACCTCACCCTTCCTCCCCTCTCTCACCCATCCTCCCTCCTTCCCTCTATCTCTATCTCTCTCTACTTCTCTCTATCTCACCTAGCCCTCTCTACCCGCATATCCCTCCATCACTCCCTACCACACTCTCTATTGCTCTCTATATCACTTCTCTCTCACCTCCCTCTCTCTCCTCCATAAATCTCCCTCTCCTTCCCTCTCTACTCTCTATTTCCCTAATCCCTTTCTACCTACCTCTCCATCCATCACTCCCTACCACTCTCTCTACACCTCTCCATCTCGCTTCTCTCCCTCCCTTATTCTCTCTCTACTCTCTCTCTACCTCTCCTTTATCTAATTATCTTCATCTTGCCTAGCCCTCTCTCTCTCACTAGATGTCTCACTACCTACCTTTTCCCCTATCTACTCTCTATCTCTCCTCTCCCTCCCTCTACCTCTCTCTCTGTGTCACTCCTCCCTCACCCTCTTTCTCTCTCACTCTCTCCTCTCTATCTCAACATTCTCTTTTCGTCTTTGTAACTCTCTCCTCTATATGTCTTCATTCTCTCTCTACTTATCTTTATATCACCTATCCCTCTTTGCCTCTTCCTTCCTCCCCTTTCTCACCCACCCTCACTCCTTCCCTCTATCTCTATCTCTCTCTACTTCTCTCTATCTCACCTATCCCTCTCTACCCGCATATCCCTCTATCAATCCCTACCACACTCTCTTTACTACTCTCTATCTCACCTCTCTCTCACCTCCCTCTCTCTCCCTCCATACCTCTCCCTCCATCTATCCTTCCTTATCTACTCTTTATCTCTCATGTCTCTCTACCTCTCATTCCCTCTCTACTTATCTTTATCTCCTCTTTCCCTCCCAACCTCTCTCTCTCTCCTTAATCCCTCCCTCCCCCTCTTTCTCTATCCCCCTATGAGGGTTGAGGGTGTAAGGTTTAGTGTTTAAGGTATAGGGTTGAGGTTATAGGGTTTCGTATAGGGAATATGGATTAGGGTTTAGGATATTAGGTATAAAGTTGAGGGTATAGAATATAGGGATGAGGGATGAGGGTTTAAGGTATAGGGTTGAGGGTTGAGGGATAGTGTTTAGGGTTGAGGGTATAAGGTTAAGTGTATAGGGTATATGGATTATGGTTTAAGATATTGGGTATATAGTTGAGGATATTGGGTTGAGAATATTAGGTTTAGGGTTGATGGTTTAGGGTTTAGAATTTATGTATAAGTTTGAGGGTTGAGGGTTGAGGTATAATGTTCAGGGTTGAGGGTATGAGGTTAAGTGTATAGGGTATATGGATTAGGGTTTAGGGTGTAGGGTTAAGGGTATAAGGTATAGGGTTAAGGCTTGAGAATGTAGGGTTTTTTGTTTAAGTATAGGGTTGAGGGATAATGTTTAGGGTTTAGAGTATAAGGTTGAGGGTGTAGGGTATAGAGATGAGGGTTGAGGATGTAGGGTTTAGGGTTTAAGGTATATGGTTGAGGGTATAGGGCTAAGTGTATAGGGTATAGGGATTAGGGTTTAGAATATTTGGTTTATGGTTTAAGTAGAGGGTTGAGGGATGATGTTCATGGCTTAGGTTATAAGATTGAGGGTATAGGGTATAGGGATGAGTGTTGAAGGTGTAGGGTTTAGGGTTTAAGGTATAGGGTTGAGGGTTGAGGTATGGTGTTCAAGGTTGGGGGTGTAGGGTTAAGTGTATAGGGTATAGGGTATAGGGATTAGGGTTTAGGATATTGGGTATAGGGTTGAGGGTATTGGGTTTAGGATTGAGGGTTTAGGGTTCAAGGTTTAGGGTACAAGGTTTAATGTAGGGTTTAGCATTTAATTATAGGGTTAATGGTTAAGGGATAATGTTTAGGGTTTAGGGTATAGGGTATAGGGATGAGGTTTGAGGGTTTAGGGTTTATGGTTTGATTCTCAACCCTCAACCCTCAACCCTATACCCTATACCCTCTACCCTCAACCTTAAACCCATAACCCTCAACCCTTAAACCATAAACCCTTAAACCCTCTACCCTATACATTAAACCATTAAACCTCAATTCTCAACTCTCATCCCTTAATCCCTCAACCCTCAATCCTTAAACCCTTAACCCTCAACCCCTATACCCTCTTCCCTATACATTGGACCCTCAACCCTAATCCTTCAACCCTAAACCCTCAACTCTAAACCCTTAATCCCTCAATCCCTAAACCCTCAACCCTCTACTCTCTACCCTCAACCCTTAAACCCTAATCCCTCA